>JAXRJS010000067.1:8632500-9232500 GCA_037127375.1 Dione juno
ATATATATATATATATATATATATATATATATATATATATTATATATATATATATATATATATATATATATATATATATATATATATATATATATATATATATATATATATATATATATATATATATATATATATATATATATATATATAAATTAAAACATTTCTATGTATATAAATATCAATACAAATAAAGTAAGTACTTATTTTCAAATAACCTAAAGACAGACACACAGACAGACCGTTCAATTTTATTTATTTATAAAAGTATATAACGAATTATATTTTATGATAAAATTATATAAAAACATTACAATATTAATTGTATGTTACGGTTTACATATTGCTTCGTAACTAAAATGGCTGTATAAAGTCATATTTACATAAAGGAAACAAAAAATAAATTCTCGTGCAAGAGCGCTTAATTTAAAGTTGAAAAAATCTTTATCATATCGAATTATATATTATTATTTGTAAATTTTTATTAACCTTCACTTATCACTCAGGCAGAGAGAAACTAGTGTTAATACACTCCGTTCTCCACTTTCCGCTCATTTTAGAGATATGACGTGCTTCTGCACTTGGAATTAGGGAACGAAACACCGTTTTTTACTGGAGAGGGGGATAATGATGATAATTTAAGTATAACCATTTCTTTGAACCCACAACTGTCGCTTGTACACTGTGCAGTCAGAGCATTTGGTGATATACCTACAGTACCTTTTTACCATATTTTACTGGGGGTTCGTGACTTGGGTTCCCATATGCAGGCCCCGAATAACATGACAACCCCCCTCCTATTTAGGTCTGTCCAAAGACCCTGCCATATTCTAAACCGGCATTGTATACCTATCATAACAATGCAGGTAATGCCAAGCTATAAATAAACATTAATGAAATAATTTTCAAAAGCATATTTTTATTTTAAGCTTTACTACTTATAAATATATGAAAATAACATAAAAACTAATAAAAAAGCATATTAATCAATAATTTTTATTTTATATAATACATTTAATAATCTTCACTTACATCAACATGTAAGCAGTCTTGAGAACTAATCTATCGTGAGCACACTTCAGCTAAGTTTGGGATTATGTGGCTTACTTGCCCATCTGCTGGTTAATATTAGTAAAGCTTAGTGGAAACATCGTTTGTATGTAGTTTCTCTCAATTTTGTCTAATACCTCATTATTATTTGAAATAATATAAATTTAATGTATTGGGAGAAAATAAGCTTTCAAGCTGTATCCAGCGTATAGAGGGAAGAGAGAAAGTAGTGTCAAAACTCTCTGTAATGCGCCTTACGCTAATGAAAACAAAATAATAAAGCAAATATAATTATATTCTGATAACTTTGGCGCGTTATGAACTAAAGCCTTTTTATTATTTAATATGTCAATATAGGAATTAAGTTCCTATAAACAACTATAATATGTTCAGCTTCTATGATTTTTAATTTTGTATATATATATATATATATATATATATATATATATATATATATATATATATATATATATATATATATATATATATATATATATATATATATATATATATATATATATATATATATATATATATATATATATATATATATATATATATATATATATATATATATATATATATATATATATATATATATATATATAAATTTTTCAAATATTAATATATTGACATAGATTTAAATAACTAAACCAGTCCTGATTATCAGCATAAATATTTGCAATGGCATCTTGAAAAAAAATTATGAACTACTCCATAATATACGTTTAAAATAAAAAAAATACATAACCTTATATTAGAAATTATAAAAAAATACTTAAATCCTAAAATATATCCCACAGATAAGAATCCAATTTTAAAATTACGACCTACGTTGTCTCTATGCCATTAGTGACTAAGAAATAATTTTGAAAACGTTCCAGCTGAAGTGTGCAAGAGACAGTTTTATGGCGCTACGATGGCAATGACAAACGTTTTTAATTGCTTTTACTGTAACAATGGAGAGTAGAAGTATAAAGAGGGCCATCTTGTATAGTGGAGAAATTGAATAGTGCCCACCTGTAAACAGCAATTTACTGTCGATTGTGTTGCCAGTGTGTTGAAAAATTTAATATTTTTAGTGACTTGTATAGTTCAATAATATACAATATTAAAAATCTCAACGATTTTAAGTAGCAGTAACAAATCAGAGGTGTTTTCTTTCTTTTGATTATCTTTCAAGTCGAAGATACTGGAGGAAGGTCACGTAAAAAGCATGAGGACCCCTGGAGAGCCTGTATGAAGAGGTTAATGACAGTAGACGAGGCGAAAGAGGTATGCAGGGACCGCAGCGTTTGGCGCTCCGGTCTCTCTAACTACCCCGCTAGGAATAAAGCGTGAAGATATGTATGTATGTGTGTGTGTGTATGTAATATCTTTCATTTAGTTTCTGGTGCTGTTTTAACTGTCTGATAACTGTCACTGCTTTACGCCAAAGGCGCCACCTTTATTTACTCTCTTACAGCGGACACTGTTTAATATACTGAGCTTAGTCCTACACTCCATAACTATATGCATAACTATATGCAGACACTATTATGGCACAGTTGGACAGTATGTGATTGTAGGTAATAGTTGCAAATTCGAATACATTTGGGGGAATACCGCTTGAACTAAACTATCATTCATTTAATATGCGGTATTGTGTTCGCGTTCCAAGTACATTTGTAGCGTATATGTGAAAATTTTAATAACTTTAGTATAAAAATGGGCGAGTACCTTTGTACCTATATTATTATATACATATGTTGTTTTTAAGAAATATTTGGTTTATAAACAAAATGTACCTCTCAAAATAAAGAAGAAGAAGATGAAAGAAGATGAACTGTACCCACATTCGTCATCATCATCACAGTCCTTGTTCCGCCCACAGCTGGACATAGGCCTCCCCCAAAGATTACCCACATTACCTAAAGCTGTAAGCTTGTTAAGCCGCGTCGTTCGTCAAGCAATTAATAATACAGAATATCTGTAAATATTATAATATAAATATTATACAAATATTTTTTCATAGCACTAATGTCTGACTAGACGGACGTAACATCTAGATTATATACAGATATAAATATTTATATCCTACATTAAAATATAAATTTAAAAAATATAGAATTGATTATTTTTATTTTCATCGCACTGGTAACAAGACAAAGCGCGGCGTTGAGTTCCGTAACTTAACACGCAATGTCTCGAAACGAGGAGAACGGAGTGTCTTAACACTTGGCTACCTGGCTAAGTGCGGGATACAGCCTAAAGTTAAAATAATAATAAAGCAAAGTTTGTCTTAAGCTTTTAATTTGCAGTTTTAATATAAAGGAGCTTGCTTGGACGTGATAAATTCGTAACGAAGCTCATCTATTACCTTACTCGCCGGGATGTAGGTCAACTAAGCGATTAAAAACTTTGATTTCTGAAAGTAAGAAGCTTAATTTACTTAGAAAAGTAAGGATTGTATGCCACTAAAATAGTTTTACTGGTAAAATTTGATATTCAGAATATTTAAAAACAACTAATTTTCGATTTGTGATTAAAAATATATATTAATTGTAGACACTACACTATGGCAGAATGAGGAGTGATTAGTTTAGCTCGCCAGGATTCTAGGTTCAATTCCCATTCGTGGTAACGTTAATACTAAAAAAAAATACAGACTGACTGACGTTAGTTCTCCTCTTCTTACGTAAGTAAGTAAATGTTCAAACAACTGTTTAATCAATCATCACGCCACGACAATTTTTAACATTCCGCCTAATTGCGTATATTATTGCAGGGTAGGCTGAGGGAGGAGGAGGGGGCGAGAGGGCGGCCGCTGGACTAGCCCCATAAGCTTATTAAGCTTAATTTAATACCTTAAGATTTTCACTTGACGGGAGTTGGCGAAGAGCTGGATGGGTGGCACTCTATTTACGTGCAGTGAACTGGAGTAGGCAGAATAGAAAACCTTACGTAAATCGTTAGTACTGTAAGTTAAATTACTTATGCAATAATAAATGAACTATATATTTAATAATATCAAGCGCATGTATAAAATGTGGAGCAATTTTTGGGTTTATCCGCAGAATTTTTAATTTATATTTCAATGGACAGACGGCAGATTTTCTGGAATCTAAAGAAAAATTACGCATCGCATTTCACACTGGCGCCATATTTTATAAAATATAAGATGACATGTTAATTTGTCAGCGTTTCCTTTAAATTGAGAGCGACTTTTTAAAGCTTTTTTACATATTAAAGCTATTATGGCTCAGTGGAGAACTTTCTGATTATATATAGGAAATTTTGTATTCAATTATCATGAAATATATTATTAATAATAATTAATGGAATATATATTTACTAAAGCGAGCAGATGAAAATAAATTATAACCACATTATTCACTTTTCCATGATTTGTAATAGGTTTCATTTTGTAGGTATTTCACACTATGTCTAGCAGAAGGAGCCTAGTGTTAAGACACTCCTTCAGGAAGATGAATGTCGGAACCAACGCTGCGCCTTTGACGACCGAAGAAAATTAAAATAATTAATTCCCCCCGAGTGGGAATCGATCCCACAAATCATCGCACATCATTCGCGTAGTAAGACGCTGTGCCTCTGCGCCACGACGGTCCTCATTTTGCTTGATACCTTTGAGAATATAAACAATGTAACATATACATACATACACGTATGTGTGTAAGCATTATCAAGTATTTATGTCTCACACAGCAACAACGTAAAATGATAAGCGTTATCACTAAATGCTTTACCTAATGTCATAATAAAAATTGATATATTATAAGTAAACGACCCCATAAACGTGATGGCAAAGTTTTCCGATTCCGGAATGTCATTACGTTTTTATATATACATATACATATACATATACATATGTATGTATGTATGTATGTGTGTGTGTGTGTGTGTTTTTTTTATACTTTATTACACCAACACCAAGAATATAAATCACACAAAAGGAAAAATAAGAGAGTGCTACAATTGTGGTGTCAAGGCGGCCTTATCACCACAGGTGATCTCTTCCAGACAACCCCTACTATAAAAAGAAAAGAATAACACTGGAATTAGGTCGGTGTAGAAATACATATCATATTAATACATTTACATAAAATATTACATGATATTTATATACTATCTACAAACTATATAAATAATTACAACAAATAATAATATTAATAATAATAAATAATAAACTTACATAAACACAGATTTTACACATATTAGATATATATATAATATATATATATATATATATATATATATATATATATATATATATATATATATATATATATATATATATATATATTTGTATGAAGAAGCTTATGGAGCTTAGTATAATATAATTACTGTGAAGGCCCTCCGTTGAATATGGAAACTTGACGAAGCACATTACACCGTCTCACTGTATGATGTACCTCAAATAAATCTTATACAACTTTTTCAATATATCTATACTAATAAATAAAACTAGAGTGTCTGTTTGTCATATTAAAATAACGCTTTATTAATACATGCATACAAATATATATATACTTGGTACATATACCAAAAATAGTTTTCTTCAATTTTTGGCTGTCTGTCTGTTTACTTATTCCGACTAATCTCTGCAACTGCAACGGCTGGACTGATTTTGACGGGACGTACACTGAGAGGTAGCTGATGTAATAAGGAGTTATATATATATATATATATATATATATATATATATATATATATATATATATATATATATATATATATATATATATATATATATATATATATATATATATATATATATAAATATATATATATATATATATATATATATATATATATATATATATATATATATATATATATATATATATATATATATATATATATATATATATATATATAAACGCCGCATATAAGTTTAAACGCCGCAAGCGTGTCGCTAGTAATGAATAAAGTAGTAGAATCAGTGACAAATTTCTTTGTTAATATAACACACGCACAGAATTCGAACTCGTACTCATAGAATATTTAAATCACATTGATCCAATCCACGTTTGTACGAAATACTACCTAATGCCTATATCTTTTTTAATATAATAATTGTATTTTTTATTCTAGATTGGAGAAGAATTCTTTTAGTCAGCTTATTGTAAGCTAGCTTCTATTAATATACTTTATTTATATATAATAATATGTTATTGTTCTTAGTTCCATTACAGATTTTTTTAATTTATTACAATATATACATAAGTATATTTAAATTTGTCTGAAAAATAATATATTTAATTATATAATTGAGTTTTTACATTTCATATGTAACTTACAAAACATAACAAGATATAGTAAAAGTATATATATATATATATATATATATATATATATATATATATATATATATATATATATATATATATATATATATATATATATATATATATATATATACTTTTACTATATCTTGTATATATATATATATATACGAAATATAACAAAAAACATTAAAAGTACAATTACATATCCATCCTCCAGAAATCGTGTTCGCTGTTGGCTGGTGTAATTAAACTCAAACATTCCTGCAATCAGGACGCGGCCGCTACAGCGATGCGACTACACTTAACGAGATTCTCATAATGTCTAATTGGACAAGCCTTGTAGTGAAAAGAGCTTACGTTTTTACGTTTTTTTTAGCTTCACGCTGTATCCCGCATATACTAGAGCAGGCAGTGGGAATGTAGTGTCAATATTCTCCGTTTTTCACTTTCTGCACTCTGTCTTCTTAGTAGAGGGAGAAAAATGAAAATAATCCATTAGCCCCCAAATGAGAATCGAACACACGACAGTCTCGCTAACATTCATAGCCGTATTCTCAACACGTCTTATTTACAAAAGGGACATCAAAGCTGAAGTAAGCTTTCATGTTCTATGAAACACGTGGTGCTATTTAGTCATAACACAAACATTACGAGCTTATTATTTGACGTTAACTTGCTTACCCGAGAACACCTGAGACGTTGCAAAGCTCTTCTTTAGGATATAGATATTATAATCTCTTTCACACATTATTGTATAATGGATGTGGCACTTAAAGTGACATTTAGTCTATTTACATGTAGAAATTATACACTATGCATACACGGGCCATAAACACATGTAAATTTTGTATATATCAAACATGTGAACATGTACATTTTGCATTTATTAAGCATGCGGATGTGTAGAGCTTGCATATATCAGACAAGCTCAGTTGGTTCAAACTGAGCTTTGTCTAGTAAAATAGATTTATGTACGATTTTTTCTTTTCTATCTGAAGAAAAGAGAACAATAATAATATTTCCATATAAAATTCTCATCTGGCCACAGCACAGCATCCAAGTAACAATAAATTTGTTCGCACAAAAGTTGTTTTCACACTCGTTAAAATGAAACTGTTAACGAGAACATCTGAACTTTAGTAGTTAACCAGACCGAGCTTTTGCTTATAAAATATTTTTATTTGCAATTTTTCTGGCCATTTTTGTGTTTCTAAATACATTTTGTTGTGCATTTACTTAATAGAGCTTGAAGGGTTATATGGGACTGTGTTTGTGATATACAGATATCTACAGTGTATTTTAGAAAGAGATTTTTTTAAATATTTGTTTGGAATAGATAAATACAAATATTGGTAGGTCTATTTATGATATAAAGTAGATAAGTTGTTTATCTTAATGGGCAAAAAAATGAAAGTTGAGATCCTTAGAGAAATTTTGTACTTTTGTTTAAAATTATTCTTTGATCTGGTTCACGAAATAATTATACTGTTCTATATATATATATATATATGTATATATATATATATATATATATATATATATATATATATATATATATATATATATATATATATATATATATATATATATATATATATATATATATATATATGTAACTGCTATTCTATACTAAGGAAATAACTTAAAGAAAAAAAAAATGAATAAGAAAATTTTAAAAACCTTGTTACAACTTACTTTAGTTGTTAGCATCTTTGCCAATTTTTATAATTACTTTCAGTAATTGCAAGGTTTTACTTGTAGTCAATCAAATGGAAATAATTAAGAATTTTAAGATTTAAATGTAACTTTGACATGTTAACATGATGTAATATAGACTTTAGCCTACAGCCTTCGTCGACGAATAGGGTATCCAACATAAAAATATATTAACAGCTCAAATTAGTATTTCCTGAGGACAGCCCGTACACGCAAACAAATTTCAGCTAAAGTATAATATTAAAGTATATCCCTTTAAATGAAGCCAGGACCATCGTAAACCAACAAGATATAGCGTATATATAGTCGTTTTAATATAAAAATCCAAGCTAAACGTAATTCAATGAAAACGAGTATTAAACGCGTCGACCCATTTCTGATTCATATCACATTTAAAATAGCGGTAGGTATATCTTATGGAGAATAGTTTATTTTTCCAAGCAAACTTTGTGGCTATGGTTATTTTCTAGGAGACTATGGTAGGATTTTTTATAAAAGCTTTAACGAAAGTCGAAAGAAATGGGGTTTACATCATATATATTAATAACGAAATATAGGTGTAGAGGCATGTTTAATCAGCTTTTTGACTTTTTAAATTATATGAAAATCTACGATCGTGTTAAATTTATGCTTGGTATTGTATTATTCTTTTTTTTTTCATCTTAACAGATCTCGTATAAAGTTGAGTAAGCAGAGACAACTTAGTGTGTATAATTTTAAATTATTGAAGCTTATTTATAAAAATAAATGAGGCTTAAAGAATTTCTTTTTATGTAATTTTGAAGATTATTAGCTTTTTTAAGTTAAAACCTTAAAGTTAATAAAAATAATGTTCTAATAATTATACCTGATTAAAAAAAAAAATCTTTATATATATATATATATATATATATATATATATATATATATATATATATATATATATATATATATATATATATATATATATATATATATATATATATATATATATATATATATATTTATATATATATATATATATATATATAATATATATATATATATATATATATATATATATATATATATATATATATATACATATATATATATGTATATATATTAACTTTACGTAATGAGAAACGATATTACAGTATTTTATCTTATATTTAAACGTAGTAAAAGATGAATTTCACTTTGAACAGTTATATGGAAAAAATCCTTTGAAAGTCTCGTTTAATGGATTCAGCAATCAATGTGATCAAGGGGAAAAGAAGTGCATCAATGTTGCTGGTACCATGGTGGCGCAGTGGACTGTATGTCAGAATGGGTTCGGGTTCGATCCCCATTAACGAGCTAGAAAGAAAGAAGGGAAATAGTTTCACGCTATAACCCGCACGCAGCAGGATAAGCAGAGGGAAACTATTGTTAAGACACTCCGTTCCTGACTTGATTATATTAAAATTATTATTTTCTCCGTACACGCAATCTTGAATGTTCTTATCCTGCTATATGCGGGATACAGCGTGAAGCTATAAAAAAATACAGAATTTATAATATCTAATTTTGATCAGAAGTAGAAGTGAGACGCTCATATTAATTAATTCGAATCCTGTCTTTCTACTATAGTAGTAGTATAGTACTGCAATTTGCAAAATGCGACGTATCAATTTGATAAAGTGTTTGCAGTTTCAAGTAAATAGTACGTACGATGTGTATTTACAGTTTACATAATCTATGAATTTGATACATTTTTCGCTAGAATATTGTTCTTAATTATTTATCTGCGCTTTTTAAAATATATTATTCTATTTTAAGGATTTTGTATCTCAAAATGAAGAAATGAAACATTCATGTATAAAATCATCTTGTTGTATGTCTGTCTATCAAGATCATGTTTCTAAAGGTTCCTTAGAAATACCAAGTTGCAATTAATTTCAAGTAAAAGATAGTCCCAAGGAGCTCAGAGAACATTCAACTTCTAAGTCAACGCAATAGAAATCAAAAATGCTTTATTTTTACCGCATTTCATATGAAGGTCACCGTCAGGCGTAATCAAAACATACGTACCTGTTGACCTTGTATTATGAAATTTGGCAATAAGTGAGAACCTTGGTGCTAGGTAAATGAAGATCACATTTGTAGCCCGCAAATATATAATTTGTATGGCTAATTTCTGCCTTCCAGCGTTCAATATTTCTAAACGAGTGTCAAGCAAATATAGAAAAATAAAAAGATACGACAATTCTTATCCCGAGCTTTCCCTCTTACGGTATAAAAATCTAAATATAAAGTGAGACACCAACAAGTACAGTAGTTTATTTGTTAACAAAAAGAACAGATCCAATTAAGCGCTATGTTCGCGCATCGAGCCGAGATCGAGGCATTTTTATAAAAGCCCATTTTCCTTTTCAGCTACACACGTTTTTCGCATTTATTCCTTGTATGCCCAAATATGAGATATCGTATGTTTAGTGGCGGTTCACTCAACACTGCACTGTCTCTTATCACACCGGGGAAATGAAAATGATTAATTTCCTGACTAGGAATCGAACCGTAGCGTTTTCACAAAGATATTTTGCTCTAATTTCCGTCCCTTTATATTGTATGTCAGGGGACGTGACACACCACAATACTACATTTGGCAAACTAGCTTGGTCATATATATATTATTTGTTTCACGCCTTTTCGTCGGTTGAACACGAACACTACGTTGTATCTATCTACGTGAAATGAAAATATTTCTTTCCTCTGAGAGGAAATCGAACCCATTATCATCGCGTTTACACTCAGACACTGTTCCACAGCACCACGATGAGAGGCCAATTTTATTTGAAAATAAAAAATAATAAAATAAAATATAAGTATATATTGTCACTATTAATTTTTAACTTCTTAATTTATATTCGACTACGCTATATATTTATATTCGACTAATATTATATTTTTATACTAGCGACGCGCCCGCGGGTAACAGCAGCGGATGAAAGTGAAGTGTGTTCGGTTTATTTTTTTTATTTTTAAACATTACCTTGAAATAGAGTCTCGACTAGATATTGATCCGTATTTTGTACAATATTCAGGTATTCAATGCATTTCGCTGGTACTCTTATAAAGCCGGAATGAATAATAGCGTATGAATGGAATACTCGATTTGGTTATTTTCTCGTTGTTCCTTTTTTTGTGTTTCCATATATATATATATATATATATATATATATATATATATATATATATATATATATATATATATATATATAGGAGGATATGGATTGTCCGGACTTCCGCAAGTCATGTTCTCGGTCTTCTAGACTTTCACTTTTTGCTCCAGCTTTAGTCGGCTCTCGGCGTTAAGGACTTTGACATCGGCATACGTGGAGGCTGGTCCTAGACACATAGCTGACAATGAGAGCATTTTTATTTAATGTAGTCTTAGACTACATAAATAAAATCGGCCTAAGAGCATTGATGAACTTCTACTGGAACAGTTTAGTGTCGCCAATCGCGGTTACTATATTATATACTTAAGCGGTTTATCATTGTATCCACGTACATATTTTAAGTTTGTCAACTTTAATAAGCAGTACTTCCCGTCCAAGTACTATCATAAAATAGGTACGGGACCCTATGCGTGCGAGTACGACTCGCACTTGACCGATACCCATTTTCTTTTCCATAATTAAAAAAAAATTATTCTTAGCATAGAATTTTTATTACAGGAATATCCTCACCAAGTATTATGATAATTAGTTACAAAATCCAAAGTTAAGTCTCGTTAATAATTGGGAAAGTTTTGGGCGTAATTAAGGCCTACATTTCACCGCGAGTCTTGACTTTGAACATTAAAATCGTAAATCTTAAGAAAAAGTATAACACAATATGATTTTTTATACGAAAAATAAACTTTTTGGCAAGATATATATTAACAAGCTGTTTGCTTAAAGTTAAACGAAGAAAGCTAACGGCGTTGATATAGAACCTTGTACATACAAGAAAAATGAAAGTCAAATAGTCTCATTTAACGAATTTTATCTGAGTTAGTATTATAACTAAATTATACATTTCGTATACGTTTATGGCTAACAGAGGAATATCTCCATTTATGTTTTATTATTCCGCACTTCCGCAAAAGAAATAAGATATCACTTTGTTGTCCATCTGTCCATCAATCTGTCATGACTCTTTTTCTTAGGAAGGCGTAGTTATCAGGCTAAGCTCAATATCAAGTACCTAGGCCCGCAATCACCTGAGGCGAAGAATTCATTAAGCTTCTATTTCAACGCAGAGAACTGTCGTGGCTCAACGATAATTTCCATCTTGCTCACTTTGGCAACAAGGCACAGCGCGGCGTTGAGTTCCGCTGCACAATCCACGATGTTGAAGCCATTTGCATTTCTTTCTAAAACAATGCAATTTAGACATTAAATTGGTCAAAAATAATAATTTACAATAGAAATAAAAAAAAATCCGTAATTAGTGAATTATAGTTAACACAGCAAAAACCATTACAAATTTACGTCTATAGTTCATTTCATACAAAACGTGTGCACACGACTGTAAATTTAAAGTTTGCCAATTGTTATAAATTGTGGTAAGTTCACAGTCAATGTAGTAATAATACTAAATTTAGTGAAAATTTATTTAATGTTTACTTATAACTTCTTTTGTTTAATACGAGTACTTACTTGCAATCTAGTCGCAATATTGTGTAGGCCAATGTCTAAACAACATCCAAGTACAATCATTTGTTGGTTAATCTCGTTCTTGATAACGCGCAGTTGGGTATATAGTAGAGATAGTAGTCTAGTGATAAGACTCTCCACAGTATGATCAAAGCACAAAGTCAACATCCATGATCCATGAAGCCAATGGTAGCATTGGCTTCATGGAGAGTCTTATCACTAGACTCTTGAACGTTTCACGTTTGTCTTCAAATATTCCGTGTTTTAAAGAGGTAATGGTACAAATAAAAAAAATATAAATCGTATTTCATCGTCTCAAAGTAGGTCATAACAAAATTACTAGAACATATCGACAGCAGCTGGTACGGATGCGGGCTTTAATGTGTTATACAAATACAAATACAGTATTCAAATACAATACTAGTTATTCTAATGACATAACTTGAAACTGATCTTATTACATATGAACTTCAACTTCAAATTTGCATTATTTAACTTCAAGCAAACAAAATTATAATTTCTTCTGTATATATTAATATTAAATAATAAATTAATAATAATAATATTATACGTATAGAGAGGTGTTTAATTTTCATCGTCTGAATAAATATGATGATTTTATGTACGATTATGGCTCGACGGAAGGAATTATTTGAATTTCATGTTTCTAAAGTAAGAAAACAAATGCAGCATTGAGTTACATCCCTAATTATGCAAAATTTTGAATATTTGGATGGAACTTCCCATTTATAAACAATAAAAATCTCTTTCCATATATATATATATATATATATATATATATATATATATATATATATATATATATATATATATATATATATATATATATATATATATATATATATATATATATATATATATATATATATATATATATATATATATATATATATATCCGAATTTTCTGTTATATTATCTGTAGATGAAAGTATCACGATTTTCCATATTAAGAACTTATTGATATTCTTGGTCACATCCCTCGTTTTGCTTCAATGTTACGTTTTACTTTTATCCTTTTGCCTAACCTATAAAAGCTACGCTGTAGAGCTTTCAACTAAAAAAAGGATAGGGAGAGGGTAAATTAAAATCCATGTGACCCTTTTTGTAGGAAATTTTACGGATTTGTGTTTTTTATATTTTATTTTCTATGAAAAATTCATAGTTCACCCACGTCCATTGACGGAATGTGACAAAAGCCTCATAAAATCCGTCACGCTTTGTCACCGCATAACAGAATTTATTAATATAATTACGAAACTCTAATCGCTAATTTTCATCCAAATATACGAGAGTGTTATTGCTCAATTGTTGTGTGGAGTGTCGTAACTCAACGCTGCATTTTCTCCACCTGAGTGAGGAAATGAAGAGAATATAAAAATTATAATTTCTCTGAACGGAGATGGAATCAGAATCATTCCATTTTCAGTCAAACTGAATTTCACAATTCTCGTAATGTGAATTCCCGCAACAATTTGCAATCGGACTAACCATTACACGAACAAACCAATCAACCGCCAACAAAAAATTACCACATTCATATTGTGTATGAAAATATATGAGAAATACGCTGTTCCATTCACATCACTTGGCTTTTCAAGTTTTTTCATTAGCGAGCACAATCTGTCACCTCGGGCGTTATGAACTTAACTCGCTCATAAATCTTTGTCACGATATAGTAATAGTAATATGTTAAAATGGTTTTTTACTATACGAAATCATAGATTTGCTGTCTATTATATATATATGGATATAGAAAGCAACGTAGTTTTTGGCAAAAACATATATATATATATATATATATATATATATATATATATATATATATATATATATATATATATATATATATATATATATATATATATATATATATATATATATATATATATATATATATATATATATACATATATATATATATATATATATTATATATATATATATATATATATATATATATATATATATATATATATATATATATATATATATATATATATATATATATATATATATATATATATATATATATATATATATATATATATATATATATATACTTGCAGCCGTTTAGGCGGAAGGAGCTTAGTCAAGGCACACTGATCCCCACTTTTCACCAGAATTCGATATTGATTGTTAAGAAGCAGAATTGGATTCTATCATACTATAACAGTATCACAAACATATTTCGTTCCCCCGAATGGAAGTGAGACTACATTATCATTACGTTTACGTCGGACAGTAACTCACTGCGCCACGATCGCCGCAAAATATGATACAAACAAAATTAAACAACCTATTAATAAAAAAATAGCTTCGCGCTTTTTTTAGTTTATAGCAGGATTGACAGAGGCCGCGTAGTGTTAAGACACTCCGTTCTCAACTTTCCGTCCAAGTCTCAGACCTTGCCTGTTCTTGTTACCATTCGCCCTTAATGAGATTGAACCCATAATCGTCGTGCTTACAGACAGACACTGTGCCGCTGCGCCACGACTGCCTCAATTAGTACTTCAGCTTAGGACATTTCAATTTATTCCAGATCATCACTAACGGCGAGCAACAAACCTGCAGCGCACTCGTTACTCCCTTACGACTAAACCGTCCCATTTACTTTTATGTGAAACGGAAATTGATTTGTCTTCCTCTCCATACAACACGTACGCGTAGCTATTCTCGTGCCTGTGTCCATCTGATGGGGACGGTAGTGATTTCCTGTGACCTATCCACGCTCCGTACATTCTTAAACTAACGTTATATACCGCTGACCTAGATCTAGCCAATATAGAGAACTTCATTTGACATCTTAAATACTTAACTTGAGAGTATTTGATTCAATTCCGCTTGGGCTCAAGTGTATTCAAAAGAAATAAACAACTTGAAATGTCCTAGTCTTTTTTTTTTGTAACCATTATATATGAGGCCTTTTTAGCTCAGCGGCACAGTATCTGACTGTAAATGCGACGATTATGGGTTTGATTCCCATTCGGGGAATAACTCACTCTGTTAATAAGATAAAACGGGGCGTTGAGTTCCGCCGATCCACACACAATGTCACAGAAGTGGGGTAAAGAGGAACACTAGGTTCCCTCTGCCTACCCTGGCCCTATACCCTATGTATCCTGTACATAGGGTACATAGGGTACATAGGGTACAGCAGCGACTAAAATACCATAAACTGTATTAAAGACCAATTTCCATAAAATTTACAATGTTAGTAAAATCTATTTAAACATTTAATATATAAATGTTTCGTATTTGTTTCGCCGCTGGATCGCGTTGCAGCGCGGTTTGCGGCTGAATGGCCGCTATGTGGAACTTTACTACTAACAAATCACGCTCATTTATTTGTATGTAAATATTTGTTAATGAGAGGTGGTTTTAATTGGGATTATTCATTAGAGTTCAATTGAGTGGTTTTTTTGCATTGTCACGTCTCCATATACCTCCCTCCCATATACCCCATATGGAGAGTAGCAAAGCATATTCAGTTCGCTAATTTCTAGTTACTTTACAGATGATACAGCTTAAGTAAAGCAGCTCAACGTACTGTAAGTAACTAGATGGACGATATGAACATTTTTAACCGAAATTGTACTTAAAGTTAAACGTTGTCGGCCTTACATTTTACGCCGCATATAGCAGTGTAGAAAGAGAGACCTTAGTGTCAAAACCCTCCGTTCTCCACTACGAGTACTGTTAAAGCTACAGACATTAAAATAATGTAAAATTTTCCCTGGAAATACCTGAATTCCGGCAATAAAGGAATACTAAAAATTCAACAGACTTAAGCTGGAAACATCATGTCCGCAAGGAATAGGCATTGCAGCGTTTTCTAAATTCCCTCACGAATTGCAATTTATGGTTAAACTGATTCTTAACGAAGAGACGGCCTCTTTTATATTATTAAGTTAGTTCTTAGGAAATATTTTTTATATTTAATATGAAATTTAAATTTAGTTACTTTTCAGTCGTGACATAGTAGTAAAATCAAAAGGTGGTATAAATATATATATATATATATATATATATATATATATATATATATATATATATATATATATATATATATATATATATATCACGTCGCAACCGTGCTGTATGTTATGTTATGGTATGATTTGTTTATGATTTTTTTTGTGGACTTTAGAAGGATAGTGACTTAGGCTACTTTTCACCAAGTTAAGACTTCACATTCCCAAAAAAAAAACATATAATAAAAAATTACTCATGACTGCGCCAACAGATGGCGCCACTAGGTTTTTAAAATGCGGTAACGCGGTGTTATGTTTTATTAACAATATAGGCGAAGACGCGAGTAACAGCTAGTATTAAATAAACCAAATCCCCGCCTAAGTGGTTGTAAAGTAAATATTACCAGTGTCTGCAATGTTTAGTAAATAAACATGAGAAGTTTCAGAACACTTTGGAAGGCAATCACGTAATGTACTGCACGCCGTTCGTTATTCGGCGGGAATAAAAGTGTATTTTTTCCGTATTTCTAATAAATAAATGATTCAAGAGCTCTTAGGAGATACTTAGACGGTATGGGATTTATTGCTAGAGATTTGCCGATACTCGTTTTAGAGATATTTTTTTTTCAACTTCGTACTGCATGAGCAAGCTACGCAGAGAGAGAAAGAGAATGCCTATTGTAAAGACACTCCGTTCTCAGCTTTTCAGCCGAAATAGAAACAGTATGTGTTGAGTCGTATAACTCCATGCCGCACTTTGCCTCAGCAAAGTGGGTAAATGAAGATAGTTTTTAAAATTTATCCTCCTCCTTGGATCCAACTAAGATTGGTAACCAAAAAAAGAATTATGTAATCATACAATTAGGTGTTTGTGTTTTTTGCGAGAAAAACATATTTATTATGTGGATTTTTTCTATTTTATCAATATTCTTGAAAAACTCGGTCAAGTGCAAATCAAATTCGCCCACCGAAGGATTCGTACCAATTTCATGGTTTGAGGTCAACGAATAATACGAGCATATCTACTTTTAAAAGTTGACAAACTGAAATTTGCAGGCGTGTGTATTCATCTTGTATGAAATTAACCACGGAAGTAAGTTTTCCTTTATTCAGACTACAAGTAATAAACTACAAACATACCAAATTATATGAATGTAGTTCAACGATCGCAAGTACTCTGAAGGCTAATATATAAGGCTATATATATATATATATATATATATATATATATATATATATATATATATATATATATATATATATATATATATATATATATATATATATATATATATATATATTCTTAGCGTATCTTTTGATTTTAATGACCAACAAGTTTATTTACTCATTTGCTTCTACTTTGCTGCTACTTCCTACGAAGAAGAGCTTTTACTGATGGACAAACAGAGTTTTCTCTTGAAATAATTCAACGATTTATCTTTGATCTGCCACACTAGCGAGTAGTAATGCAGCAGTTGTACTAAGCAAACCGAAATTCCTATCTTATGAATATAGATATACCTCTAAGCCAGATATGGGATGAACATGTCATGGACTTAATACTTACAATATTACCATAAGATAATATTTGTGAGATTATTTGTGTAAAATTGTTCTTGTATCTCTCTAACAACTTACCAAAGCATACAGGTACAAAGCATAAAATATTTTTTTTTCAAAAGGAGTGTTTCCCTTCTAAAAAAATAGTAATATTTCCTCTCGTTCAAAGATTTGTTCAAATTCAAGACTCGCGGTGAAATGTACGCCTTACTTAATTACGCCCAAAACTTTCTCTATTATTAACGAGACTTTGAATATTAATTTTGGATTTTGTAACTAATTAACATAATACTTGGTTAGGATATTGTTGTATTCAAAATTTAATTCTAAAAATTATTATTATTTTTTCCTTAGTAAAAAAATTAGTTCGAAAATTAGTAAGAAAATTTTGACATTTTAGTTCTGGAATAGAGATAAAAAAGAAGTATAAAACACACACACACACACATGCACACACATCAGCTGATATTATAGAACTGTAAAACTTAATTAATGAACTTATTGTAAAACCAAAAGAAAGTTATAGTCTTCATATACAATGTTAAGTATCTACTTCTGCATTCTACTAAAATGATAAAGAGAAAATCCTGGCTGTGTCGATAGCAATAATAGATCCGATCCTCATATGGAGGTAACCCCTGGAAGAAGGAGAAGACTTAGCGCAGTTTGACAGCGTATTTTGTACCAGTTCCTTTTACAAGAAGATATCAGATCTGTGCTCAAAGAAATCTCAACTTAGCGTCTATTTAGAGGTACTGTATGAAAAACAATATTTTTTCCCCTGAGTAAAATTCCAGCCCACTTTGAAACTTTACTTCACACTTTCTTTAATGTTATTCACAAAAACTTCAGTAATTGTCATTCTGTGAAACTAAGTTATGTATTACAATCTGTCCCTTTGGAGAGAATGGCTTTTGTATGAATGAGGTCATCGTTTAAATAAAACGCTTTCTTTCCTATTCATATTTATTTTTCTTAAAATACAGATTAAATAATAAAAAATAAAGAAGATATATATATATATATATATATATATATATATATATATATATATATATATATATATATATATATATATATATATATATATATATATATATATATATATATATATATATATATATATATATATATATAACTCTTTATTGCACACCCAGAAAACATACAAAAAATAAATATTAGTAATTGTTAGAATAATTAACATAATAAATAAACAAATATACATACTCCTATACATACATACATACATCCATCCATACATACATACATACATACATACATACATACATACATACACACATACATACATACATACATATATACGACTACCAGCGGTCTACTGGTGGAATGATAACATTGCTCAACTACGGCAAAAGTGCATCCGCGCTAGAAGACTTTCTCAAAGATGTAGGAAGACACCACACATTGAGCAAATGTACAAAAAATACAAGGAGGCACGGTCAATCCTAAGCAAAGCAATAAAAGAAAGTAAAAGAAGCTTGTCGACAAAAATGCTAGAAGATATAGAAGGCGATCCCTGGGGTAAGCCTTATAAAGTCGTCTTGAAAAAGCTCAAAAACCATTGTACCATAGCGCCGACTGATCACATTATGATGGAAAAAATTGTCACTATACTTTTTCCACAGCAAGCAAAGTTTAAATATGACAATATACAGCATCCTCGTGAGGTCATAGCACCGGTGCTGGAGAAAGAACTAATGGATGCCTGTAAAAGGATAGGAAATACCAAAGTGCCTGGATTGGATGGCATCCCCAACGTAACGTTGAAACTTGCAATCAAAACTATACCTAAAATCTTCATAGACACCTACAATACCTGCCTCCAAGAAGGAACCTTTCCAACTACATGGAAACGACAAAGACCGGTGCTTCTCCCGAAAGGGAACAGACCCCTAAGTGAACCATCATCATATCGCCCCTTGTGTATGCTAGATACAACGGGAAACATATTGGAAATAATAATAATCAACAATAATTCATTCAAGAATAGAGAAAGTAGTTGAACCACAACTTTTGGAATACCAATACGGATTTATAAAAGGAAAATCGACCCTTGACGCGGTCAACTTTGTCCTAAACACTGCTGGGAAAGCGATATCGGGGGCTTGGTGGAAGAGAGGCTCTAAAAAATACTGCCTCGTCGCAAGCCTTGACGTTAAGAATGCGTTTAATACAGCAAAATGGGATACTATTATGAATGCTCTCTCAAACATGAAGGTACCAGCTTACTTATGCAACATAATATCTAGCTACTTCGCGGATAGGGTACTCGTATATAATACAGACGATGGACCAAAAGAATACAAAATCTCAGGGGGAGTACCACAAGGATCTGTATTAGGTCCCCTATTGTGGAATATGATGTATGACGGATTACTAAAGCGTGAAGTGCCTCAGGAAGCAAGGTTGGTTGCGTTTGCCGATGACTTGGCAGTGGTAGTAGTCGCCAAACACTTGGGCGAGATTCACTGGACTTTTGATAAGACCTTCGAAATAATTCGACATTGGATAAACCTGGCTGGACTAGAGTTGGCAGAGCATAAAACCGAAGCCGTACTCATTACCAGCAGAAAACAAATGGAGAAAGCCTCACTCAGGGTCGGCAATCACGAGCTTACGACGCAGCCGTACATTCGCTACTTGGGTATAATGATTGATTCACGTATTAACCTTAAAAAACAAGTAGAATACGCTGCAGCGAAAGGAACGGTAGTCGTAACATAATTGGCCCGACTCATGCCCAACATCGGAGGACCTAAACAAAATAGAAGGAGATTATTGTCAACAGTTGTCACATCAGTACTCCTATATGGTGCTCCAATCTGGTCTGATGCGCTTAAAAATAAAGCAGCAAGACGAAAGATGGCGTCAGTGTATAGGATAGGTGCACTCCGAGTAGCTAGCGCATTTCGCACGGTATCTATAGAAGCAATATGCGTGGTTTCCGGGATGATTCCTATAGAAATATTGACTGAAGAACGAATGAATCTGTACCAGAGCAAAAAGGTTACTCCGATTTAACTTTTACGAAGGCAAAACATAATGTGAGGCGAAAAAGCATTGCAAAGTCTCAGTCGAGGTGGGATATATCAACCAAGGGTAGAAGGACCGATCGTCTTATATCGAAGATCGAACCATGGCGACCCAAATTTAGGTTTAGGCCCTTTTAAAATACGAATTAAGGTAGATGAGCGACCTTTGCTTCAAGTTCATCTACCTACCTAACTAATACTGGCTAGAAAATGTTAAATTTGATTAAAACTAAAAAAGAATCTAGTTTTAAGACACTCCGTTCCTAGAAAGCGTTTCTTCGTTCGTTTGTTTTCAAAACACTGCGAGATGAGTGACTAATCTCACCGCCGTGCTTTGTTTTATCGTTAGAACGCGAAAATGAAAATAACATAACTTAGTCTTAAGACTCTTGGAGAAATAATACTACAGATTAAATATTTACATTTAATTTTAGTTCAAGTGCTTTTTATTCGTTATATGTCGAATTAGACAGTAATAAAGTTTCCGGTAACTCAAAGGTATAACCTCTTTCAGTTTATAAATCATTTTTGTCAATGTATGTAATAGTAACAAAGTAAAAAACAATTTGCACGCAAGTAAAATACAGTAGTAAAGGAGCTTCTATATACCAAAAACAGCTAACTTGAAGAGAAATTTTGCTGAAAATGCGCTGTAAGAGAGATAAAGAAACTTTACCTTGAAATAAGATTTAAAACTTCGTATCTGC
This sequence comes from Dione juno, assembly GCA_037127375.1. Lineage (NCBI taxonomy): Eukaryota > Metazoa > Arthropoda > Insecta > Lepidoptera > Nymphalidae > Dione > Dione juno. The sequence continues at coordinate 8,654,507 of JAXRJS010000067.1, forward strand.
ACAGGTGTTTGTTGCATTTTTTTTTCCTTTTATACAGAAATATTAAATTATTCTTTATACTATTTATATATTATATTTATTGTCTATAATTTATAATACATTTTATTTGTAGAAGCCATTCTGCCGCAGTGGAACACCGTCTGACTGTAGGGTTTTGGGTTCTGTTGGGTAATTATTTTCAATGTCATTGAGTTTTGACACTTAACACTTTAAATGTGTTGAATTCGGGCGGTAAATGGTGAATCTTGACACTAGCTTATTTTTGAATACCCTGATATATACCGTATAACTAATGTACTTCTTTATTTTTTTTTACCTTGGTTATATATTGCCTTGCACTCGTTTGCACATGATTACAGTCTTAAATTGCAGTTTTACTTTATAAGTTGTCTCCAACGCCATACTTTGTCTAACATAATTTTATTAATAAAGAATCTTGTAATTTCTTTATCGAAAAATGTTTACACTATTTGACCAAAGTATGAAACTCATAAAAATCCACACAAATTTCTATAGAAGTGACTTATTGAAAATCGAAATTTATCCAATGAACAAACAAAGATGACCCAATAAATAAATTAATAACAGTAATCTAAAAGCGATAAATCAAACGCTGAAGTTTTTCAAAACAAAGTCCAGACCATTTATCATGTCGACGACAGCTCGTGCCGTGGAGGTAAATTCTAAGGGTATAGTCTAAATATGGATGAGATTAACCGAATATTCGATTTTATGGAGTTTTTATGTACGTACGTGTTTAGATCTTCTTTAAATGAGAAATGGTAATCCGCTTTCTTTAGACAAGCATTTAAATTTAAAATGTAAAAAAAAAGACATAAAATTAAATATTTAAAAACTACAACTTTTCTATGTTTTAAAATTAAATTTTAAGCATTCATTATTATGTAAATATAATTTTAACCAAATTAAATTTTAAAATGGCAGTCCTAAGCAAAGTTGGAGGTATTTAGTAGTAGGAACTGAAGGCTATTGGGCAGACGGGGTTCGAAGCGAAGCGAATCGCCCAGAACGGACCGCGATGGCAGAGTACTGTGGGTGTCTTCTGTCCCATAGGTGGGACATTAATTCAATAAGTCAAAATATGATCTCATTCACTCCGATTTCCGATTCATTCTGATTCATTCTCATCTCATGACATTAAATGTCGGGTAAGGCAAATACAAAATAATTAAAATTACTACATTTTCCCTAAGTTGGTATAGAATTCATATCCATCTCGTTTATAGTCACTTTTTAGGGTTCCGTAGCCAAATGGCAATCGTCATATCTGTCTGTATGTCTGTCCGTAAGTAAGTCATATCACTTGGAATACTATGTATACTTATAATGTCGCTGTACTGATAAGGCGATAATTTTTGAGCCGTCACGAAGAAGGCTAATGATTTACTTCAAGTTCTCTCTGGAGCTGCCGAATTACCGAAAACTGCCGTAGACAAAAAAGGAGCAAAAAGAGAAGATATATAAAAACTTTATGTGAAGGTTACGCGAGAAGCTTTGCGTACGCGAGAAACTTTGTGTAGGATTTTTTGTAAATTGTCACGTAATGCTTCTAGGCCTATATTATCCAAATTAAAAAAAAAATGCACAGTACTTTCGGCTGTGCTTTATCTATTAGTCCCTCAGTTAGTGATGTAATAATTTATCCCTAAAATTTTATATATAATGAGTTTCAGTGTTGACTAATTAACAAATGTTGATTTAAATTTTAAATTACAAATTTAAATTCAAACAATATTATTAATAAGAATACGTGATTCATTATTTAAAAATAAGAATACCTGATTCATTTTTTGAACGTCAAAAACTAAAGTTAATGCCTCAGACCTGAAAAGAACCGCCGCAATATACTCAGCGGTACTTTTTTTATTACATAGTAATTTACAATTTTAAAATTATTGTTTGAAATAGACTGTAGAGAGGATTTCATTGCCAAGGTGTGTTATCATTTATAAAATAATTAATAAAACTCACAAATATTCCTCAAGATCAAATTTTCGGTTTCAGGTTTCTTTTCTACAAAAGGAATTCAGAAGCTGAAAATATAATATTACAAAAAGAAATCTAAAAAGAATGATCGTGAAAATTAATTTGAAAATTTCATACTTAAGGTAAAATTTATAGCCTAATATGCAATGACCTGAATAGATAACGACTTTGTCCTCAGAAAAAATACAGCTCAGCAAAAACCTTAACGGCTTTAAATTATATAATTGTAAAAATATGGTTTTCTAAAAATAGCAGAGTATCCGTTCACTACGAGTGTTCAAAATGCTTAATTCAGTTGTTTTTAATTTTATATGTGTGGAAAGTTATTGATGATAATAATAGTTCAAGTTTAAAAATTAAATAGAATTTTCAAGTTACCAGGTACCAGGTTAAAGACTTAACTCGAAGTAGGAAGACACCTACTTCGGACTTAATGACAAATCCGTTTCCACGGTAACAATTTGTAGAAATCGCGAATTGAACGCCGGAACTCAATAATTTGCCTTATTTAAACAGGTCTGTATATATATATATATATATATATATATATATATATATATATATATATATATATATATATATATATATATCTATTCTGCCATGAGGAAGAAGCGTGAAACTGGCTAAGTAGCATTTTAACTTTACAAATGGTCGTATAATATCATAATCTATATCAATAATATCATATAATAAAATTCATAAAAAAAAAGAATTATAAAGGCGTCTATGGCGTCTTTTATCGTTTTCCTTTCGGTATTACGGTACTACGGTATTACGCTCCCTCGGGAACCCAAATTGGGAATTTGGGTTCCCGAGGGACCGAGGTTTTCAGTTACGTCGTTTCATAATTTTGACTGTACGTTACCTGTCAGTCAATCAGTAGGTACCTCATTCTCCATCATCATCGTTAATTCTCCACTTGTCACCTATTTTAGAGACTCTATATCCTAAATTTAAAGCCTAAGCAAGTAAAAGGGTGCAAATACTAAACTGCTATCTGAAAGAGATTTAGTACCGAACAAATTCTATAATAAATATCGCTAGAAGGTACATTTTATGGGATGCGATTTGTAACAAACTGCTGTGAAGAAACCACAAACTTACAGCAAGAGAGCACATCTCAATGCATAAGCGAAAGCGGAAATAATTCTGTATTTTTGATTTATAATATTGCTAACTAATATTATTAAATTTAGGTAATACCTCCACATATGTATGTATAACTTTATATTTTGTGGAGTGGTGGAGTGGAGTAAATAAGTAAGTTTTTTTTTATTTATTATTCTGCATGCATTTCAGATATACGGTCGCCTGTACATTTTGTTAGGTAGTACATTGTTTTTAAGAATTATTTTTTTTTAAATTGGTTTTTTTTTAATAATATAATTTATAATATTCCTCGAAAATACTAGTTATGACCCGTGGCTCCGTCCTGGCCAAATAACAAGACTTATGTATGACACATGATATATTCTAAACATGTAATCGCAAGTACACATTGAAACTCTTAACGTGCGAAATAAAATTAAATAAGAACTTTTCTCTTTTCTATTTGTGAGGTTAGTGCATTCAACCAAGCAAACTCTTGGAATAAAAAAAGCTTATTAAGCTTTTGTATGCGTAGAATAGATTCATAGATTGAGAAAAAATATATATTTGGTAATTTGACTGATTTAATATATAATATTTTTAGAACCTAATAAAGACATCAAGTTTGAATAAAACGACCACGGTAATATAAAAATGTAAATTTTTAAGCTGTACACATTTTTTAAAATATATATATATATATATATATATATATATATATATATATATATATATATATATATATATATATAAAAAAAATCGCTATCTCTAACACACAAACGCCTCGTTGGTTGATGACTATTTACAGAGGCGCGGAGACCGCTCTACCTTGTTCATTCGCAACTCGCGTTTGAATTCGCAGCAAGAATTTATTACTGAAATATTCTTATTTTGTTTTAAATTTAAAAAGCTTTCTTAATATATTGTATATTGTATTGGTGTTGGGGCGAAAATAAAACACCATTAATAAGTACTTAACAAACACTTTAATTTATATAACAATAATAATTATCAAAATAACTACAACGTTTCATTGGCGTGCTGTTCTTTTACATACATACATACATACATACATATATACGACATCAAGGATAAAAGTTTACAAGACATTAAGCCATTTTTATTTTATTATTAATTTCCAGATAAAATGTTTTGTAGAATAATCGTAGAATGACTGTTTGATTTTTTTATCTGTATTGCGGAGGGAGCAAATAATTTTTTTTTTCTCTAGAAGAACGTTTACGTTGATATAACTATCTTATGAACATTTAAACGCCGCGTTTCTTTAACAAAAATGAAATTTAATAATTCGCCTAAATGGGAATTGAACCTACAAGCATCGAGTTAAATACAGATATTTCCCAACTAATGGTGGTGTCTCTTGCAAATTATTTTTATCAGACATAACTTCCGTATTTTTTCTCTTCTTTCTTTGCCCAAGAAGTAGTGGACTCGAATTGTACATCAAAAATTTTATCTGGAAATTTATCTATAACACAAATTGGAAAGTCTAAGAGAGGAATCTGAAGTTAACTTCTAAGAGATAAAACTACTAGGAATAAGAAAATGTATAGAATAACATATAATAATTTATCTTATTACAATAAATAGATTCATTTAGATACTAATTACATGCGACATTTATATAAATTGATTAATTTCGGTGCAAATTTTACACTTTTCTATTTAATATTTGATTATGAATATGGCTATATATTTTTATTTTTGTCGATTTCAATGATTCCAAGATAGTACGGAAATTTAAAAATATATATTAAATATTTCATTACTGAATAAAAAAAGTGTAGCGTTTTTATTTTTAAATTCAACTCCTTCTGTAATTTTTTTTTGTATTATTAATAAAATATATATATTAAGACAACTACAGTAGTCTGGAGCCCACGATCGAGTCAACGACCGAGATAGTCGTAGTCTGATTGAATTAATAACAGCAACAGACTGCTGTTTAAATGTATGGAAAATTTTCAGTAATATCCTCAACATTACTAACATTCCTATAAATTTTAAATTAAAATGGTTAAATAAGATGACGTTATTTAAAATATAAAGTTTGTAAGAAGTAAGATAAATTAAATTCACGATAGTAATATACTTCATAATAAAGTAATAGAATTTTGAAGGAATACGATATTTTTTTCTTCAATTACGTCACATAATATTTTTTATAGAGTCATGAAACAAAGTTAAAGTGGAAGTTTAACAGCCTAAATGAGCTTTCTATGAAATTTTACTTTGTCGATATTTGAAATGAATTTTATAAAGTATTGCAATTGAAACCTTGTAATAAACTGATATGTTATCACAAAACTTTCTAATAATATATACGCGGTCTATTGTGATATTTGTATAAAAAATTATATAAATTAATTAAAACAGAACAAAATTTAGCTTATTTTATAATTCGATGTATGTATAAATAAATATATGTATAAATAAATTATTTTATTGTATATATAGAAAAATATGTTTAAGCGGACGGCTTTTCAAAATAAATATAAATATACTATATAGCAAATTAAATATTTCTTTAAAATTTTTGTTTTTTTTTAACAAATATTTCTTACGATGATTTGAGTTTTATTATTATTAAAATTGAAATTTTTTGAAATCGATTCGTACTGTTTTGATTATTATTCCAATACTTCTACACTTTTATATTATTATAGAATATACATTTTAGAAAGAGATAGCAAAGAACTACAGATAAATACGTTTAGAAAGTCTAAGAAGATAGAAAGAGATAGATTATAAAATATTCTAATATAAATAAATTCGAAACGAATATTGGTCCAGAGATATAGAAAACGGTCAAAAACAATCTAAAGCACATTAAAGACAAAATACAACGTATATTTAAAAAAAATGAATGATATTTTTGAATAAATGAATGTATATACTGTTTGTGTATTAAATTGTGTTTTTTTTTTTTAATATTTCGTTGTTTTTTCGAAGCATTATAGCAGAGTATATTACTCTACGTATTTTTTTATCTACATTTCCTGACCATAGATTAAGTAAGCAAGGAGAAGAGGCATCAACAATGTTAGAACTATGTGCATTCTATTCCACGACTTTGTCTATAGTGTCTTATTATCAATATTCTATGTATGTTAAAGCGTATAATCTTTTCTTTGATAGCTTAAACAGCTGTTTATCTTATGACAGTCTAACTAAATAGGGATTACTAAAATATGTAAGCTACGTAAATACTTTAAGATATGATGATTTGGGTGAATTACTAAGATAATCCTATTTCTCTATAGAAACACCAAGTAGGAATAATATGAGTTTTTTTATGATTTATTATCAATTGAAAATAAAAATTAAAACAAAATGGGGCACTTAAGACGTTGTTAATAAAATATTAATATATATTGGAATAAATATGGGATTTCTAAGAAATATCTTAATACTAAAAAAAATAGCATACATCCATTTTACTATATCTATACGCTTATATACAACGCTAATATATAACAATCATAGTGATGTCACTTTAATTAAATCTATCGATAAGCTGTCTTTATCATAATGGCTCTGTTAAATATAAAACATTATTTATTAATACTTCAAGTGCACATCTGTTATGGTGAAAATAAAAACAAAACACTATAGTGACTGTTCTCTCTTTTTTCTCCGTCAAACAGTAGCAGATTCTTTAATAAAATAATGTAGGTAATATATATTTAAGGGCTGTTTTCTTTTAAGTTATATTTATTTATTTTTATATATTGTTTCTACAAATATGTACTTGAAGTATAATCATCTACATATTATAACAAACAATATATTTAAGCTTCTATTTTACTTCATAACACACGACACAAATATATCTCAGTTAAAATGTAGCCCGTATTCGGATATCGTTTTGCTAGTGATGTACCAATTTTAAAATTTTGAAATTAATTAATATTAAAAAATAAAATTTCTTCATAACTATTCGTGATGTGTAAACAATAATTCTGCTTATTTTATAATTTATTTAAGTAAATTTATATAAATATTTGTGAATAACAAGTACATCACTAGTAAAATCAGAATCTTATAAATATATTCTATAATCTGGATTGCGGGTCTAATAATTTCTCAATACATTTATAAATATTTATAGATTTAATTTGTTACCCACTTAGACCATTAACACAGCCTTCAAGGCTATTAATATGATACTAGAAATCTGAAAGAGAAACATCTAGGGGAAAGGATATACGATGGACATCTAAGCCTGTACATTTGAGCACACCGCCTCAACTTGTCACAAATGGAAACTTTGGAAACTTTAAGCTTTCTATATATGTTTTTTTTATTAAAACATTTTTTATATAACCGCTCCATTCAATAATTTATATTTATATAGACGAACAGCTTTTTAAAATTTTGATTGAAATACTCTATTTTGATAGTAAATTTATATTATGATATTTTGAAAGCTTAAGACGAATGTTTAGAATCCCTTTATATAACCATAAGCTTCCAAAGTAGACATTGTGAGATATGTCAGCCACAAAGAGAAAAAGAACATCGATGTCAACAGTTTGACGGTGCGAGGTCCGCCAAGCTCGCCGCCAACTGATTTTCTTCTACGAAGCATTAGCACGATAACGGCAAGAGCCGCTTCAGAACAGAACATCGTGACGCTAAAGGCGAGGCTGTGAATAAATAATCAAAAATATACGCTGTAATAAGTCGTCGTGGCGCGACGGTTGTGGATTCGAGTTCCACTCAGTACCGTACTCAGTGGTACTCAGTTCCTTTTTTGTACTAGAGAAAGAAATATAGTGTTTAGATACTCTGTTCTCCTCTTACGAACCAAATTCGTAGTACGAAATGTTAAGGGGCAGAATTCGACTTTGTGCTTTATCTTAAGGAATGAAGAGAGCCAGGTAATTAAAATAATAATGTCTTTTTTGTCTTCACGCTAAATCACGCACATACAGAGGTAATCTACTCTTAAGACACTCTGATTCTCGCTTTTCGCACTTTTTTTATGACCAGATCGAGGAAAACAACAATAACTCATTATCCCCAAGTGGGAATCGAACCAACAACCGTTACGTTAACAGACAGACGCCGTGCCGCTGGATCACGACGGCCTCATTTCATTCACAATATTCGTAGTTTATATTAATTATGAATAGAACATAATTTTATTTTCACATAGTATTCCAATTACACAAAATATTCACCTAGGATAACACCTAAAACTTACTTTCCAGGGTCTACATGGAACTTCTCATTCTTGCTCCAGTGTACGATGGCGGCGACGGTCCACGCGACTCCGATGCCCAAGAACACATTCACCGCATTAGAACCAGTCACGTTCCCGACTGATGCATCAGCATGCTTATCTTGGATAGCAGCTACTTTACTGGCAAATGTATCTGGAAATTACTATTATATTAGTAAGCAATTTTGGACACCCAGATATATATATTTAATGTATTTACTTTTCACAATCTATATTTACTATAAATTTTATAGAAAAAAGTCTAAGTCGTCCAATGAAAAAGCATAATAAACACAACCTGCATATTAAATCCATCTAGGATTTTGTACCCATTAAACCACAATTAAACCACATAAAACCTGTGTCTGATTAGATTCCTAATATATGAATTTGCGTCAATATATATATATATATATATATATATACATATATATATATATATATGAATTTGCGTATATATATATATATATATATATATTAACACATAGGACGAGAAACCAAACAAAACAATTCATTCACCTTAGTGGGGAAGTAAACTAAACTAAAGTAACAAACAATAATTCTTATAAGCGCTAACCTATTTTCACAATAAATCTATACAATATATATCACCAACTTATCAAACTTAAGCCAAGCCCATAAATACCAGGTATACTAGTCCCCAAAGCCACAAATATGATGGCAGTGACGGAATCCTTAATGCCAAGAGTACATCCGAAGTGTGAAGCGACGTCTCCAATGACCGCTGTGACGAGGCCGATACAAATAATTGACACCACAAAACATACGTAACCGCCACCGATATCTGGAAAGAGGTCTTGCTATGTAATTAATATGCTTTTTATTTGTTTTCTTTATGAGCTGAAGTTATTAAATTATTAATAACTTAAGCTTCCATATGTACGGAGGATGTAAACAAAAAATTGATGTGTTTCAGCTATGCATATCATGAAATTCCTTAATTTAATGTCCATCAACTTATAAACCAGATTTAAATATAGCTTAAAATGGCAATGTATGCCATTTTTATATGAATACGTAAGCTTGTTTTACCTCCACGGAAAAGGGACATTTCAAGCAGAAGTCAGAATTGCAAGCAAAATGCACGAACAAAAATAAATTAGAGTTATTGCATTTTTTGTTTGTTATTAGAGTTGAAAGTTATTTAATTATAATCTATATATTCCTAGCATTCCTATATTAGTGACATATTAATCTCACTGTTGCTTTACTCTACTCTCCACTTTCCTCGTTTATTCGAGAGAATGCCAAAAGTATAAGTTGCAATTTGTCTTACGGAAAGGGGGAAAAAAAAATATTTAGATGTTTTTATTTTATATGTATTTGATTTAAAATACAGCTAATTAAAAAATTGTAGAAAACATGATAGATCTTACAAAAATTAAGAGTAACTTTTTACCTGTAGGAGGGACAAAGGCAAATATGAGTTTCCAGAATAATGTAAATATATGCAGGACGTAGTCCGAACACGATGGGGGCTCGTCCGGGTTATCTATATATACACATACAAGATTACATTTAAAAAATTATAAACAGCTTAAATAAATAAATATTTTGAAGTTATTTTAAAAAAAATCTAGCGTACTTCGTATACTAATTAATATATAAAACAAAAATAAAAAGCCTTTATTTCCCATTACTCTTACATAAATAAGACTTCACTTTTTACTTTAATATCATTAATCTTTTGGGATATGGGCCCCTCTACAAGCGAAGGCCTCTTCCAGTTACTTAGAGTCCGGATACTAATTTAAGGGATTTGAATCGACGTCCTCCAAAATTAATTAATAAAATTATTCCATCGAAACTTTTGCTCATAAACGAAAAATGGTAAAAGCTCTTATATATTACACTAATACTTGTATTAGCCTAAATTTCGAACTCATCGTTCTAAAATCAAATAAAACGATGAGGCAATAAAAATAGTTATGTTCAATGGACATAATCCCAGAGAATAGATAGCATTTCGAAATTGAATGAATAAACCGTATAAAACCGTCATATGGGCTCAACCGTACGTGAAAGCTTACGCGGTCTGTTATACCTCGTAATATTTGCCTGGAAATTCATTTTTAGAGGTAGCCGGAAAATAGTTTAAAAAAAGCAAAGCAGTTTTTAATTATGTTTATCGGTGAGTTAAAACTGTTTAGTGTATAGGTAGGTAACTGTATATGTAGGTAACTGTATATGTATATAACGTGATAGGCGTTGGAATTATTATTATATTTTAAATTTGAAACTTCAAATTATATTTGAAATTTTATTTATTTAATTTAATTTTATAATTAAAATGTCTAGTTTCAAGTAAGCTACGAGATAATGAAATTCATTTTTATACAAAATTTCATTTGGAATTTCAGAAAAAGTTTTTGAACTTTATTTATAAGATAGCAAGTCTTTTAAAAGTTCCATGTATCACAAAACTAAATGCTAACTAAATTAGTAATCCTTTTCCTTTCCCATCCTTCTAATTCCCATTTTAGACCCTCCCATAAATAAATTACCTTTAAATCAATATAACCATAAATTACCCATAAATTATTATTTCCCTTCCTTTCTACCTTCTAAACATATATTTAAATAACCAATACAAATACAAAAAAATACATTACACAAATTATATATATATATATATATATATATATATATATATATATATATATATATATATATATATATATATATATATATATATATATATATATATATATATATATATATATATATATATATATATATATATATATATATATATATATATATATATATGTATATCAAAAAAATTATTTAATTACATTAATATTTTAAAACAATTTATACAGTTATAAAGACAGACAGAAACATAGACTTCGTTCCATCAAGAAAGTATATCTGATCAATTGAATAGAAACGCGGTTAGTTTTCCATCAGCGTTATTCGCTCCGATTGAACCTTTGTGGATGTGTGCAAACTTTTTTCTTTTTCGCTCTTGCAATAGATTCTCTGTTCTATTTTACGATGTCGCACTTTCAATAGGATTTTTTTGGCGAAAAATTTGCTTAGAAATTTGAGTTCATTAGTTAAGCAAAATAAATTATACTACTTCTAGTATTTTAATATTATTAAAAATATTTGGCATATAAACTTTGTCAGTCGTAACTTAACCTATTCCTTTTATTTTTGTATTTCTTTTTCACAAAAGGAAACTTTTTAAACAATAAAAAAACAATACCTGAACTCGCTGTCAAAGCTTCAGTAAATTGTTCTTTCCAAGACGATGTCCCAATTATAATTGAGGCGTTGGCTCTTTGTACTAACTTATCTACAGTGTTCTGAAAAACAAGATTTTCGTCGGTCAATGCTGAAGAGGCCTTACTTATAATTTACTTCAGGAAATGCAAATTATTTTATACAATTGTTATTAAACAGGTCTAATATTTATTAAAGTAAGTATGTGATACAAAAATATACTTTGAAAGTAAAACTTTACAATATTTCAATAGTTTGAAACAAATCTTTTTGGTAATCACTTTGGTAAATATTCCAACAAAAAAATATAACAATCACGCTTCAGATTCACTTAGAGCACATCAATAAAAAGATACTGTTGTAGAGTTTGTACTTTATGGAGATGATTCTCTATATCTGAGCTCTTTTAAATTAACATTATTACACAAATTTTCTTAAAGCTGAAGGGCACAAGTAACAGTCTAATATTTATTTCTGTCCTCATTTTATTTTATTATTCATCCAAACTCGTAAAATAAATTATGTATAATCTCTTAGTCAAATGACATTAGCCAATTGAATAGGTAAATATAAACACTAATATACTAAAATACTAGTATGCTCAAATGTCAGAGTTACAGTTTCGTCTCTCCCATAAGGGCACACAAGGCCCGTGCCTGTGGTCCCCTACCTCATCAAGCCCCGAATGTAACGGTATGGAGCCCAGACCAGGGTCTATCTGGATTATAAAGTAAAACATATCATTTCTCATCATACTTCCAAATCCTGACATCGGGAGCTTCATGAAGTAGGGTTATTAGCTGTGTGTCTAGGCGCTCCTGTAAAATATTTAAATTAAATCTTTATTTTTTTTATATCAAACTTACTTTAAACTCTTTGCTCTCTTTAATTCTTAACTGCGCCCGGGTTATTTCACCTGGTCGGGGATACCCCATCAGCGCGACCACAGCTTCTTCTTCGGGAAGGGTAGTTAGATGTTCCACTTCATTATCAGTAAGCACAGGACGATTGTCATCTGCAGAATATACTTTATCAGTACCATGATTATGGATAAGTATTATAATTTGATATTTTTTACAGAAGAACTTAAATATCTGTAAAAATCTGAATAGATTTTATTGTGCCATAAAATGAGACGTTTCATGTTGAACCTCAAAAATAATGATCGCTCTACATTGTAAGCTTCTACGTCTTCATGGTATTTACGAGTATATTATTAATATTGAAATTATGGTCCTAAATTGTATGCTAGCTGAAATGGGTATGAATAAAACTAAAATGTCAATATATTTTAATTAAGCCTTATTCAGAGATTTCTTGAAAATTCCTCGTGAAATGCTAAGAAAACATTACCCTTCAAAACAATTATCCCATTACCAAGTTAAATAGCTGTAACGTTGCCATAATTTCACACGATATAACCTTCATTACTAAGATAAAATCTAAAATAGAAATAGTATTAGTTTGTTAAGGATAAGTTTTCAGTATACACCAAAACAGCCTTTGTTACAGCAGCCTACTTTATATTCATTAATAAAAAAAAATGCGTCTCTTTTTTAATTCTTCTCCATGAAATAAATTACAATGTTCAATGATTAAATTACTACTAATAATCAAATTTTTCTCAATTATTAATCAATAAAAGAAAGCCTATCGTTAAAGACTATCGTCTTTATCTTTCTTTTTTATCTTTATCTATTGAAATTAAAGGTACTGATAAGGTCTTCCATTGTAGTCTTGGTTCTGTGTCCTCACTGAATAAACGTAATAGGCTTTTTCCGTAACGATTCGATATACACAGTATAATTTCCACGCGAAGGAATTTGCTCACGAAAATTTCATTTGGAATTGCTTTCATCCTAAATTCTTAGTAGGAACTTTATTATAAATACACAACAATAATATAAATTAGATAACAATTATAGAGTTAATTATTGCTTATAATTTTAGAACCAAATTGATATGTATATCCAATTATATATATATATATATATATATATATATATATATATATATATATATATATATATATATATATATATATATATATATATATATATATATATATATAAAATAAGATTATCAGTATATTGTATATTAATACGTATATATATTAATACTGCAAAATTTAAAAATCTGTAGATTAGTGTTCTTTTTTTAATTAAGCTTGATATATAAGTGAGCAATCGTATATTTTTAAATGAATAACAAATTTCTACATATTTACTCTAAAATTAAAACTAAACGATGCCTTGGCATGTAATTATTTTAATCTACAGTACAACTGCTAACGCGATTGTTATTAGTTAGTTAGATTTTAGTACAATTCGACAAAATTATTACTATAATTTTGCACGCATGTATGTAATGTAGGTATTTAACTTTTTTGTTGCTTAGGCTTCGGCTAAAATTTGGTATATACACCTTGTGTATCCAGGAGGTGTATCAAGAGAATGTCTTGGTGTTAAGGAAAAAAAGGAGATTTTATATTGCCTAGCTTCATTTTACACAAACGAAGAATATGAAGAAGATGAAGAAGATAGTATAATATATGCTTATCAGCTATACTGGCACTATACCCGTCGTTGGAAATAAGATAAATACAATTCTACAAAAAGCAAATTAACGTGAACAAAAACATCATAAATAGAAATGTCATCGAGATATATTACGCAATCAACTTTAATTATGTTTCGAATTCGTTTATTTGATTTGTACCCACGTTTGTCGTTTAATTATGTCCATTGGCTCTCCAATGGAAAACGGCATTTATTAATAAGCGTTAATTTTAATTGATCTACTGATAATATATTGTTTGTTAATTTGTTATACATAGAACAAATATACTTTTACCCAATCAGTTAAGTTACCCAATAATAAAAGTTTTCAATATACAAACAGAATTTGGGCACCAAATTCACCTGTAATATATATTAAATAGGCGATGTTCCACAGCAGTTTGGTATTACAACCGAACAATGGTATGAAATGCAGATATTATGCATTGTTCTGCCTGACAAGTTGCTTGGCTTGGGCTAAACATAAATCAAATAACCCTTTGTGATTAGCAATTAGGCTAGTTCACGTTAAAGTCACGTTACATGAAGTATACGCATTCGACCTGACCTTATTGGCCTGGTTTTTAAAATTTCTAAATGTTATACAATTATTGTAATAGAATTGTTATCGAAATTAAATTTAATATTGTTATTTAAATTGTAATAATAAAAAAAAAAAACTAAAGAAACTTTTTTTCTTCGTCGTAGTAAATAGTCACTTTAGCAAGACTGATTTCTTAGTCGGTAGATAAGTTTACAGTAACTAAAAAAAAAGTTGTAAGTTCCTATAGGAAATTGTGATTTTGTCTATAAATTTATATCCATTTACGGCTATACTAATTTACCTAACCTAGTACTACTACTAAGCATACTAAGCCTAACTAATTTACCTATATTATGTAATCATTGTGAAGTTTCAGGTCAAGAGCTGCCAACATGTCGAAAGCAATTTTACCATAAAAATTTGAACTAAATAACCAGTACGAAGACTCCAATGATATGTCGTCACTAGTTTAAATTATAATTTACTTAATTGTAATATACCAGAATCGAAAATTAAAATATTCTTTATTCAAATACTCGTAGGCTATTACAAGCACTTTTCAATCGTCAATTAACATAAGTGTCAGTATTGTCAGTCCTGCTAGAAGCTACCACCAGCTCGGAGGGCAGTTCTGCTGAGAAGAACTGGAGAGAAACTCAACAGCTGTCCTTTTTAATGTAATTTTATGATTGAATGATCAAATCTTATAAAAGTTAACTTACAATAAAACTTATTTCTATAAAATATCGCGAGTATTTAGCGCCATACTTAAAAATATACTTACATCACTAAACACTTGGAAAAAAAAACTATTATTGTTTATTTACAAAAAAATAAAAGGTATCATATATAGCGTTATAGAATACTTGGTATATGAAGCAGTTTAATTGCTTTTCTACTAAATTGTGAAAGTGACAGGCGTATGAGGTACTAGCATATAAATTATATATATATATAAATGCTTACTTGGCACAGACAGACAGTCCATCCGTCAAGCGTGCGAGAGAGGGGTGAAGAAAAATTGTATATTAGATAATTATATACATGCATACTTACATAGGTGCAGTGTAAGCATTCAAACAAAGAAATATATACAAAAGATTATTTACAAGTTAGTATCTAGTTGGAAGTGACAAAAAATATAGGTGTGTTACCCACCATGCTTAATATCGCTCGTGTGGGACAAAATTTTATATACATCAATATTTTAAAGGAATATTTAATTTCTATATACAACGTGCTTTATAAGTTTTAAGAGGAAAGCTCAAAAGAGAACAACTCCATGGAAAATAGGTTTAACGGTTTAAAAAAGGTATAAGAACATAAATTCTACAATAGGTACTGTAAATACTGTTCATGCTTTGTCGATATTGACAACGTTCACAAAGGATGCTAGAAATTCTTATAAACAACGAAAGTGCAAATTCTATAATAATTTTCTTGAAATAAACAAAATACATCTTATGCGTGAATATAACGGTATATAGATTTACTTGCATTAAAAAAGTGTTATTTTTATCTATCCAAAGTGACATCTAGTGGCAGGACACTATTTTTTCTCTATCAAATTTGAATTCGAATTTAAATTTAGCACCTAGTGGCAAAACACTCTGTGTTGATATAATAAAAAATCACTAGTTTTTTTGAAGTCAAAATACCAAGAAAATAATCTATATTTTCAGTATATATTATCCAAGTAGGAACATAACAATT
The DNA here is from genome assembly GCA_037127375.1 of Dione juno. Lineage (NCBI taxonomy): Eukaryota > Metazoa > Arthropoda > Insecta > Lepidoptera > Nymphalidae > Dione > Dione juno. Next base: position 8,670,915 of record JAXRJS010000067.1, read on the forward strand.
TATTCTAATGTAACTTTTTCTGTTTCTTATACACTTAAATCTCTAGAATCATGAAATTCATATAGAGATATATAACATAAGTTGAAACAAATGAATAAATTGATGACCATAATGGCGCAGAGGCTCAGCGACTGTCTGTTAACGCGACGGTTATTGCTATTATCCTCGCTCTGGCAACAAGGCAAAGCGCGGCGTTGAGTTCCGCCACTCAACACGCAATGCCTTAAAAGGCGGAAAGTGGGGAAAAGGTGTCTTAACACTAGGTTCCTTCGCCTACCCTGCTATATGCGGGATACTGAAATGAAGGTTAAAAACTCCATTTGACCGAGTGGTAAGAACCGCGTATCGTTTATTAATACCACATGTAAGGAAGATGTTATAGTATTTAAAGACTGTATTAAAAAAATATCAAGGTTCATCAACAGTTTAGAAGCAGGATGTAATTTTTTTTATTTCATGATGCGCGTGATGTAGTCATGATCAAAGACAAATATATGTATATATATATATATATATATATATATATATATATATATATATATATATATATATATATATATATATATATATATATATATATATATATATATATATATATATATATATATATATATCGTTTATTAATACCACATATAAGGAAGATGTTATAGTATTTAAAGACTGTATTAAAAAAAAATATCAAGGTTCATCAACAGTTTAGAAGCAGGATGTAATTTTTTTATTTCATGATGCGCGTGATGTAGTCATGATCAAAGACAAATATATATATATATATATATATATATATATATATATATATATATATATATATATATATATATATATATATATATATATTGTTACTTAACGTTTACATAGGCTTTATATTGATTTAAATAAAATTATAAATTATTTTGAAAATCTCTACACATAAAAAAATAGATAGTTCTTTATAATATACTAGTCTTAAAAGTAACATTTTCTTTTAAAAACTAACTCAGCAATGTAACCAAAAAGTAAAACGACTTCACTTACAAAACAAATAACAAGCCAAAACTTTTGATTAACCAACCAATCCTCTTAATTTTATTGGCAATACAAAAGGTAGCTTTACTACCGAGCTTAATGAAGGACTTGGGAGGGAAGTGGTATCGCCATAAAACAGGTAGTTCGCGTGACATAAATGTAGTAGTGAATTAAGAATGTAAGGATCTTTGGACCCATGAAATGTGAGAGATCCTATTTATATGTAAATTTGTTGATGTCACCAAGGAAGGGATACTTAGTATGCTTTAATAGTCTATATATAGTAGCGTGAGCAGTGTTTGCTAATACATATGCATTACCAGAGGATATTTTTTGTTTTTTTTAGGTACACCCTGTATCCCGTATAAGGCAAGGTAGGCTGAGGGAACCTAATTTTGAGACATTCCTTCTCCACATTCCATATTTTTTTTGACATATTACATGATTTTGTCTAGCCAGATGGTGGAACTGGAAATAAATCAGTCCCTCCAATGGAAATCGAGGTCCCAACCATGGCGTGAACTGTCAAACGTTATACCAACGTCTCACAAAGATATAGTAACGAGAATATTATATAAAATATTATATGTTACGTCATTATGGAGCTTGAAGACAAGGAAAAACAAAACACGATATGGCGCCGCACCGACTAAATTACGATCACCAAATTACCTTAATATATTAACATTATTTCTGGAACAGTAACTTTAACGATCATGTTTTAGTAGAAATGTAGGTAAATGAAGAGGTTTTTAGTAAAAAATCTACTTACTAGTAGTGGTTCGGTAGTACTTGTTAATTTTATTAACTCTATGTGTAAATTAAAGAATATATTTTACATATTCAAAGAAAATGTATGAATATTTGACCCCGCATCTTTTGGAAAATCGTACAAGAGGTGCGGGTTCATATCCCGCTACGAAATTTTTAAACGAAGCTGCATGTATGACACATGATACCTCCTAAGTGCAGGAGGCAGCTATGACCGCATATATAGTGGGTTATAACGAACATATAACGTGTACTATAGCCTATAGCCTATAACCTTCTTAATTATGTAAATTAACAAAATAATTACTGAATTATCAAATATCAAGTACATATCTACTTAGTAATATTAATAATAAATTTAAATTGATCTCTTAATAGTAAAATAAATCCAAAATTAATTTAAATTAGATACTGAATTGCTCGCTCTCTTCAGATGGCTTAGGGACATTAGTTTTTAACCTTCACATATCTCAAAATATTTATAAAGTAAACTTAGGGCCTAGTGACACACAATGCAGTGAGTACATTTGCTGAAAATGAAACCCTAAATAAATGTTTACATTAAAATTTAGTTTAATTTAACGTATTTTTTTTTAAATCTCTATACATTATGTTCTAGTGGTGGAACTTTACGCCCCGCATTGTAGGGTAGAATGGGAAAAAGGCATTCAACTAATTATTGAAACTACTAACTAACTGGCAGCCACGATTACGTAATTTGTTTTTTATTTTTTTTTTATATTTCACGCTGTATCCCGCATATAACAGGGTAGACAGAAGGCACTTAGGGTTAAAATATTACGTTCCCGACTTTTTTGCAAATTTTCTATATAATGCGTATCTATAATCAACGATACGCTTTGTTTTATTTCCAAAAAAGAAAATATTTCCCTCAAGCGGGAATCGAACCCCAACCGCCATGTTTACAGTTAGACTCAGTGCCGCTGCGCCTCACCAAAGCTTAGATTAACGTCAAACTCAATGACAGATAACAGCTTATGACTGGATATTTATAAAGTCATCATAAAAATCACATTTATTACAATAATAGAACATCATTACTATAATGTAAGGAGCGAGACACAAAATGGCGGAATGTAATACTGTCGAGAACGGCGACAAGCTCTTAAATAATTCAACGATGGTAAGAATAACAAATTTCATTTTCGCTTGACACCTTTCATTTTGAGATATATTCGCTATTTATATATCGTTATCATCGTGATTCGGGTACTTTTTGGAATTCCCGTCTTTTCCCGCTTATCTTATATATGAGACAATTTACGTAATAAGTTTAAATAGCGGATTTAAACGCCGTCCTTTGTCTATTACAGCGGGGATATTTGTCTCGAGTGAGGATTTAACCCACAACCGTTGTGTTTACAGTCATATATTATACCACTGTGCCACGAGGCCCTCTTTTGCAAGTGTCTTTTTTTTAAATATTATCATAATGATTTTTGTTCTTTAAATATTGTAAAAGGAGAGAGATATATATTTTATATGTATTAATTATGTTTTTTTTTTAAATTATTTGTGGTCATACTTCTCAGGTATAGAGATTAGTCGATTAATACGTAAAGAGTCCTATTTTTATTTCCATTCTGCTACTATGAAGACAGCTGCTAAGAAAAAAAATGTGGTAAAAGACAGTGTATACTATATTCGAATTGTTAATCCCATAATAAAATGAGAAATAATCATAATTTTTTTTTAATATTATAATGTATTTTCCCCTACTATTCACTTAGTATATAATGTCTTTAAAAATATACAAGTTTATTTTAAATTTAATCTTAATGTTCACGAAACATTAAAATAAAATACGGAATTCTCTCTCGCTGAACGAATTTTTTTTATATGCTCCGTACAAGATGGCAATGTTAAAATATTAGCAATGCTAGGCATTTCCCGAATACTGTGGTATTTTTTAAATCACTACACTTTCCATATGAAAAAAAAAACAGTTTAGTAATAACATAGCAGCTACCTTATTTTTTTATAAAACACCCCTTTATATTCCAGGGTTTTGTAGCGGAAGATTGACAAATTGGATACAGCGGCATACTCGTACGTACGTATGTACGTCTTCATCCTATATTCAATATACCGTTTTGTATTCATTCGCTTTGAATGAACAGAAAAATGGAAGAATTTTTGTAGAATTTGTTTTTCGACGTTCGCTGGAAATCGTATTAGACATTTTTTACTACAATAAAGAATAAATTAATTGATATGATACTATTATTAAATTATCCCCTCTATGGTGAGAAGGCACGGCGTTAGCTTATGCCACTGTGGTTGTCTTACTTATGATAACCAATGGATAAAACCTCCTATATTATATTCTAGATGCTTAATTGGCTCGTAACAAAATTAATCATAAAAAAATATTATATATATATAAAAGGTTTAAATTTTATATAAAAAATATATTTACAATAATTTATTTTCATTTATATTATAATATAATATATTACATATGAACAAAGCCAGTCTATACTACATTTTCAGCGTCTACGTTCTGAAAGTTATTATTTACAGTATAGTATAGATATATACATATAGAAATTAAAGTTGTATTTTTTTTAATTAAACTTACCGCCAAGCAACACAGGGTCGCCTAGGTTCACATAAAATAGTACATCTTTCTCGTAGCTGTCCTCTTCAATAATGTGAAGTGGAATGAATTTTCTGTAACAAACGAAAATCAATTGGTTATTAAATAGTTGTATTGCCTTCTTACCAGAGGGTAAGAACACGGTATGTATATATATATATATATATATATATATATATATATATATATATATATATATATATATATATATATATATATATATATATAGCCTATTGTCAGGAAGCAAAAAGGATTAAAAATATATTAAAATATATAAGATTGTATAATTTGTCATAAATATGGTAAGTTCCGGCATTGTGGTGTTTGCGAAAAGCTTTGAAAGCTCTGACCCAATAAACGTCGACTATTATATTAGACAGAATTCAATTATAATTTCTATTAACATGTTTTTTTTACTTAAAGTTCTTTATTAACAGAGTTTTAAGGTTTTTGGTCCATAGATTTTAGTCGGAGACGGCACAGCGGCACAGCTACAGACTTTAAACGCAACAGTTGGGGGTTCATTTCCCACTTGGAGAAATGAATTATTTTAATCATTTCGCTCTGGTACTCAACGCGCAATAACTCGAAAATTAGGCGGAAAGTGGGGAACGGAGAGCCTTATCACTAGGTTTCCTGTTTACCCTGCTATACCTATTGGAGTATATTGCGTGAAGCTATTTATTTATTATTTTATGGAGCAAGACAGGTTATTATTTTGATAATTTTTTTTTATCACAAGTAAAAAATTGCAAATTTGTTATATTTTATTATAAAAATAAGGTTATACATATCGTCTTTCTATGGTATCACTGCACTTTTATTTCACTATCGTTGAGATTACTGTCAATAAAGGCAAATTTAAGTATAAAATATATAAAATAGTTATATAAAATATCGTATAAAAATAGCAATTTTATAAGATCGTCTTTGGTGGGACATATTGAGTTCGAACAGTGGAAATTCAGTGTTAATGAACTGTAAAAGGGCACTTGAAGCTACAATTGGGTCACAAGTCCCAGGAACTACACAGAGCTTTTAAGGACAAGTATTAATTGTGGCTGTATGTTGGCGATTAAATCATAGACGCTTTTCATTCACGCTTTTTTCCAGCTTTTCGAGATATCAACCGCGCTTTGTCTTGTTATCAGATCTAGGAGATGAATAATCCATTTCCCGATTGGGAATCGAACCCCAAACCGTCGCGTTTCCTAACAGGCGGCTTTACAGCTTCGAAATTAGCAACAAATGTGCTTTCCTTCCCATTATTTATATGAGAAAACAAATTAAAAAACTACATTAAAACAATTAATTAAACATGACTATTAAGTGTCTATGTATATATATAGCTTTGAATTACCCATAGAGTCGGTTCTAGCTGGATAATTTAAATCATCTGCTTATAATTTCTAGTTATTAGCATTCGAATAAAGGGCCACTTTGCGCGAGTGTGGAGTGGCAATAACGTATTAATATCGTATCTGATAATTGGTTTGCTTTGTCGGCTCAGGGGTTTGATAACAGTATGGGATATGAGTCTTGCATTATTTTAATCTGATAGAACAGTAATCTGTTAGCGAGATGGTTGTTGGTTCGATTCCCACTTGAGGAAGTTTATCTTTCATTTATACTCTCAGGCAAAACAAACCATGGCGTTGAGTGGAGAACAGTGTCTTTCCACTTTAGCTACTATACGCCGGACGAAGTGTACAGATAAAAAAATACTTATAAAAAAAGGCTGTAGGCTAAAAATATTTATAAAAATACATATAATATAACATACTCAATGTTGTCAAATTAGGCGTGTATCGGACTGTACCGTCGTGATTAAATTATATAAAGTTAGCAAAAAATCACAATACAAATGTGATTTGGCCCTAACGAATTAATAACGTGACGATATGCAAGCCTGATTTGTATTTTTATATTCATATCTGCCTAACATAAATCTAATATAGGCTTAAAACCGATTTTTTTTTAATTTATTACTAAAAATCTAGACGCAGCTATTTCTATATTTTATCCTCTATATTACAATAAAAATAATAACAAAGTAGAGAAGTGAATTATTTCTCCTCCCTCTTAACCCGAAACTCTCAAATTCGAGAGGAAATGGTCCGGGAGTGTCCTGATACTAAGTTCCCTACAAATATAACCTTCTATACTCCTGGGAATAAGGAAGCGGAAGACGATGGCTACGTTCATTAAAGAAGCTCATTGCAGTAACAAAACACGTATCGGTGTAATTGGAGCACGTCTCAATACCTGCTATAATTACATGTCTTGATTAATATTTATTTTCTATTTTATTTATTTATATATTTGCATAGATATAGATAAAGGTTACTAGATTTATTCTACATTTTGAAATCAATACATATTTTTTAGGAGATAATATTGTACGATCAATTCGAGACGAAATTTAGAGAAATATCAAAGTTCCCGTCAAACCCAAGGGTGTGTTGAAAACTTTTATTCAAGTTCAGATATCATTTTTTTTTTTGGGATTGGTCTGATAGCATAATAAGTGGTTCATTATATATATAATATATACTTATTTCGCCGTATATATATATATATATATATATATATATATATATATATATATAAAAACGCAAAAAAAACATGTCAAATATTTTTTTTTATATTTCCTCTTGAATTGGTTTGTTTATCAGTGAAAACCGCATTAAAATCCATTGTGAATTAATTAAAATATGCGCTTATGTCATTTGGCAGCATTTGGCAGCAACTTTACTATATACAATGTAAAGAGTCCCCTTGGAAACGATATCTAAAACTAGGTGAATCTGAAATAAATAAATGCTTGGCGATTTTTGTACACATTTTTGTTTTAAACTAACATCAGGTTAAGTTGTGAAGTTAGTGTGTATTTAGGTACTAATTTTTTAAAGAAAAAGATCTTATTAATTTCTCTTGAATTATTAAGACAAAATCCATATTAGTGTGTTAGATTCCCATTTACATTTTAAAAATCAAACAAATTATTGGATATATAAGTAAACATGTTGAATCTTAATTTAATACTTATACTCAAAAGTGTATTCCATTACGCTGAATCCCGTATGTAGCAAGGTAGGCAGAGGGAAGCTAGTGTTAAGACACTCTGTTCCCCGCTCTTGACATTTTGAGACATTGCCTGTTAAGTGGCGGAACTCAACGCCGTGCTCGATGCGATTTTCCCCGAGCGAGAATTGAACCCACAACCGTCACGCTCACAGTCAAACGTCAAACGCTGTGCCGCTGTCTTTATAAAGAATTACATAGCAATATCTAGTCCCAAAAATCTAATTACAGCTAACCGCCTATCAAATTTACCCTCGACAGGGTAAGCTCTGACACTTTTATGAACGTTTTACCCAACTTCATCTATGGTAAAACAGGATTGGATAACGGTAAAGATTAATGGCGGTGAGTTATCAAGGATTTACGCTCCATAGCTTTGGACCTGGCGCCAGCAAAATAATAAGAATGTTGAAAGTGAATGCTGTAGCAAGATTTCGTGTTGATAGATTTTTATGTGATTTTTCTCCCATAGTTTTTGTACTATACGAGGACCATACAAGAGTATTGAAATAAATAAAAAATATAGATGAATTAAATTTTTAATTTTTTTTATTAAAATCAGAAATTTGTACTGCGTACTGCTGAGTGATGATGGTGTCAAGATACTCCTCTTTCCACCTAGATATGAGACACTGCGTGGTTAATTTCAATATAATAAAAACGAGTGATATATCACTACTCACTGGTCTACGTTATCTATTTGTTTTATAATTGATCAATATGTTAAACTCTACTTAGCAAAAAATATATAGGTAATTATAATAATATGACTATTACCAAAATTTATCTCAGGTTTCATGTTAGGTTTATTGTATTTTAATTGATTTTTATTATTAAATAAATGTCAAAATAGCACGAGATAATAATAATTTAAATACCACTGTGTATCTTGTAAAATCGTATATGCGTTATAAATTATTTCATTCAAGAATTTCAAAATTCTGGCATTCCTATACACGTCTCACAATTCTGTTCATTTTATGAATAAAGAAAATGATACCTTAGTTATAAGTTTTATGTTAAAATAATTTATGGGGTTCAACTTCATTCTGCCTTCGCATCGTAGTGCTTCAACAACCTGCCGAATCCCACAATCTGTGGGCGTGGAGCCAAGAGGTGTTCGGCTATCACCAGTGGGCTTGAAGCCAAGAGGTGTTCCAATCCTTTACATGGCTTCCGCTCCAGATAATAAAGATGATCAGCAAATAAATGAGAGTACCGTGCGTGCTTATTATAGGAAAACCGAAGGAGAAACAAAATTATTATTATATGGGTTACGAAACAGAATATTTTTTAATTAAAAAACTATTTTTACGTCACATATCGAATCAATTATACTGTAGGCTTTATTCTAATTTAACATTAGACTCGAATTACTCTGTATATTAAAGAGAAACCCGTATTAAAATCTGTTGCGTACTAACTAGTGTGCTCTAAATATAGGCTATAACAGAAACTATAACATTTCTACGATGAATTTATGAATACAAAATTATTATTTATAGATTAATAACTTAAAATATATTTGAAAGGATATTTTTTTTATTAAAACTCAACTTACTCAAAATATCCAGCTATAGTGTTTTCCAAACAAAATACTAGAGCGAAACCGTGTGGACCCACCGTATAAATTTCCATAGTGAATGAAAAATTTCAAACACTATAGACCATTTAAAAATATAAAAGTGTATAAAGAGCTCTATGATATGGAAATTCAATAGATTTAGGTGAAATGTATGCGAGAACACATAGACACTGGGATTGTGAACACGACAGGTTTATGCAAATGTAAATATTTTAATAATAAATATTCAGAGAGGTACTGCACAGCAAGTTTACTCGTAGCATCGTACAGTAGTGTATATATAGTAGTGTCTGAAAAAAGTGATCTGTCACTACATCTTTATTTTTTTATATATATATTTTATCAGTTTTACATTAGACAGTGTAAGTTCTCTCTGACAGAGAGTCCGAGAACTTATTATTACTAACTTAACTGTTCTTCTCAGAGTGTGGAAATAAAAAAAATAATCCAGAGCGAGAATCTTACCACAATGATCTCGTTTCCACAATGATCTCATCTTTTTTATAAGTAAATAATATATTATTAATTAAATTCGTTTTTAAAATATTACTATAGATGATTGTATTAAAAAACGTAAACTTTACAAAGTGTAACGCTAAGTACTTGAGTACTTTATAATTAGAATTTATGAACACTTCCTTTACCGTAACTGGTCTTTTCCTGTCCTTTAGCCGCTTCCGTTAGTTTTAATAGACAAACTATTGGGTTAAGGTAAAATAAATAAAAATACTTCAATCGTGAATAGAACATGCGCTTTGCTTCTAATATATATATATATATATATATATATATATATATATATATATATATATATATATATATATATATATATATATATATATATATATATATATATATATATATATAATTTGCAATAGGAAAATTAATAAATCTCAAATTTAGTTCGGCTGGGTTAAAAAAATATTACCGCTACTTAGAAATTTTACTTTATATATGAAGATTTGAGGATATGAATTCTAGTCTCCATTGGTTTAACGACATCTACGTGATTTAATAAAAATGCCATGCAAAATTTATATTATATAAAAGGAATGAAATTCTACAAAAGAAAAATTTTTACATTTTTTTTTAGTTTAGTTTTAGCCCTTGTTTTTTATGAGTAAAGATTTTAACAGATAAAATGTAAGAATGGTATAGTGAATGGTATAAAAGATATATGAAGCATGAGTTCGTGATAAGAGAGGTAGGGGGAGACCCCGGGTGGTTCGAAAACACAGTGTCAACTGCTACTGGAGGAAGGTCACGTAAAAACCATAAGGAGTCCCCGGAGGGTATCTATGAAGAGGCTAATGATAATGGACGAGCCGTTCCCTCCGTTCCCTCTGGTTACTCCTCTACTGATAAAACATGAAGCTATATATGTATATTTAATGTACTTTGACGGATAATTTGTCATGTAAGTAAAATATTCTTGCTTTACGTACAAAAGTACTCATACATATAAATAACATTATTTAATAATATTATTTTAATTAATTATAATGAAAATTAATGATTACAAAAATAGGAATCTATAAATAAATACCTTCTTTTATTTTTACGCTGACGCTACCTACGTATTATATTCATGGGATTATGATTATATATATATATATATATATATATATATATATATATATATATATATATATATATATATATATTCGTAGATGGTAACTAACAATCTCTATCTATACTAATTATATGAAGCTGAAGAGTTTGTTTGTTTGAACGCGCTAATCTCAGGACCTACTAGTTCGAATTGTATTTTTTTTGTGTTGAACAGTCCATACATTGAGGAAGGCTGTAGGCTATAGAATATCACGCTATAGCCAATAGGAGTTGAGTGGCAATCAAAAATGTTGTGGGTTATAGTCCATATGGACGATGTCGCGGGCGGCCGCTAGTTTGTAAATATTCTGTAAGCGTCTTAGGAACACATTTACTTGCTTTTAGTTTAACCTACTTTATAAACAAGAGGTTTTCTGGAAGTAGGAATTTCGATTTAACGTTTAAATATTATGTATTATCAAATTTTGTATATAGAATCCCGCCAAATTGGGAACGTGTCATAGTGGCACTATCTTAAACACGTATATGTAGGTGTAATTTTTTTTTTTTAAATCTTAGATCTCTATTTTAGCGGGATATATGCAGGATACAGCGTGAATCTGAAACATGTAACATTTACTACTGGAACACCTCATAATAAAATGTCAAGACGTAATTAATGAGAGTATTGCGTGCATTTTGTAAATTACTTTTTTCATAGCACAAGTAATAGACCGTAAGACAAATTGTATCTTAAGTGGAGTACCTTTATGTTTTGTTGATCACTACCTACCACGTCTAGAGGTAGGTGGTTCAATTTTTTTTATATTTTTTATTATAATTTGCAATCTGTCAATGACTATGCGGGTTTGAAACGCGGATTTGAATCTGTCAATGACTATGCGGGTTTGAAACGCGGGTTTTGTGGGAAACACATTCCATATTTTTTTTTAATTTAAATTAAGTTACAAAAAATATTATTTATTAAATTGGAAGATATGTATGTAAAATAGAAGTTACTTTGATTAAAGGTAAAGCAATTCCCTTTATTTTATATATATATATATATATATATATATATATATATATATATATATATATATATATATATATATATATACATATATATATATATATATATATATATATATATATATATATATATATATATATATATATATATATATATATATATATATATATATATATATATATATATATATATATATATATATATATATATATATATATATATATATATGTATATATATATATATATATATATATATATATATATATATATATGTATATATATATATATATATATATATATATATATATATATATATATATATATTATATATATATATTATATATATATATATATATATATATATATGTATGTATATATATAACGCGTATGTATGTGTGTTTGTTCACTCCTAAACGACTGGACGGATTTGAGCAAAATTTTGTATGTATATTTTAAATTAAAAAAATCGTAGAGATCAATATAAAATCATCATCGTATATAAAACCCACTAATAATAAAGATATAAGTACATTGTCATCTGTAATTTTTATCATTTAATCTCTTAACACGATCTACAAAGTATCTAAACGTGTTCTTAAGCGTGCTGGTATTCATTAATAGTGTGACCATTATAATCTATATATAATTCTTAATTAGTTTGGCTGTACGTGTATCCGGACGCTTGCCAAATCAAAAATATAGGCAAGTACGCTACGAACGATGGTACTCGCACATATTGTTATTTGACATCTCCAATATTTATATACATATATATATATATATTTATATACATATATATATATATATATATATATATATATATATATATATATATATATATATATATGTGTGTGAAAAATCGTTAGTTTTTATATGATACAAATTTTACAATTTCTTCATATGAGCTAAACAAAAATATATTACGATTATTTTAAATATGCTTCATAACGATCTTTTTATATACTAGATAAAATGAAAAAAAATCTTATAAAATTAAAACTTATTATATAATATTTGTAACATTACTGGAAGTTACAATTTAGAAAAAAAATTAAAACAATTGAATGTGAAGGTGGTGAACAGATTTGACCCAATTTCCGATTGCAATAAATTGGTAATTTGTAATAATCACAAAGTCCACGCTAACGAAGTTGTAGTATATGCTAGTATAGACTAAAATATAATCGCGTGCCATCGATGTAGCCTAAAAATTACGCGACGAATTTGAACGCTTTTTTAATTTTAAAGCACTATTTTTAATTTTAAACGCTTTTTTTAATTTTAAAGCACAGATACACAATTTAATTAATTGGTTTTCCATGCGTTTTAAAAATAATGTAATTTTTTTTTCATGTTTTATCCAGTTTGACGAGAAATAACAAAAAAGCCATGTAGACTTCATGCGTGAAACCGCGTGCAGAATAGTAGCTCCAGTCTGTAGTACTGGACTACACTACAAATATAATATGGAAATTTATATAAATATATATAATCTTTTTTAATGCTGTACCCAATAGTGAAAATCTGAGAAAGTGAAAACGCTGCAGTCCTTTCACATCAACCATCCAATTAGTGTTCAGACGGATTCAAAGTATTAACGCAACTAAGGTGTGCCGAAGACGGAGTTACGCGTTTTTTTCTTTAGTAGAATTTTTATTTAACTTATATTTAATTTATGTAGTCTAACTTCAATATGAACGTAAATAAGTTCATATTGAAGTTAGTAGTGATCCAATTTGTAATTTTCTTTGCAAGAAATTATAAAAAGAAACTTAGTAATTTTTTTTTCGTATATCTAAAGGAGGAGTTCGTATATCTTAATCGAAATAAATCATTTATAAATAATTATCGCTTAGGAGAACGGAGCTATATACTTAGACTTTTAGATATTATTATATTTGAGATGTCACTTTAAACACTGAAGAAAAGCTAATAAAACTAAATTGAAATAGTAATTTAAAACATATTAGCACCGACTCCAAAAATAACGGATTTTAATTAAGTATATAATTTCGTTTAAATTTGCGTTACTTTAAAGTAATTTAAATATTATTTTTTACAGATAGTTATGATTTTGAAATCGGTTAAAATTTTATGTTAAAAAGATAAATTTTCTATATTGACACGGTGAAATACAAAATATCTTTCGCCGTGTATACATTTGTCAATATATGTATCAAATCGCATGCGGTCGTGGCTGTATGGACAATCATTTCAAGAGACAAGGCGCAGCGTTGAGATCCACCACTCAAAAAGCAATATCTCGAAAATGGAGCATAAAGTTGGGAACGGAGTGTCTTAACACTAAGCCCCTTCCCCTGTTCCTACACTGCTACATTTTTTACAGACCAAAGTCTATACAAATAGTAAATTATTACAAAACCCATAATCTGTTGATATTCCCGAAGCTTTCTGTATACTCGAGCTTATAGCTGAGCTTTTCCCTAACTTTCCAAACACAAACACAATGCTCGGGTTTGTTTACGGTGCTTATTAAATTTCATTATTGAACGAGATTAACGAGTTTCCCTTTTAGTCGTCGACATTAAATATTTTGCTTTCTTTACTTAATTAGTGTTGTATACATTTCAGTTTCAGATCTCTGAACATTCGGTTAGCTTCTAACGATTCATTATGGTATTATTAATTTGACAATATCTCGTGTGATGTAAAATCGATGAAGCTTTTAGGCAATATATTTTTTATAGGATCGTGTCTTAGAAATGATTTCCACTATACTATAGTAATGCGTTCGAAAATATTTCCTGGGCGAGATCAGAACTCAAAATCATTGCATTAACTTAAGTCACGATCCTGTAAAAAAAAAAAAAGAAATATATATATATATATATATATATATATATATATATATATATATATATATATAGAAAATAAGAGAGAAATATATATATATATATATATATATATATATATATATATATATATATATATATATATATATATATATATATATATATATATATATATATATATATACATTTTATATCACTTATATGTATAATCACATTTTGTCCTCTATTTACAAATGTGTAAGAAAACGAGATTTTTAGAAATATTTGTAAAACCGACGTACATATAGTTGTATGTATCTATGTACATATAGTTTTTTTATTATTTAAGCTAAAAACGAGAAAATGCAAAAACTTCTTAGTAAAATAACTTCGCCAAGAGCGTAACTTTCAAATAGTTCTACATTCATGAATGATGAAGGAAAATCTCCTTAAATCTATTTCTCAGTACAGAATCTGTGAAAAGTTTCAGTGAAGTACGTAAGCTAAATACGAATGAAATTTACCGTTAGTTCCTCTTTAGAATTAATTAAATTACCTTATCCACGTTGTTGGTAAGATGTGTATTGTATAGATATTTATTTCCATAAATGTATGAGAGCGGGGCCTCCTGGCACAAGTACTAGTGCTATACTAGTAACTTACTGGGTTGGTTTCATTACTTCACATGTAGCTAAAGAAATGGTTGAAACTGATTTTATTTATATAAGGCATAAGTTAAGATACTTATCTAGTGTTAAGAGACTCCGTTCCCCACATTTTATCCAATTTCCGAGACGTAGCGAGTCTCGACGCCTTGTTCTTTCTTGTTATACGAGAAAATGACATTAGTTCATTTTCTCCGAGTGGGAATCAAACCTATAAATGACTCGTGTAGGCGCTGAAAAGCTGTGCCACGACGCGACGGCCTCAAATAATAATTTATATATTTATCATTTAATAAAAAAATTTGTCGCCACAGTTGTGGATTGGTGACATTCACACAACAATATTGAAAATATTTTTGTTTCTCTCGCTTGGTTAGGTTAGAATACGGAATCTATAAATGTAATAAATATGTAACCGATCGCTTTCTGTACATACAAGAAGCCTATTATATGTAAAAAAACCTGTTGTGTTTTTGTGAACCCAAAACAAAGATTTTTTGATTTCTGTTTGTCTGTGCGTTTGTGCATAATTTCGTAAACGGCTGAACTGATATATATATATATATATATATATATATATATATATATATATATATATATATATATATATATATATATATATATATATATATATATATATATATATATATATATATATATATATATATATATATATATATATATATATATATATATATATATATATATATATATATATGATATAATTCAACGCATTACTCAGACCGAGTTAGTCTCAGTCTTATTAAATTAGAAACGTTCCTTGGAGTCACTGTAGTGTGAACTTATTTGATTTATCCACTAAATTTAACATTATGACGATCATTTGTATTTGGTTTCGCAACATGACAAAGTGTACATTGCGTTATCGTTCTGTAGGGAGATAGAGAAAATTCGTTTTTTGGTTTCACGTTCTATCACGCATATAGCTAAGGAGGCAGAGAGCTACTAGTGTCGTAACACTCCGTCTTAATGTGATCTGGTAATTCAACTCGCAAAGTAAAATGTAAAGAAAATATTAAAAAAAATATGAGGAAAATCAAAGAAACATTATATTAAATATATAAATAATTTTACACTTCTATTTCCTTTCTAAAATATAATCCAATCCCTGGGGTGCTTTTATTAATGAAATTGTCGAACCAGATTATGGTAATATTGTGACCTTAGCTAAGAATATTGCTTACAAGATAAGATCTGTAAAGGAACCCCAATTTATTATAAAAAAATGTATACGTAATTTGAATATGAAGGCGTATTTGGGTATTTATAGAAGCTGTGGTCGTAGATTCGAATCCAACTTGAGATATGTGGATGTAATTTAGGCTAGCAAAATATTGCATCGTGAAATAGCTGGGACGTAAGTATAGGGATGATTTTTTTATATAAGTAGATGAATTTGAGGTTTAACAGGGTGAATTTCATGCGTTTTACGTATGAAATTGGAAATTGTATTGGACTGATTAGAAACCAATATATTCCTATTTTGTATTTACCACAAGGGTACTGGCCCGTGATTAAGATACCGGATCTCATGGGAGCCCCAAAAATGTAAAGACCTACAATAATTTTTTTTATTTTTAACTGGACGTAGGGCCCCATATGCGTATGCCCAAAAGTAGACAGATAGACCCAAAAGTAGAAGTAAAAAAATTGACAGACATGTCCTAACGCGATGCTGAATTTGCGTGATGATTCAAAGCTAAGCTTCCATTCGGGAAAATATTTGAAGTAAATTTTTGTTCGAGACATTGCTTGTTGAGTGGCAGAACTCTCTGCATCACAGCGAGAAAATAAAAATAATTAATTTCCCCAAGTGGGAATCGAGCCCAGAAACGTCTTATTCATAATCAAACATTGTGCCGTTGGCAATATATGGCCATACATTAATTATAAAAATAGCCATCCTTCTATTCAATGTTGAATAGGCTTTATTCAGATACTATAGTGCCTACCGTATCTACTGAACCTCATAATATAGTCCTAACTCCGGCAGTGAACTATTCGCGAACACGCCATTACATAATTCATGCAGGATTGTTACGCAATTTGAATGCAACACGAAATAATCTGCAGACTCTTGGACTATTTTCTGAATTGAAACTAGTATATGAAATTTATATAATAATGTATGTACCTAAGTAATGAAGCGGAAATTAAGACTTTCTGCATATGTCAGCTGTACAAAATATATTTAGCATGTGAAAATTTAATAAAATTTTAACCTTATTCAGATAAATAAGTTAATGGAAATGTACAACAGCTTATGAGATTTAGACCTCAAGGCTTGACATCCCATTGAGCGTGGGACATGTAAAAATATATAAGAAAGTTAATTTGACAAAGCAACTACTTAGCTTTCCATGGATATACCTTGCGATTGCCGCGCCCATAGCGATTTAGAGAGAGGAGCTCCAGAGTACTGGGATTTACGACCCAAGCATACGTTTAAGGGTGTTCCGTATTTTTACATATTCTTAGTAAATACAATAAAAGCTTATAAAGCTTATAAAATTATAAAGCTTAAATTAAGCAAGCGGCCATAAAATATTAATAATAGAAATATATATAGCTGTTTGGCGGAACTCAACGCCGGACTACGATAATATTTATATACATTATAAAAATAGGATATCAATACAAATATCTCGCTACCATAATATTTTTACTAAAATCACTGAGTAGTGGTAATTTTAAAAATAACTCTTAAAGCCAGAAACTTTTTGATGTCAATAAAAACTTTGTAATTAGTCTCGGACGGATTTTTACGCAGTGTTTATTTCCAGTAGGATGACAGAATCAAGATTTAGTTACGTACTTTTTTATGAACAGATTTTAAGGCTCACTTTGAAGTGGAAACAAATCACTGTTAGATTGTAGAAGTTTAGCAAAAAATTGGTACTATAATTTTTTAAAATATATTTTTACTTAGCTTTACATTTGCTGTTTCCATGTTTAACGTTTTTGTCGTCATAGCTAGGAAGGCAGAGTGAACCTAGTGTTAAACACTCCTTTCTCTACTTTCTTTATCTTACCAGATCGGGGAAATTAAAGTAATTCATTCATACCAGTGAGGAAGAAGTCTTCAATGGTCGCGCTTACCTGTCTGTCCTTCTGTCTGTCTCGCTGTGCCACGAACACTTCGTTGCAAATATTACTAAAATCTGTGTTTCGGTCTTGGTTATATAAATTGAGAGAAAAGCTCCGCTGGTCAACTCATTTAGACTAAACGTGGAGGAAAAATGTGGTCAGAAAATTAAATATGAAATAACTTATCATATGATTTTCTCTTATATTAAAGCAAATAAAGATGTACGTGTAAAAAACGTCCAAGTAGAGACTGATTCTCCATATAATTTATTCATAAATTTATAGTTACACTTCGGCATATGGCAGGGTAAGCAGAGAGAACCTAGTACCAAGACACTCTATCTCATTTTCCACTTAAATTCAAGACAAGATTGGGTGGTGGAAGTCAGCACCAAGTCGAATTTTAGACGGAGTTCCCAATACATCACTATAATAAATTTTTAGCAATTTTTACCTTTGCCATGTAACATTATTTATCGTTAAAGCTCGCTCAATCAATAATGTCATACTGTGATTACATATGCTACCTGACATGATAACAAGCTTAACACATGTTTTCAATATATATACGTAATTTTATATAGTAGGTACTTATTTATCTAGCTATCGTATGACATGGCATAGCGTCTCATTGATAACACAAGGCTTTATTTCTAGATAAACGCGGTGTTGAGTTCCGCCTGTTAACAGGCAATGTATCGCAAATTAGGTGGAAAGTGGGAATGTCTTAACATTAGGTTCCCTCACCTAACCTGTTACACGATGAGATACAGAATGCAAAGCTAAAATTAATATTAGAGTAATATTTCTTAATCTTCATTTAAATGTTTGATTTTGTATTTAGATATTCTATTTGTACATCTACTAAACAAATTAAATGTAAATTTTCGACAAATTATACAAAAATTATTTTTTTTAATGAAACTCAAGACCCAAAAGTAAGGGATTTTTTTTACCTATCATTATGAGACTTTTCCCTTGATGCTTCAAAATTTTGAACAAATAAACCACGTCAACGAAAGCACGAGTTACAAATTATACATCATAATAATAAAAAGAAAGATTCTTATTTACATATAAATCGCCAAAGCCAAAACAACGACAATACACGAACCAACCAAGGAACAAATAATAGAACAGACAGACAGCTGATATTTATTACTTTCGCTGTACGTGACTTAGTCGAAATCATTATGGTGTCTTGGAAACACCAATAAGGGGAAATTTATCGAGCTTTTATTGGAAATGTTTGAAAGCTTTGCTGTGATGTTAATATTTAAGTGCCATGCAGTTAGCAGTGTTAAGATTGATAGGGGTAGACCTTGGTTAAGCTCCGGGAATACTAAAAGAAGGTCACGTAAAAAGCATTAGGACCTCCCGAAGGGCATGTGCGAAGAGGATAATGACAGTGGATGAGGCGAAAGAAATATGTAGGGACTGTAGCGTTTGGCTCTCCGTTCTCTCTGGGTATCCCGATAGCGACAAAGCGTAAAGATAACGCTTGTAAAGCTTTCTATTTATAAGAGTGGTGTACTCTTCTGTCAATCTCCTCTTCAAATCTTCTTCGGAAAATTATTAATATTAAGTATCCCCGCCATAATAAAATAAGATGCGGAGTTGAGTAATGCCATTTAACAGGTAATGCTGGAAAGGGGAGCACGTAGTGTTTTGACACTATTTTCTCTCTATCATTTGGAGTATATAGCTGAATAAAAACAGATTTAAGAGAGTGAAAAAATATTCTGTAATTCTGTATCTTTAATACCTTATTGATATATGCATATTATTTTTCGAAGGAATACGTAAAAGGGTTGCCTGAAGTCTAATGTATTAGAAATAATTGATTGATCGAGCTTTCAACAAGAAGATACTTGAAGTTACGCCTTTGTCAAGTAATATTAAGATGTATCATTTTTAAAGTATGGTTTTTAGTATTGGATATCATAAGTCAAAAAATGCTTTTAAATATATATGTAATGATTATATATTTTATTTTCTACTGTAATTTAGAAGTGATAAAAGAAAATCTAGTAGTTAAGAAATTGACTTATTTGGTCCTATTTCTGGGATATTTGGGGATAGTTAAGTAGGTGAGGATATACTACCATATACTTACCACCATAGACCTACCACTATATATCCTCTACTAAATCGTCTAGTTAGACTACCTTAGTCAAGCTAGACGATATATGTAGACTAACTTAGTCAAGCTAGACGATGTATGTAGACTAACTTAGTCTAGCTAGACGATGTATGTAGACTAACTTAGTCAAGCTAGACGATGTATGTAGACTAACTTAGTCTAGCTAGACCATGTATGGTTATGGGTATATGGTGGCAGGGTTGAACATTGACTTGAATATTGTCATGGTCTTATTCCCGATCAGAAACGAACATATGAATTTATTTTTATATGCAACATTTCGAATTGTACATAAAATAATACGATTCTTGTTTCACAATAACCGCAAAAATGTTTCTATATTATTCGTTATAAAAACGAACGGTCACGAAACGATTGCCCTTTTTGTGTTGTTTGTCTTTTTTTTTGGTAGAGTTGGTCCTTTTGGTGCTATCATTTTTGATGATAAGTTTAACTTTACAGTGTATTATTGTAACCCTTGATCCAATCATACCTAGAATGACTTGAAGATGTGGCAAGAAATTTCAAGATGTGACTTATACATTTTATTTAAGCTAATGTGGATTAAGAATCAGGGCTTATCGCCACATAAGGGCTCTATATCTATACTAATATTATAAAGCTGAATATTTTGTTTGGTATAATATCATATTAATAGTGGAATCATTACCTGATGCACTTAGAATGTACCATGATCACAGACTAGTTTTACTTATATTTAGTGGCTTCGAGGCCAAAGCTACAGGTAGATGCTAGTTTCAAACATGATAGAAATATATGGAATTATTAGAATTTAATATTGCAGTCATTGTGTGAGTTGAAAAATATCGTAATTATGTAACAATAATATTAAAGATGCATTGAATGCATTTATATTTAAAAAACATCAGCCGGGTGCGACTCATACACCGAGGCTTCCGCCCTAAGAGCGTAGCTGTAGGTGAGCAGGCTCAATTTTTTTTTGCATTTGTTGTATTTATGTTTTTATAAAATTTTGCACGAAATTAGTAGTTTATTTTTTTCTATTCTCTAAGGATCTACAGATATTTGATTTCAAATCAATATCGCCACGTGATCTTGAAAAAAAAATTGTCTTGACACACAAACAGACAGACAGACTGAAAACAAAGCGATTCTGGTTTTAGAGGTACCCTTAAATTTATATTAATTGCATCAATATAGCAACATACAGTACATATTTATATATAAACATGATACGATCCTATTTTCAAATTCAAATTCACAATTAATAGCCTAAACTAACTTCAATTGTAATAGTACAGCATCTAATGAACAGACCACACTGTAACGTGACAAATGCTGGGAATGCTAGCTTAGTGCGGATAATTCGCACTATGTAATAATCTTGCATAAATTATCTTCATATTAACTTGTGGCT
The DNA here is from genome assembly GCA_037127375.1 of Dione juno. NCBI lineage: Eukaryota > Metazoa > Arthropoda > Insecta > Lepidoptera > Nymphalidae > Dione > Dione juno. The sequence goes on from JAXRJS010000067.1 coordinate 8,692,671, forward strand.
GTAAATTAATAGAAACTGAATTAAGTATGTTTGGGCTACTGTGGTGCAGTGACACATGTGCGTTAGATTTTTACGCGACGGTTGAGGGTTCGATTTCCTCTCGGAGCTCGGGAAGAATTTTCTTTGCTCTGGTAACAAGACAAACTGTGGAGGCGCAAAATGCGGAGAACAGGAACGGAGTGTCTCAACACTAGATTTATTACGTTACGATTTTTTCGATTGATTACCGGAACCCTAAAAATATTAAAATATTTCTCAGACCTTTAGAGCGCAGTGGTAAATGTCTGATTGTCAATGTCCAGGTTATAACTTCGATTCCCAGTCTTTGAAATAAATTATTTTCCATAAATTGGTCCATACATTGTGATGAATTATAAAGTGTAGTGTACTCAATTCTGCTATAAGCGAGATTTTTTTCCATTATTTTATTTTTATTTTGACGACGCTTTTTCCTTTTTTTATTTCAGTTACTGGGGTTGGAAATTTCAAGAGTTTTTCATATGATTTTTAAAATCCCTTTTAGTTATTAGTGTTAACCTTTAACTCTGCGGTTAAGCACCTTACCAGAATTACTTAAGTAAACCGAATGGCATGTCATAATTACTTTAACAAGTAATTGTTACAACAGGTACGAGATCAAAATCAATTACTTAACGTGACCCAAGAAATAGGTTAATAATATTATATACCCTTATATTTTACATTAATTGCTATAACATGCAACAACAACGTTTGCGTGGAATTAAGTTTTAAAATATGTCTTTTCGGTTCTCGTAATCCTCCTTTAATGCTTGCCTACAATCCCTGAGGCAACCTCTCGTGAAGTTGCAGCTTTCTGCCTCCGGAGATTTCGGCTGTGCGTTGCCTTTAATCATTCAGTAACTGAATTCAGGTTCTGGTTGTGGTTGAATTGAACTGGTTCAGGATGAATTCTATACAGAACAAACACTGTAAGATATATAATTTTTTTGTAAGTATTATAATATAACATTAGATACATTCAGTGTGCGTCTATTATTTCTGTTTATTATTTTAATTTAATTTTAAAGCTTTTACTAAGAGTCAGTGAATTTTTTTTTAATAATTTTAAATTTCATCGCACAATCTCATAGCTCGATTATTTCGTTCCTCCCTTTAACAGTTTCCATCATGTGACTGCACTTAGTGAAGTACAGTCTCATGATGGCTGTGAAAGAGGCACGCAGTGACGTACCTTGTTATGGTGTACCATTACATTCTTTACGTTTCACTTCTTGCCATTTATTAAAAAAATAGAAAAAAAATACCAGAACATTGCCAATATAATCAATACAAAAACTCTTTTTAAGGAAAATTTAAGCCAAAATCCTTGCGTGACTGAAGACGGTATGTTTCCACATCGTTTACGATAACATATAATGGTGGACATATAAGGAAGCATATAATTTATAGCGTGTATTTTTAACGTTTTCAATGTTTAAAAAAGCAATAAATGCTTTTTTTTACTATTAAAAAGAATATGGCATTTATAAATCATTACTATAGATACATATATAAAGGCCTTGTCACAAATTGCCAAAATAACACGTTAAAATGGATAACAACACAAAAAGATTGTACGGGACACGTACGTCACGCTGTTATAGAACTTTTTAAAAATCAGAATTTTCCGCATACAGTGCAATAGGTGAAAATATTTTTCACAGCAATCACAAACCATTCATACATACATACGAGTATGTAGAACCAAAGCTTTCCTCATTCGTTATTTTTGGATTAAGTGTTTATGTTTTGGTCAAAGAAGATTGCAAATAAAATTGATAACACAAAACAATATACGATATAAATTAATATTTTCAAAGCTATATTTAAGTACCATTTTATTTTTTTAATTTTTGGTATAGGGCAAGTGCAATAGTTACTTCTCAGGGACAGAGTACCCTCTTCCCTCCCCAACCGGTGTCGCTGTCAAGGCCAATAGGGCTAACAGCATTAAACTCACAACAAACAAATATGACGATGGACCTGTCACATCATGTAAATCGTTTGTTCGTTTAAAAAAAAATCTACAAGTATTTTTTTAACTAGTACCTAACATTCTATTTACTTTTAATTTTTTTCACAGAGCAAATCAGGCGGAAAATATAAAGCTTAAACAGAAATTTATTTTAATATTATCACTACCGATATTGAGAATCGAACCACAAGCCATTGTGTTTACAATCACACGCCGTTCCACTGCTCCCCGTTAAAAAAAATTACAATTTTATTATATATAATACAAATTTATTTAACTTTATAACCGCGGCGTTGAGTTCCGCAACTAAATATGATGTCTCAAAACTGGGTGGAATGTGGTAGGTAGGTAGGTAGGGCAGGAAGCGATTATACATCATAATTACAACGGTGGGTCATGGCCACCCCGCCTACTTTACATAACCACGTTGTATTTCAAAGGTAATGGCTAATATAATTTGGAATATGAAAGCGAATCTCGTTTCTATTTATGATATTCATGTTTAACGTAATTTATAATTGTCATATTTTTGTCCGCGTTCCGTTCAAATTTAAGACATTGCGTGATATTGCGTGATATTGTGTGTAACTGCGTGTTACTGCGTGCTTAGTGGCATAACTCAATGCTGCGCATCTGGAAATGAAGCCAGGAAATAAAATAAGTTTATCTCTTCTCGTAGAGATCGGACCCATCACTATAACCTTATTTTCATCAGAATGACCTAATAAAAGAATATTTATATTAAAAATGTTTAATATAATATTAGTAATTAGTAACATGTAAGGTCTCAAAATTGGGCGGAAAGTGCGGAAAGGAGAGTGTTAGCACTGGGTCTCTCTACCTACCCTGCTACTGCTATAAGCGGGGAAATAGCGTGAAGCTATTTTTTTTCTGTGTGTATATTTCTGTGATATCTCCAAAACAGGATAAAAAATGTAGGTGGAATGATAAATCGCTAGATTCTCTACAAAATTCGCAAATAAAGGATCTCTTTGAGCTAAAAATAATAGGCAACGACCAAAAGCAACGAATTCCAAAAACAATTTCAAAATTTAGACAGTAAATACATTTAACATTGTACAAAAAGCTTCTAGTTTTCAATAGAAACAGTTGACACAACCTATTTCTTTAGAACTAATTCATTTCATCTGTGTGCTTTTAAAAGTTCAGATGGAAGCTGCTTTTATGGATATTCTTATAATGTAGGAAGATTTACGTTTCTGAAGTTGGCATTACAGTAAGCTGGTAACATTTTGGGATGACAATGAACTTGCTTTAATCATTTACGTTTTGTTAGAATAGTTTTTTACCATCTTTTTACCTACCAACCTAAAGAAGGATAATGTGTTTATAATTTTATGTATGTATGTCTGTGCCTATGTGTTTAAATATGTATGATTGTTACGTCAATCGATCACGACCTTGCGCCAAACGCCTTATTGAGAATAAAAAATTACGAACTACGTCAAGGGTATTGTTGAATAGGTATTAAAAAATTTACAACCGGTTTCACCACTAGCTGATAAAGTCCCAGATAAGAAATATATTCTTTGTCTGGCAGATAAAATTCAAACTTTGGGTTCGTAGGTCTCAGATAGAAATATCTAGCAGATAAAGGCCTGTTTAAACTATCAGCCTTCATATAATAGACAGCATGAACTACCAGCTTACTATCTGAAACTTTATCCGTAACTGATAAAATTAGCCCTTAAACTTGTTTAGCAATTACTCTCTTTATTTATATTTTAGTATTTTGTTAAGTCATTCGCCCTTATCACTCAAGGATAGTAGCCGTGATAGCGTACTACTAGAGGAATGACCGCGGACCGCGAAGAGACGGGATTCATGTCCTCATTATTTTAACTCGATGAAATTTACTATTATATATTTAATATGTTATAGAGATCCTCAGCCTCATAGTTCAGAATTTTGTCAAAAGCAATACTAAATGATTTGACACTCCATTGACTTAATGTTATAATATATTATAGACACAATTCTAAATAACATTTTTATACATTCCGATTATTCGATATTTTTAAATAATTATTTTCTTACAATTATTTCACCACAGATATACATAAATATTTTTGCAGCATAATATAAGGTTACATTTTGATAATAATTTTAAAGCAAAAAGGTCAAGGCTACACTGTATTCACTATATCTATAGAAACAAAACCTGTATAATAATCCTATATAATTCTTGGGAATAAATAATAACAATATAAATACTTATAAAATAGATGACAAACGCGTTCTTACTTAGAGTCAAACTCCATTTAATTGATTGCTGGAACTGCTGACAATAACTTGGAATTTGGATAATATTGATTTTACATTGAAGGTGGCCTTTTAAGATACGATTTCTCAGAGCTCGTTCCCTAAAGGCGTAAAATTTATTTGCATTAAGCTTTCTATTACTTCGGTGTATCTAGTAGTAATTTATGACAGAAAATTAAAGTAGTTTAATAGTAGCAAGTAGTAGCAATGGATTTTTAAATATTTTAAATTTGCATTCAGTACTAATAGCATTTTCATTTACATAATATTATCAATTTATATTGTGGTGTATCCTGCGGGAGGCCTACGTCCAGTGGGCTGCTATAGGGTGATGTGATTAATTTATATAATAGAGACTATTATACCCAATTCTAGCAAATACAAAGCGCTGCGTTGAGTTCCATCACTCAATATGCAATGTCCCAAAAACGGGTGAAAAACGGAGAACGCACTATTTTAACACTAGGGTTTAATAATACACAAGTAGTAGTGACCCATTCCCCGATATATAGAAACTGTTAAATATATTTTACATTACATCAGTTAAGTAATTAGTTATTTGGGCGATATATATAGAAAAGCGATTATAAGCCCTGAGCTTAAATTTTTAATTTCAGCTCAAGTATCATTTATAATACGATAAAAATCTGTTTCAACTATTTTCTTTAAGCATTGACATTGAAAACGGGAACGGCGGAAAAAAAATCGAAATCAGTATTGTACTTATCAAGCGTAGCTGGTGACGTGACCGTGACCCACCACGCTATTGCGTGACCAAGTTATCGAATAAATCTGATTATAGTAAAGTTTTAATTTTATTTCCAAGAATACGTTATGTAAACAAAACTAAGTAGGTACGAGGAGGCGACCTAGTAATATTATTTATAAAAATATCTTAAGAATTGTTAGTTAAGTAATAAATATAAAAAAATAAATTTATATATATATATATATATATATATATATATATATATATATATATATATATATATATATATATATATATATATATATATATATATATATATATATATATATATATATATATATATATATATATATATATATATATATATATATATATAATTTGCAATAGGAAAATTAATAAAATCTCAAATTTAGTTCGGCTGGGTAAAAAAATATTACCGCTACTTAGAAATTTTACTTTATATATGAAGATTTGAGGATATGAATTCTAGTCTCCATTGGTTAAACGACATCTACGTGATTTAATAAAAATGCCATGCAAAATTTATATTATATAAAAGGAATGAAATTCTACAAAAGAAAAGTTTTTACATTTTTTTTTAGTTTAGTTTTAGCCCTTGTTTTTTATGAGTAAAGATTTTAACAGATAAAATGTAAGAATGGTATAGTGAATGGTATAAAAGATATATGAAGCATGAGTTCGTGATAAGAGAGGTAGGGGGAGACCCCGGGTGGTTCGAAAACACAGTGTCAACTGCTACTGGAGGAAGGTCACGTAAAAACCATAAGGAGTCCCCGGAGGGTATCTATGAAGAGGCTAATGATAATGGACGAGCCGTTCCCTCCGTTCCCTCTGGTTACTCCTCTACTGATAAAACATGAAGCTATATATGTATATTTAATGTACTTTGACGGATAATTTGTCATGTAAGTAAAATATTCTTGCTTTACGTACAAAAGTACTCATACATATAAATAACATTATTTAATAATATTATTTTAATTAATTATAATGAAAATTAATGATTACAAAAATAGGAATCTATAAATAAATACCTTCTTTTATTTTTACGCTGACGCTACCTACGTATTATATTCATGGGATTATGACAGTGTGTGTAATGGGCTTTATTTGAAGCCGTTATGTGGCTTCTGGATTTTTCTGCGTTCAATATATTCATTTGCCCTTCAACGGGTTTCAGTGGATTAATTGGATCACTTTATTGACATATATCTTATATATTTATGTAGGTATGTTAATATATCAATAAAATTATTTTTAAAGTATTAGCATAATAAATTGATAATATGGAGTAGAGACTATTGTGGCACATCGCTTGTTAGCACGACGGTAATGGATTCGATTCCCACTCGGGATAATGAATCATTTTCACTCCCTCGCTTCCTCTGGTATCGAGACAAAATGGCGTTGGGTTCTACCACGTAACACGCAATATCTTGAAATTTGCACGGGAAGCAGAGAACGGAGTGTCTTAACACTAAGCTTAACGTTACAACTTCACACTCAAAACCACATATGGGCGAGGGGGTGGAGAGACCCTAATCTCAAGACATTTCCACCTCCGCTTACTGCTCGAATGCGACCATTGCGCGTTGAATAGCGGAACTCAGCACCGCTCTATTCTAGCAGAGCAACGAATGAAAATTAATAATTTCCTCTAGCGGAATCGAACCCACAACCATCGCCTTTACATATCTATACATCTACGTAAAACCTATCCTTAGTACAAATCGAACTAAAGAATTTCCTAGCAAAAGAAACTAATTAGCTTCACTAACGAATAGAATTGTATGAAACATACGAATTGGGGTCACATTCAGCAATCAGCAATGGAAACGTTGATTTCCACGGTATCGTGGAAAAAAAGACACCTAGCAATGTAAAAGTAAAATCAAGATGTTCGCAATATCAATACAATGTCAGACAAAAAGTGATATAGCTATCGTGACAGCTGCTGTAACCGCCAATTAATTGACGTTGGTATACAATTTGCTTATTTCCTTTGTGAAGATATTCTGGTTTCCCTACTAGCGAACTGCCTGTGGCTTATCTCGCTTCATTATACGCTTATAAATGAATTGCGCTGGTTTATAAACTCAGGACTGTCGTGGCGTAGAGGTATAGCGTGTAGCTGAAAAATAAAAATAAAAAAAATATCTTGGATTTCCTCTATTATAATAATCATATATATCCTTATTTACTATCTAGCTGCATTTCGAATAACACTGTCTTTATATATATATATATATATATATATATATATATATATATATATATATATATATATATATATATATATATATAAATGTTAACGTGTTAAGTGTATATGTACTAAAATTATTTACGCCAGCCACTATCCATTATCTTTTCATTTGTTCTTTGGTAGAGGTTGCCTGGAAGACATCACTTGTGGTGATAAGGCCGCCCTTACACCGCAATTGTTCAGTATTTGTTTTTTTTTTCCATATGCAAGACTTTTTTATTATGGTGTTATAAGGAAAATATTAAATAAATAAATAAATAATACATTTCAAAAAGTTTCTTCGACAAAGCCTACAAGTTTCGTTAAAATTATATAATTTACCTTTAATAGCAAGTAACTGGAATGGGTCTGCCTCAATGAAAACTGTGCAATGTAGGCTTTAAGTTATTACCATACCAAAAGTCACTAACATCTATTCAGCATTTAGCAATAATCAAATAGTAATTTCACTTAATCGATTTAAATGTTTCTTATACGGGTATTGCATTGAACAACACGGTAAAAACCAGAAGAAAGAAGTCCAGACTCTTAAGCTATTACCATACCAAAATTCAGAACAGACAGACAGACAAAAAAAATGTATGCTACTAATCGACATATCTACTTCACTTAATTGTTGTACGTACGTACCAATAAATTTTCGAGAAGTTACGCATTTAGTGGCGGAGCTCAACCCCGCGCTTTGTCTCCTCACCAAAGTAATTAAATATTTATATTGTCATTAAAAATTAATATAACTTTTAATGACAATATAAAAAAAAATATTACATTTTATAACCCACTTTAACGAATAAATCCAACTCGTTACTCGTAATATTATTTCAACAAAAATTACAATATATTTATAAATAAAAGCTCTCGATTTTCTGAACTGATTATATATAATAAGGTCAAATGCAGTCGTGCAATTAAAGTTAGTCGTAAACATAATTTATACAGCTTTGAAAAAGGAACTTTTGATGTGTTAAAAGTTTAATTATTTTACCTTCTCGTTTCATAGCTAAGCGTTATAAAATTCATTGATTTTTTTTTATTTTTTAGCTTCACACTGAATCCTGCAGATAGCAGGGTAGGCAGAGGAAACCTAGTGTTAAGACACTCCGTTCCCCGTTTTCTACAAGCCGTCGCGTTTACACAAAACGAAACACAAAATCTTTTAATTTGTATTAATATGTGACAATCTTCTTCTTCCACTTTGCATTATCCCGGCCTATTGCCAGGGTCTGCTTTCCTACTTAGTCTACTCCACTTTGCACGGTCTTGAGCATCCTCAGTGGTTAGTCCATTGGCTCTCATGTCGTGCGTCACGACGTCCAGCCATCGCTTCCTTGGGCGTCCGGGGGGTCTTACTCCAGGGACAGACATATCAAGGCATTTTCTTCCGACGTAGTTCTTAGGCCGGCGCAAAACGTGGCCATACCATCTCAGACGACGCTCTTGGAGCTTACCCGCTACGTCACGGACCCCAAGACTACCTCGAATGAATGTGTTGCGTATGCGGTCAGCCCGAGTAACGCCACACATCCACCTCAGCATCTTCATCTCCGTTACGTGAAGCTCCTGAGTGTGCCGAGATAATGCTGGCCAATATTCGCTGCCGTATAGAAGAACTGGTCGGATCATGCTCTTGTATATCAGCCCCTTGAGTTTGGGCGGTATTCTGCGATCGCAGACCATACAAGTGACCTCGTAGTCGATGCCTCCGGACTCGTGCATATATATATATATATATATATATATATATATATATATATATATATATATATATATATATATATATATATATAGTCGCTAGTGACAATATAAATTAGAAAAAGTCACAAAGTTCATACAAATTAAAGCCTAAACATAGTTGCTAAACCGCCGAGCTTTTTAACGGATACAGACAACGCCACCGTATTACGATAAGCCACGTGTGAACGTTATGTCGGTGTAAAAGTCCGGATATCCGTCTAACACGGGCTAGGTCTTAGGTGCCAGATAAAAGGTATTTGTGAGGTGAAATAAAAAAATATTACCTTTTTATAAGGAAATATATTTTATCCCGCAAATAGGCAGGATAGGCAGAGGAAACCTAGTGTTAAGACACTCCGTTCCCTATATGCTACAATATTTAAAAAAAAAAATATTAGTAACGAAACATGACTATACTCAACGTGAATTTCGTTACTCGACACCCAAAGCGAGGTAGTGAAAATATTTTCTATCCTCGAGTAGGTATCGAATCTACAACCGTCGCCGTTAACAGTCAACGACGGCCCCATATATTAAAAACATAAATTTTACAATATAAAAAAATATCGTGCCATTCTTATGATATATATATATATATATATATATATATATATATATATATATATATATATATATATATATATATATATATATATATATATATATTTATATATAGTTATTTATGTATGTATATGTACGTAATAACATTCAGAAGGGATCTCCTTTATCAAATACCTGTTTACTTGCTTATAAAATCTTCGCACGTTTTTTTCGTGATATATATTGAGAAAATGTAATAAATCAGGTAGCGTTCAACTTTTCGTACTTTTGGTACTTTTCGTTTGTTTTTGTTTGAATTTCACGTATATTTTAATAATACAATTTTATAGGACTTTCTTGCCTGCTCTTCTCATAACTGCAAGAACGTATAGCTTAATTGGCTAGAGTGTTTCAGGCAACGGGTTCGACTCCTGCTGCATGTAAATTTTTATAAACAAAAAAAATTTCGTCAACTTATACGTTTTTACTGTGTAACACAGTAAGTGTTAGGATTCACGGACTATATCGTCAAAAACTAGAAGTGAAACTAATTATAGTTTAGTACTTCAATAGTTGCCAGTATAGTTGTTAATTGTAATAATTAATTATGTCACCAGAGTGGTGAAGTTAGATTAGTGGGACACCCTATATATTATGACTATTACAAAGAGAATAACATACAATCAAGTGTTAAGACACTACGTTCTCATCTACTCAAATGCGAGACAATGCGTATGTGTTGTGTGACGGAGCTAAACGCAGCGCTTTCTAGTAAAGTGCGTCGGTGGCCAGCGCGGAGAGATGAAAATATTTTTTTGCTCAAAGCGGTAATCGAAGCCAGGTATGGCTGCATAACAGTGATAGTCACTGCGCTACATTGGATCAGAGCTTTAAAAATATTTGAATGTGAAGATGGCAGCATCCCATGTTTTAAAAAGCCAATTTTCTATAATATATAATAGATGGAAAATCAATGGAAAATAAATGGAAATCGAATTGCGAGGTCAATCAAACGAAGCTGCGGGCACCCGCTAGTATAAGATGAACGTGATGTTAAAAAAGAATAAAACACGAAATTCTGAATTTCAATAATATTGAAAGTTGCGAGAACAAAAAGTAAGTTCCAACAAAACGCAAACTTCCAATCTGTAAGCCGATTATTTTTAATCATTCACCAATATAGAGTCGGCGCGAAGTTTTTCAAATTTACTTCGGTTGGATTTCCAAGGAAATTTACTCGTGTACTAAATTAATATGAAAACTTTTTAGATTGAGTGCTCTATCATTTTAGAAGAAGAGTATTTCTGTTGTACTAATTAGTAAGTAACAAAAGTTTTGAATGCTTCATTATATTACTTTTTATCTATTCAATTTTTTGAATTTCAACACAGCTCCATGAGAATGTATAGCATTTTGTCTTGGACAGCATGGAAATAATAATAAATAAAAGTAATATTTTTTTGATTATTCCAAAAACCAAAGCCTCTTCCTGGAGCCTCGTTTTAAATTTTATCCAAGAGTCGCAGGTTCGAGTTCGAGTTAATAGTGAGTTTCGCCAATATTTTTAGCATTATAAATGTCGAAAGCTCACACTTCGGACTTATCGACTCATGCTACCCAAACATGTTGTTAATATACATATCTTATAATCTTGTTTTTCCTGCTTTAAAATTAACATGTAAATTTTAATATATTATTTATATGGAAGTGTTGAAGTACAATATAGTTATTAGGTCTATTTTTCAAATTTATCTAGTATATTAGGAGTCTATATTTATATTTATGATATAGCGCAGTATTGAGCTTCCGCCATTTGATTTAGGCGATAAGCGAACAACAGTGTCGTAACACTACGTTTTCTCTGCCCACATTGCTCTATGCGAGAAATTTTAACCTGCAGTGATTATTTTTAATATTTTAAAATTATTTGACCATTTTCATTCCAAATTCAATGACCGCATCGTCTCAATAAGTGGACGTCTTGAGGTTACCTAATCTCTCATCTAGCACTCAGCGTCAAACGGTTTTAATTCCAAGAGTATTTGAGATTTGCTTTTATTATTCCGTGTAACTGCCTATAAAGACGGCGGAAATTATTCTTATTTATGCTTCTTTTTCTCGTTTCTGACTGTAAAAGCGAAGGTTGTGGGTGTATCTCCTACTTAGTGGAATTATGTATTTCGATATTTATGAAAAGCACGGCGTTAAGTTCCGCCACTCAAGATGCAATATTTTGAAAAATTGTGCAGGGTTTGGGGAACAGAGTGTCTTAACACTATGTTCGGAATACAGATAAAAAAACACATCCCTTGAATCATATCACTTGAATATCACTTGAATATCACTTGAAGTAGGCAGAAAGAATGTTATTATATGATACTTTGTAGTACTTAGCAGTAATGAAACAAATAAAAAAAATTAACAACTAAACATTCATAATGGAAGCCGAACCCACTATCGTGTGTCGAAATAATAACACATACGCGACTTAAATGTGATTTTATTCTTTTCAAGTAAAGTTAGAATTACAGTAACAGAAAGTTTCAATTGGTGGAAATATAAAAGTTTTGGGTGAAAAGCTTCGAATCTTAAACGAGAATACCCGCAACTTCTACTAAGTTCTTTCCCAGGTCATTATTGTTGATGACGTAAGGTTGTAACAACGCATGAGCGATCAAAAAGCCAGTACGAGAATTACTATTCAAGTACTTTAATTTTATTTTTTGGTACTCATTCGGAACAGATGAGATATATATATATATATATATATATATATATATATATATATATATATATATATATATATATATATATATATATATATATATATATACATATATATATATATATATATATATATATATATATATATATATATATATATATATATATATATATATATATATATATAATTTTTTTCTAAAGATCTATTCTTAAGCACTCTACACATTTCTATAATTTTTAGTATCGCTTTAAACTAAAGAACACAATTTCTTTTAAAGTTACTTGAAACTAGCCGGATTTGAACCTGTGCATCTCTCTACAGAGATGCAGGACCATATAAATAAATTGCAAAACAACAACAAGAGTATAAGAATTTCGACGTAGCTTGAAGAGAACGTATAGGTTAGTGGTACGAGCGTTTGGACGGATGCCAAGAGGCGCGTATTCAAATTCCACAATTTGTATACTGTTTCTAAAAATTTCACCCTATCTGTACATATTGAATAAAATATTAATTGACACTATTTCAAAAATAATATAGTAACCATTTACTATATTATTTTTTTTTTGTAATAGCTGCTAATCAACAAAAAAACATCCTAAATAACTCTACCATTCCATGAAAAGGTATACGCTAATAATTCTTCCGACAGGTAGCTCGAAGGCAAATTTGCGAGTCAATAGGTTCTCAAAAGGAGGGAGGAGGAGGGAGTCGTTAGCGAATCTCAAGTCACGTTAGCGCTTTGTAGACGATTAATCTTGGATAACTCTAATATCCTTACGTTTGAACTGCGTTAGCTTTACGACCCTCATTCAATGTCCTTATTAAACATGAGAAGGTTTTTTTAAATGTAAGATTTATATTTAAATTGTGACATCGTGTTGTTAGTTACTTAATACTCGTAGCTATAGTGTCTGACTGTAAACGCGACGGTTTTGGGTTCGATTCCCAACCGGGGGAGAGAATTATTTTTGGTTCCCGTGCTTTGGTAACAAGTGCGGCGTCGACTTTGTCTACACACGATGTCTCCAAAATATGACAGAAAAGGTAAAAGAAAGTTTTGAAAAGTGTATAATTTTTTACAATGACACTGTTTTATTTTTATTAATTCTTTATATTTTTCAATGCATATAGCGACTTTCCGTTCTCCACCAACCATCCAAATTTGAGAAAATGAGCTTTAAGTGGTAGAACTCAGTGCCACACTATGTACAACTAAAAATACTAAACTTTTTAACTAAAATGACTAGAATATTTTCATATACCTTGCCTTACCTTTAGTAAGGCAAATACTAAAAGTCATACGCTCTCCCACATAACCACGATTTCTTCAAACATTCTCTACGCATATCACAATAAAGCAAGTACTACTTATAATTCAAAAAACGAACTTACTTACAAAGTTTACAAGCTTTTAAGTAAATTAAGTTGCTACTAACTTAACGAAGTAATTTCACACTCTAGCACATATATAGCTAAAGCTATAGCTAGAGCTCTCTAGATGATATATGAAAATATTCCAGCGTAACGCTACTATTTGCAAGAGGCAAAGATATAGCTTTTAAACGATACCCTTGAGTACTTTACTCGGCCACAATCTTAAACAAAGGGTGAAAACGAGCCAACTTAAGGCATAGTCGTGTTTGAACGAAATTTACTTCCGTAATTTATTTTGATGTTTTCAGAAATATTTCATATTCGGCTAAGAACACAGTGTAAATGTATAATTTGGTTTGGTAGAGAGAATTCGGATAGTGGTGGACGTTAATGCGCAAGTCCCAGGCACTGCTCTGAGCCCCTCTACCTACAACGCGATGGGCCCGGCACGCGCACCGTGAACCCATAGAATACTAAGTAGTTACTTCTCTTTGTAAACACTGTACATACATACGTATGTGTAATCAAAAATATATATTTATTTGTTATATTTGCTATAATAGATATCGTATTTAAACCTCGTTTACGTGGACGTTGTATTTTTTCGATTCTCCTGTAATGCTTCTCTCTTGTCTCTACATTCATCCAGGATCAATCAAATACTATCAAATTTATACAAAACTTAATAGTATATTCTATTAAATAAATAATTATTGATATTATTCTGTCATGTCTGATAAACTATTTTTTTAGCTTCATGTTGTATCCTGCATATATATATATATATATATATATATATATATATATATATATATATATATATATATATATATATATATATATATATATATATATATATATATATATATATATATATATATATATATATATTATATATATATATATATATTATATATATATATATATATATATATATATATATATATCGCCTGATAACTGAGGAAACTTAGTGTAAAGTTGCTCTGTGCCCACTTAATTTTAATGTGCCCAAATTTTAGAAACGTGATGGTGGAACTCAATGCCGCTATTTGTCTTCTATGGTGAGGAAATAAAAATAGTTTAATCCCCTAAACGGGAATCGAACTTACAATTCTTACAATAGTTTACAATCACTCGCTGTGCTGCTGCACTACACCGGTTTCTACGTCCGTCTTAATATAAAGTCAGTAAAATCATCAATTAGTGTAAATAACGCTATTTCCAAAAAAAGACTTAAAATACTTGTAGTAAAATGTCATATTTCCAGTCAAACCGCATTTTCATCTTAACAAGACACGTAACAGCTCTCCCAGTATTTGCGAGTACGGACACGCCACGGACATCTGGAGAGCGGTACTAACAAAGATTTGTCGGCTCTCACAAAAACCAGTTGTAATATTTTAACCTAAACATATGTATATAAGGAAGAACCTCTCTATCTATCTATTTTTTATCTATTTCATTTAAATTTTATATTTTCTAAGGCCTAAAAGTTTGTTTGGTTAAGCGCGAAATCTCTGAATCTTCTAATTCGAAATGAATAGCTTTTTTTAAAGAAAAAGCTATTTATAGAGGAAGGCTATAGGCTATATATACTACATCACGTCAATCATACATCGTTTAATCACGCAAGCAAAGCCTTATGTAAAAGCTAGTTGTATGTAAAACAAAAAAAATGTCTTTACGTCTTCCTTAATATTACATAAAATTTACTATATAATGTAGTATAAGAAATTATATAAATATATAAATAGGTAGGTATAGGTATTTTGTTTAATTCATAATTTTTATTAAGTTACGCTTATCAATAAGCAATGTCTTAATTAGTGAAAAGTAGCGTGAAAAAAAAATCATATGACAATAAAAGCTGTTTCTATGTAAGATGGCTCGTTTTGTCCTTTATGCTTCCGAGGGAAGCACGTACTCGTGGATCGTTTAAATGCTCGCTCACCACTTGTAGTACTATAAATGCTTTCCGTATAAATCCAGGCCATGGGCTTATGAATGACCTATTTTAATATTCTATAAAATAAATATTATTGCAAATGACGTTACGTACATAAGGAAAGCTTGTAAATGTACACTTAATAGATGGAAGTAAGAGTACTATTCTTGGGAAAATTTATACATACATTAGGATATATATATATATATATATATATATATATATATATATATATATATATATATATATATATATATATACATATTTTTTTTTCTTTTTTTTCAAAATTACTTTTCTTGCCTCAGTGAACACTGTGATAACACTAAAATATTTAAAATATTTTACTTAAATCATAGGCTTTACATATCAGTTAACTACTGGTCAATGTAAGATATGATAACGACGGTTACAGGCAACTGTCATTTATAAAACTCCTCTTGCGACGGAGCAACTGAAATTGCTTTTAACTAAAACTGAATACTGGTGTATATAGAAATGATTGATTTTTATACTAAGTGTGTATATTATATAGGCCATTGTGGCTCAACAGGATGGTGTTACCTACAGCCGGTTCAATTTTCACTCAAGAGAGAGAGACAATGAATTATTTCATTTCCTTACTTTTATTAGACAACGCGTGGACTTGAGCTTTGCCACTCAACTCGCAATGTCTTGGTGGAAAGCGGAGAGCGGTGTATCTTGACACTAGATTCTCTCTGCCTCTCTTGCCTTATAAGGGATACAAGCATGAAATTAAAATAAAAAACAAATAATTAACACGTGCATTTATTTATTACTCCGCGTTTATATCTGGCACACCGCCAGCCCTCGAACAATGCTTTAACATAAGTGCCACTTGCTACATATTGTTTTCTATGAAATATGATCAATTACTACATTCTATGCACGTAAATGATTTAGTGATGTATGAATCGAGTCTAGATAGAACAAGAGGGGTTCGGTTTTGGATGGCTCTTTGAAGGTAATATAAAGGTGTTACTCCGGTGTTACTCTGGTGTTACCCTTGAGTAACCGTACTCAAACTCTACGTAGGATAAAATTATCCTAAAATTCAGTAACTTAACATTAGTTACTAGTTTCTTCCTGTGGCTTCGCCTGCCATGTTTAATGGAAATAGCGAAGAAGTGTGTATGGTACATGAAACATTCTAAGTGCCCGAGGTGACAAATGGACACAAAAATCCAATATAAGAATAACGCATTTCACTTAACAGTTATATATGTTGTCTTAAAAAGTATGAACATTTTGCATTATATATATATATATATATATATATATATATATATATATATATATATATATATATATATATATATATATATATATATATATATGTATGTATCACTTTGATGGTATGTCATACTGTGAGGTGAAAATTTCCACATAAAATTCAATTTTTCAGCTTTACGGTGTATCCCCACATAGCAGGGTAGACAGAGAGAATGAGTAAGAGTAATGACCCTGCACAATGAAGTCCATTTTCGGCCTGACTTCGATACGGAAAACGGAACTCAACGCTGTACGTTATTTTACTAGAAGAAGAAATTATTTATTGCCCTAGTGTGGATTGAACCCATAACCTATCCCTCGTTTACAGTCAATGTTAACGGTTCAAAATTAAAAAAATAAATAAGTCCTAAATATACACAGTTCTATATAATACTATAGTTAATATACATGGAATTCATGAAAGTAGCAAATTTCAGTACAAAATATCCATTTTTCCAAGGCAGAGCGAGACAAAATTCTTTATAAAATAATACAAATTACTGGAAGCCGAGCCGAGCGAAGCCGTAACTTATCACTTGTAATTATGGACAGTGGGGATGGATGAAATATTACACCGCTCTATTCACCTTAACTTACCTATAGAAAGAATTTCGGACAAGTCGTATCTGACGGCATCATTTATCACGTCCGTCGTGGCAAGAATAGATCGATAGGGGCCCATTTTCTCAATATCGGCTCTATTATAAACGTGCATATAATTTGTTATTTACAAGACGCTACTGTGGCTGTGTGGTAGTGGATAGGTGATGGACTTGATTTCCATTCGAGATTTTTTTAAATTTTTATCAATTGTTTTATTTTTTCGGTGTAGTTCGACATAACGTTTCGTCCGGGCCTAAAACTTGAGAGGTCTTAAGGTCTTAAATTGAATATACGAAATAAATAATCGCTTTGTCACTTATCGAAGTCAATAAATTCTATGTGATGAAAGCTATATATCCCGCGTAGGGCAGATATTTTAGTATTGAGACAGTTCCTATCTAAATTCTAGACATTGTGTGTTGAGAGATGGAACTCAACGCCGCATCATATCATACTAGAGTGAGATGTTGAAAATAACACATCACCCCTAGACAGGATCGAACCCAAAACCCAAAACGCTACGAAGAAATCGTACATGTGTAGTGTATATATACAAAATATATTATATAAAATAGACAAACAACTTTTTGAAAAAAAGCTCCTGTACTTCATCACATGCCAAAGAAAGAAAGCTACAAAAATAAAAGCTTAAAATTGTTATACAATTTTAGCAAGAATGAAAAAAAAGATTAAAACATTGTCCCGCGACTCTACAAGATTATCGCATAAGTCTCAACTCGAGTGTGAATTGAATGCTGTGAAATATATTATTGTTTAAAATAATATTATATATTTTAACTAGCAACCCACCCGCGGCTTCGCTTGCTTAGTCTACACTATTATTTATTTAATAGTAAAGTGAATTGCATTCGTCTATCATAAATTGTAGTCCAAGTGTTATTTTGATTTCATCTGAATACGTTCAGTAGTTTTTGCGTGAAACCGTAAGAATTTTCCATTTTCACAATTTTTTTTTATATTAAAGTTAGTAGAATAGTATGATTTATTATCTGTCGTGGCGCAGTGACACAGTAGTTCACTGTAAACGTGACTGTTGTTGGTACAATTCCCGCTTGTGGAAGTGCACTATTTCATTTAATTTCCTTTCAGAAGACAAAACACGGCGTTGGGTTCCGCCGCTCAGCACGCAATGTCTCAAGAATTGTACGGAAAATGGAAAACGGAATGTCTTAACACTACGTACTACGCATGCGTATATAGGTCCCGTGAAAACCTGGACACTGGCCCCATATATGATAAAGACGAAGAGCCTCATTTACATTATGTGTGAGCTACATTATGATTCAGGAAGTCCATTGTCAAGAGGACCCTAAACTTGGTGCCTTACCAGATCACCATCATCTGTACAATCACCACCACTCTACCAAAAGTGTCCGATTAAGAAGAAGACATTATGATTAATAGAATCTATTTTAAATTATAGTTATTTCAACGTATTTTTTTATCTTCATACAGATCTCAAGTACATTTTGATCTGGCCATCAATAAATAACGCAGTATGAGCTCAGGTGCGAACCGTGCGTAATAAATGGTAGTCGTCGTCCAACGCTTTGTATTATATGCTTTTATTAGGGAGATTGAAGTGTATTGAAAACGTATATTACCGTGTTTAGAAAGATATTTTCATATAAAACTGAGGCACAAATATATTTTATAGCTTCATACATTATTACACTATGGGCAGTCTAGTTTCAAACACTCTGTTTCTGATTTACCGTCCAGTTGGCGAGATATTGCCTGCTGAATTCAACACAGCGCGTTTCCTTCTTACTAGGTCAAGGAAATGGAATAATTCATATCTTCGAGTGGGAATCGAACCCTCAACCACCGCGCATACAGTTAGTTGAAGTATCACTGAGACACGATATACAAAATGTGTAATTTAATTTTTAATTTTAAGTTTCTAGTTTATAATTATGATTGTTTTAATCTATATTAATATGTAAGACCTGTCAAATATTGAAAGGCTAATTAAAAGCAAAAACGTTTATTCAAATTCTTTACTGGAATCGCATCGACGACTCTCATATAGTAATAAAGTAAACATAGCTATCGCTAAACATAACGGTCTCGTCCAATTAAGTGTAATAACGTGATAAATAGAGCGCTTATCAAAATACTTCGCTCCCAAAACTTGGTACAGTGCCAGTGTGATTTACGAAACTACTTTGAAAATTCAGAACAAGATGTAACGTAACTTTTTCGTACGAAATATGTAGAAATTTGTGAAGAAAAGTTTATGTATAAAGTTTAAATAAACCGTAAATATTCGGTACTTCTATTAATTCTCTGTCAGTTATATATTATAATACTTCATACTAAACGATTTGTGGCTTAGTATTTCGTTTGCGTGAACTATAAAACGAAAAATCTCCTCTTGTACCATTTCCGTAGGAATATTTAGAGAAATTCTCTTTTTTTTCTTCCGTGAGCTTCCCAGGAGCTCGAAAATTTCAGCTTTTTACGTCTGATAATTTATCTTATCCTACGGATAAAGTACATATCTTCACACTTCATCATACCCTGGTATGATAAAACGTGAAGCGACGTAAAGAATATATGTACTAACTTTTCAATCAAATGGAAATAACTTAAAGTTGTCCTATGTATGTATGTGTGTGTATACACACACATACATACATATGTCACGACATAATATTTTAAGAGTCGGAAGTAATTCTGATCAAACGTACAGTGGATTATAACGAAACGATTAACGTGATGCTTGTGGCCTATATTTTACATTTCCGCCGTAGTTCCTTAGATCAACGTGGTCAACCAAACAAACCTTTCAGCTCTATAATATAAGTTTACATATTGATTTAATTCTTTGAGGTTTTATATCATAAAGTCACTAAACTAATTAGTGATAAGTGATTCTGGCTGCCAAGAAGCTGATCACAGGTTTCATCATTAAAAGGTATAGGTATATATGTATATGTAGGAAATAAAAAGATCTGAATATTTATAGAAAATATATAAAATGTACTATAGCTCTACAGAAGTGGAAACTTCACCAATTAAATATACTCCCTGTATTCTACCAGTCATCAATTTTCAATACTTTATAAAACAAATCTGAAAACATAAGGTATTTTTTATTATAAAAATACACAATTTTTAATTTTCCAACACACATTTATCATAAATGGAAATGAGTTCACGTTCAATCGTTCAAAGAGATTCAGATTAAGCTTTTTCGTTACGGTATTTGAGTAAGCTCTTACGATGAAATGTATTTTTAAAATTATATATTAATTGAGCTTTTTGCTTCAATAAAATGGGACTGTTGATGCGCAGCGGTACAGTGTTTGCCTGTAAGCGAAACGGTTGGGTTGTGGGTTCGGGGAAAAAAAATTATATTATTTTTTCTCGCTCTGGTAACAAAATAAAGTGCGGTGTTGAATTTCACCACTAACGCAATGCCTCGAAAGGCAGAGAGGGACAGCGTCTATCTGTAGACGAGATACTTTCTTGATCGATTCCCACGGACGGGAATACGTTCCGTATTCCCGTCTACAATTCTTCTTCCCGTTTACAATTCTTCTTCCCGTTTACAATTTATGAGGAGAGCGGAGAAAGAAGTGTCTTAGCAATAGGTAAAGCAGCAGTAGCAGCAGGTTAAAGTATCAAGCCCTCTGCTTTACCCACAAAATTCTATCCGAAAATGTATTAAATGAAGCTGTGTGTGAAAAATTCTCATCGTAAATTCCAAAATAATTTCTGTTAAAAACCGATATTTGACAGATTTTTACAATTTCACTTCACATGTATAACATTTCTAAGCAATACTTCTATTCTAGGATGATAGACCACATCCTCAGCTTTTATGAACCTCGAAAGCCTTAAAGCGTTTCCACTTGTATAGCGCAAAGGACTTATATGAAAAGACACCAATTTTAGAGAGCGTTGTAGAGGCATTGTGTTCATTGAAGCTTGCACACAGAGTGTGAGGTCAATTCCGGTCGAGGAAATGGATTATTTGTGAGAGACTTAGCTTTCGAAGGGTTAATAAAATTTATTTTTACTGGTATGGTAGGTTTTCTCGATCAGTAGTACCCAGGAATATTATTTGGAACATCTCTATAATTATATGATTAAATTATGATTAAAGTAAATTTGAAACTCTATGATTAAAGTAAATTTATTCCATTTATCATATTATAAAATGTAAGTCAAAATTAAATAAATAAATTTATTCACTCTTAAGTTCTTAACCCTTTTATTAAGTGTTAATTTCATTAAAAACATAATATTTGCATTGTAAATGGTTCCAAAATTATATCAATATGAAAAACTGATTTTTTCGTACCATAATATGACGAAGGCCACTTATTGCTATACTTAGAACATGAATCGATATTACCATTATGTATGCATCGAGTAACAAGTTCTGTTCGAGTTTTAATAAATAAATAAAAATCTATTACTGAAATAAGCCTTATCGATATTTTAAATCGATGTTATTTATTGAAAACTCAAATATTATACTCTTTCAGGTTTAGTATTACAAAATATATTACAAAATATACTTTTTGAGGCTTCACGTGTATATCGCAAAGAGTAGGGTAGGTAGAGGGTACCTAGTGTCGAGACCTCGCCCAAGTTAATATTTCCTTAGTGTGAAATAATACTTTATACAAAGGAAATAATTAATTTCCCTAAGTAGGAATCGAGCTCACAACTATCGTGTTTCCAGTCACACGCTGTGTATATTCCGCCTTCAGGTCCTTAATTAACTGTTTTCTTTATTTAAAATTTCTTGGCACAGTGGTCCTACTAGTCCCATCTGGTGGGACTATACTTATTGCACCTATAGCTCGTGACTGCAACGTGCTTTCTGCAGCATGAAGGTAAAATGCACACCCATAAACCTCTAACTATAGGAAACATTGCTACATCACACCGATATGGGATTCATTATCCTTGCATATTTACAAGTATAAGCAATAAAGTAATAAAAAATGAAATGATGAAAAATGATTTTAAAAAGCTCGGTGTCTCTATTGTCACTTGGTATGGAGTGAGAAAGTTGGCGTTAGGTTACTTTGTGTATAGAAAATGTGGGCTAATTCTGTAGAAAAGTATACTCTATTTCAGTAAATCCATTACACAACTTCCAGTCAAACAAACTTCATAAAGCATCAGATCGTAAACAAGTTTAAATCATTAATGTCCGAGCTCGAGCTTTACAATCGTAAAAGCTCCATATGAATCAACCATTTTGATGTTAATATCTTTTAAAATATTATTTCACACTAAGGAAAAATAAATTTAGTATGGTATAGTAGAGAATAGAAGGATTTCTTATCTTTTTTCTATAATATATAATATATATTGCGCAAACACATCATAACGGGTTATTGCAAATGCAGTAATAAAGTTTGCAAAGGTGGACTTATTGTTAACTGAGATTTGTTCCAGCCAACCTGTGAAAGTGGGTACAGGCCATAAAAACAGTGGGGTGCCAAAAATGTGCAATATATATAGAGTTAAGTTCAATTAATAAATACATACATATACACACATATATACATATATATCATATACACATATATTAATAACTATTATTTAACTATATTCATATAGGCTTTTAACATTATTATATATATAATGGTATTTTACCATATACTTTATGATCATCTTCAAATTATTCTTCACAATGCCTATAGTCGTTGCCAGTAGCAACTGGAATCCGTACAAATTGGCTACAACTTTAGGCGATATCTGAGAAATATCGATTAAAATTGCGTTAAAACTTTTGTTTTTAATTTTTTTTATCTGTGTTAAGTACCTTTATTGAAGTTATTAATTTAGCCACTTCATTTATACTTAAGCTAAGTTTGACTTTGATACGAGAAGAGAAAGCAATAATAGAAGAAACTTTAAATACTTCGTAATGTAATTATTAAGAACAATGATTTCAATCCAAAGGCAAGTACTGCGTGTTGAACATCGAGACCATTCTTTAAATGAAGCCGTTCACTTCACCCTACATCATTACATTAATGTTTTTTTTTTTTATTTATTCTAAAGTAATTAAAATATGATTATTTTTTTTTACTTTTCAGATCGTGTTTAAGTTTGTACAATTGCGAAATCGGTTTAATTTTTTAGGTAAAAATATTTATTGTTTAAATTTGTTTTAGGCTAATAGTAGTAGCAGCAGGCCACAATATTCTAGAATAGGTAATGTAAAAATATTGTTATTACAGTAATTTCAATGTAATTAGCTTTTACAACTACGTACAATCATCTATAAAACAGAAATTTAAATCCCATAACTTGATGAAACCGTAACATCTCATATATATGAAAATTATTTGCATTTTTTAATAAATTTTGTAAAATACCTTTAAAAGTGTGAATGTTCCCTTGATTTTTCTGGGATTCCATCATCAGATCCTGACATGGTGACACTGAGATTAGCTATATTTTATTTTATTTTATTTTATTTTATACAAGTGGTAATTGCAATAAAATAGCAAGTAAATTTTCTTAACTAAGTTGGTCTTAAACTAAATGCATTACCTTTTTAGTCGTAACCTACTAATGTCACGTACAGTCAAATGATGATTTTAGATAGTAGTGGTAATCATACATGATATATTAGGGGAAAATTTGGGTATCGAATCTACAGTCTCCCCGAACGGTCCTAGTGACCACTGATCTACCGAACGAGCCGTAGTAAAACTTCATACAGTGGTCATTTACTAGAGTTAATGTTAATTCAGTATATTGAACGAATTTTAGTTTTGAGAAAGCTCTATCGTATTCCGTGAGAGATTGCGATTCGATAGCCACTAATGTAACGGCTTGGATTTTTGACACGCGATCTCAACTTATATTGACTTACTAAGTAACTATAATTCACTTTTGATCTTTAAACGTGTAAGAGGCAGTAAAACTTAAATCATCAAAATACTATTTGGTATAGTTGATTTAGCTCATTTGTATTAACTATATAGTAGGCAGAGATAGCCCAGTGTAAAGACACTCTGCTCTCCGTTTTCTTGATATTGCGTGTTGAGTCAGTTGTCATTATTATTTATTAAAGAGATGTAATTTTTTTTTCTTGTCTTGGTAGCTATAGTGATGTCAACAATTGCAATACATGACTTTATGTATCTAAAGATTAACGATTCATTCGATTCAGGGATGTACTAAAACCCTCAGCTAATATATTATTTCTTCTAACCCAGTTGCCTGGAAAAGATCGCTCATCTAGCTATATGGCCGCCTATTGTGCTGTCTAAAGCTTCATATACGTATAGATAGTAATTGGTATATAATAAAGAATATTTAACTTTCACTTATATTTTATCTATACAGTATCAGCATTAAACCAAACTTACAATAAATTATTTTCATTCAAATACTATTTTTTTTTCTATATATAGTGGAAGTTATTTAAATAAATTTGTGATTTGTATACAGCATTGCCATACGTATATAATATAGATTCTTTTTTAATTTTCTACATACATTAAAATATGGGATTATTTATTTTTTTTGAACTTTGCGATGGTTGTGGTATCCCCCCCACTCGGACGAACGAAAGCGTGACGTTGTATCCCGGCACTTAGCTTATTGGATGAAAAATTGGGAACGAAGTGTCTTAACATTGCAGAATACAAAAAGCATAAAAAAAAATACTCAACAGCCACAAGTGCCAGTTCGTGGGTTCGATTTCCACTGGAAATGAATTAAATGAATTAATGTTGCAAATAAAGGAAAACGAGGAACGGAGTGTTTTAACACTAGATTCCCTCTGCCTAACCTGCTATGTGCGGGACACAGCGTGAAACTATGAAAGAAAAATTATATGAATAGCTTCTCTAAATATAACTAGCTTTCTTATTTATGTTGAATAACTACTTCATTTTCTTGTCTTATCTATTACAAATTTTATAGAATTTCGTTTATTATGGAATCTTTTTTCTTTTTTTTAATTATAAATAAATACCAGCAATGTGACATGGGAATCTATGTAATAGATACACAAAAAATCCAAGCAAATTTGATGAGATCCAAGAGCTCCAAGAGTCATGGGTCGCATTATAAAATAGCTTTTTATTAACTTATTTAAAGCCAACTGAAAATAAAGCTGAAAATAAAGCACAAGAGCTTTATTCTCAACTTTTCGGCAATTAGTATTAAACAAAACATATAAATACATACTCATACAGCAAATTGTATCCGGATCTCACGCTGTACAATACCGTGCAATCAGATATATGTGACGAATTTTAAAGAGCACAATAGCTTTTACTCCATACATACATTTCAATTTAATTGTTTAACAGACGCAACAAACTGAAAGCTTTACCACAGTACTCGTACATGATACATGATTCATTTCAATTGAGATATTCATTTAGTTATATGAAAATTTACTATATATTTTGGTCAATTTTAAATAATATTAGTACTCGATGGATATTTGTTTATAGATTCGAATCCATATACCTATTTAGAATTAATAGTTAAACATCCCAGTGGCGCAGTGGCTCACCACGTTCTCTCAAAGACACTCTAACACAGGATAGACATCCTACTATGTAGAATAAAGCTACAAAAAAGTTTAACCAAATTTCAACTGTACCAAAAACAAAAGCTACATTACAAAGTCTCATATAGCAAATTACTATAATATCAATAAATTCAGTAAAAACACCTCTTATCTACAAGTTCTTACAAGTACAAGCAATTTCATCAAGCTTAATTTATTCGTTAACGGGAAAGTTTCAAAAGTACCGACAATAATTAGAGACTATACCGTGAAAGTAATTTCAAATGTGGCCATATATATCATTATAATGCGACAGATACGAGTGAGGTATTATGCGATAAGAGCTTTTTTATTATACGCTACACTTTTACTGGGTAAAGCTAAACAAAACAAAATAGAATCGTTCATTTTGTATACAATGTTGATTTTAAAGTTGTATTAAGTAAATTTTGACGATTATAGTCAGACTTGAGCTTTAAATTTTCGGTTTTCGATAAATAAGGAATATTCCATATCCTAACTCGGGTAACAAGACAAAAGCTTTTTATAGTATTAGTATTATTTATATTTTATTTTAAAAAATTGCGACAATTTCGCTTATAAAATACAATATTTAAATGAAATTTTTAAATAAATATTAAGCGGCGGAAAAGGTTTCCTCTATGGGACACAGTGTGAAAGTAAACACAACAACATTACCTATACAAAAAAAAAAACGTGAGAAGAAAAAGCTAAGCGATTAAAAGGCCGATAGTATAGTGTATTCACTTGTAGAAATAAAAAAAATATATTATTAATTTATATCGATTAACAGCAGACCGATATATTTGTTAAACCAAGTAAAACATATAAAGCGAGCTGAGTGAGTCTCTAGCATTGTTAAGGACATTGTGACTTTCAGCATTCAGGTGGAATAAATGGAATAAAAAGGCTTTATACATGTCCAGAAACAAAATTAATTTTTAATTCTACACGCTTT
Organism: Dione juno; assembly: GCA_037127375.1. Classification (NCBI taxonomy): domain Eukaryota; kingdom Metazoa; phylum Arthropoda; class Insecta; order Lepidoptera; family Nymphalidae; genus Dione; species Dione juno. The sequence continues at coordinate 8,719,669 of JAXRJS010000067.1, forward strand.
AAGCTTTATTAATACTACTTACTGTCTTTAGTATATTGTACATAATAGCGTTTTTCGGATTCTAGCGCTTTATTATGAAAAACAGTTCCACAAGTGACGCAACAAATCGGATAATGATATCTATATATATACATATATATATATATATATATATATATATATATATATATATATATTATATATATATATATATATATATATATATATATATATATATATATATATATATATATATATATATATATATATATATATATATATATATATATATATATATATATATATATGTATAGCAGAGAAAACATAGTGTCAAAACATAGTGTCTCCACGTTCTGCCCTAAAATTGAGACACTACGTGTTAAGTGAGGAATTTTAATGCCGCCTTTTTTCCATCAGAGTGGAAAAAATGATAATTCCGTCTAATCATTTCTTAAATAACAAAAAAACCGCAATGCTTCATATACTCGTAAAATTTATATTACAATATTCGCTAGCATTCTAGTTTGTTGAGAATTTAATTTGTGACAAAATAATATCACCATGCGGCTTTAATAAGTGGATTACTCGCATAAACTGTCCAAAAACAAAAGGATATTTTCCCATGCGTCAAATATATACACAAGTAATATATATATTAAAATAGTTTTATTGATACGTTCGTGACAATCCTCTCTGTTTCCACAAATATTTAGCTCTATAAAGACATTCTTCGAGTCACTGTAGAAAACGGACATACAAATGGTATTTATGCAAATTGATAAGTGCCATATCTAAATAACTGGAGTAAGCTAAATTTTCCATTATCAAAATCAATATAATATAAATATATAATATTCCTCCAATACTGACTGACTGACATGTAACGTACTATTGAGCCTAAAAAGGCTGAAATTTTACAAGAAGGCGTAAAACGGGGTACACGTTTTATAGCCCATGTATACATAGCCGCGTACTTCAACTTTTCCCTATATACAATAAAAAAAAAGTCAGTCAGTCATAAATGAAAAACAAAAACTAAATAATACTGTATTACACAACATTTGTACAGATAATCCAAAAACAAATGCAAATCCTCGTACATTCTAACGGCAGTCGAGCTCAGCCGTTTTTCACGTTTCTCTTGGGGATGGCTTTAAATTGTCCTTTTATTTAAACTGCTATTCGGTCTCGTTTTTAGACAATTTAATCCGAATTGCCTTCTATTGTTCTTTTCAATTTGCAGAACATTATCAAAGACATGCTATTAGAAGCGAAAGGTCGGTACTTTGGTGGTTGGCTATAAATGGATAATGACCTGTAGCTATGTAATGCCAGTTTGTTTCGTGATAACAAAATAAATATAAATGTTTTCCAGAGCGAGAATTGAATCCGTGATCATTGCTAAAGAGAATCCATTCCGAGTCATTTACTTATTTAATCATTTATGTATTTAGAGGCCTACGTGACGCACCGGCAAAGCGTCTGCCTGTAAAAGCGACGCTTGTGGGTTCGATTCTCACGCAGAAGAATGTTGTATTTTAATTTCATCGCTCTATTGATACTATTATTGGAAAACCGAATTAATAAAAATATATTCCCGCTTTCCGCCAATCGAGATTGCTTGCTGAGTGGCGGAACTTAACGTCGCACTTTATATAGTTACCAAAATGGTAAAAATTTATTTTCTCAAGTGGGAATCGAACTCAGAACCGTCTTGTTAAAAATAATAAACCAATTATGTCATTATACATACATACATACCTACATACATACAGACATATATATACCTATACTAAAAAAAAACGAATTATCTTGATAAATGGTAAGTAACGAATGCCTTTGGGCTACCTCAGCTTCCTTCGGCTGAAGGGTATATATTGAATTAGGTTTGTCACGGCCGTATTAACCCATTTACGCTCTGCTGGGGGTCCCGTTAATTGCACTTACTAAGAAACATTTTATTAATCCTAAAACTAAGTTGTAGTTTGGGTAACAAGTTTAGCTTGTTAGTGTGTAGGCACCTTTATCCTTATTTTTATTTCAGAGCTCCTTTACGTGTCTACTAAACCTTTGATTAAATTACTAAATTAAATATCTTAGTTTTAAGTAAAACAATAATAGTATTGGTAATATTTCTTTTTCATTGATCTGTGAAATTTTTAAAGTAGGCAGAAAAAAAGTCAAGCACTCGAATCCTCAGACATAAGGATTTAAAAAACATTTGCTATGAATGTGTATCTCAAATATAACTTCCAGCTACATAGCACGTACGAATCGAATACGTCATAAAAAGTATGGAAACGGATTTTCGTTATCAACAATGATATATGACCTCTACGCCAAAAGGCATAAAGCATATAAAATATATTTTCAATTTAGATATCTGAAACTAAACGTTGATAAATGTGCCTCAAACTGAATGTAGTTTTCTTTTAATAACATACTGTTGTGGTGTAGTTGGGAAGCGTTTATAGTGGGTTCGATTTGTAGTTGAAAAAAATTCAAAAGCAATACATGCTGAACGATGGAATCTAATGGTACAGCTTTACCATAGAGTCAAAAAACGTCAATATTGTATTTTTTTTAGTTGAGACCTTTTAAACTATATAAAGAATTTAATGCAATTTTCATTCATAGACAGAGGTTTATATATACATGGGAATACGAAATTGATAAAAAAAGCAGAAGATTTTTTTATAATAACTTATGACACAGCTTTTTTTATAATAACTTATAAAAGTCTAAAATATTAAAGAAAAGTGCTAGTACTAAATAAAGACCAACACTAGTAAAATAAAGAACGAATTTTAAGAGTTTAATCAAAAGATTATATACAAAGTTCACAGTAAATTATAGCTATCAGAATCCAATTAGCGGAGCAAAGTATCAATCAAGTGAATAACCCCCTTTTGTTTATTTTTTCAGTTTTCATAACAATCGATGAAGAAATATTGTAGTTATGGAGCTTAATTTTTTTGAAGTTAGCATTTAGCGAGGAAGCCAAAGAAAATTTAGTGACTAAATGGACAAAATTTAAGACGTTACGTTAGTGATAAATCACTTTGTCTTTGACATTTACAATGGATGAATTTATCTTACCATTATTTTATTAATTTAATTCGTAATAAATAAAATTGATCAATGATTTTTCGCCTAAAATGCAATAAACAATTGAATATTAAGCAATATCTACACAAGGAAAGCTAAAATTTATAAAAGGCGTTTTGGTGTAGCGGCACAGCTCGATGGTTGAGGGTTTAATTCCCACTTGGGGGAATGAATTATTTTCAATTCCTCGCTCCAGCACTCAACACGTAATTACTCGAAAATTAGACGGAAGCGAGGAACGGAAAGTTTTAACGCTAATCTCAATATAATATCCGGAGGATACAACGTGAATTTAAAAAAAATAGGATGTCGTGGCACAGTCACACAGCGTCTTACACTAAACGTGATGATTGTGGACCAGATCACCACTCGAGGGAACCAGTTCAGTATTCATCAGCTCTTGTAAGCAACGAGATTTGTGATTTCTCGAAAATTGGGGAACGGAATATCTCAACACTAAGCTCTCTCTGCCCCACTTTCTGGGCAAGATATTTTTCAATTGTACCACATGGAGTTGAAATATAATTTAGTAAATGATTGGTCAGTCAGAAATTTCATATTTGTATTCTGTGTTACCAAATAGAACCCTCAAGAAAATATTTATACACGAGAAATTGGAAGCCTTTGGAATAAATACAAAGGAGGCTGACTGACTGACGGATGGATTGACGTCCCATTGCGAGTTGAGCTGTTGTGGTTCGTACATTGAAATATTGTTAGAAGAGCTTTTATAGCACAAAACATTGTTTCACGTTAATAAAACATTTAAAAGATGTATTTTTGGAACTTGAAAATAAAATTTTGACAGATAAATTTTAAAATAGTAAGAGTTTATAATATATTTTTGTACGATACTATGGCATCAATTAAAAAAACCTTACAATTTATCTCGATATATTTAAAATTAAAATTTGTAAAACCTATAAAAGATGAGGCGGAAATCTATGTGGCAATTAACTTAACATTTTTTTCAATAAATAAAATAATTCTATGAAATTAATTGTTTCCCCCAAATCGAACAAAAACCCCAGAACTATCATTTTTGCAGACTGATAATGCGCCACAATGACATATATATATTTGAAATAATTTTATATTAAATTAATAAAAAGCAAATGCAAGTAAATCTTCACGAAAAACACTCGCATAGTACTATATACTATAAAAAATACCATTCCAATTGTAAGAAGATTACTTACTTTAAATAATACCTATTATTATTCGCTTGGCGTTTCATCGAATGCGAGTTCAGAACTTCTTTTAGTTAAGGTATTCTTTGTTGGAAGTTAGTTCGTTGATTGGAGCTTTCCAAGCACTTTGCACAATAGGCGAACGCTTGTATAGTTAGTTATAATGCATTGTTGATTTAAATTTGGAAAAGCTCTATATGTTTTTCGAAACATGCAGGACAGTTTGTCACTGCAACCGCTGTAGTTATGGGTTCGATTCCTACTCAGGTTAAATAGTCAATTTCACTTTTACGGTCCAATTTCCGAGATATGGCAAATTGAGTGACAGACCACAACGCCGCGCTTTGTTTTCTCACACGAAGAAATTAAAAAAAATTAATCCCCCGATTGAGAGTTAAACCCACAACTGTCGTGTTTATGGTAAACAGATGCCTAAACAGATGTTTTATTTTTTTCATTTAGATTACATTAAAGAAATAACTTAGCCTTAAGAAGTAATTTCTTAATTCTACTATAATATATATATATAATATAACCCACAACTGTCGTGTTTATGGTAAACAGATGCCTAAACAGATGTTTTATTTTTTTCATTTAGATTACATTAAAGAAATAACTTAGCCTTAAGAAGTAATTTCTTAATTCTACTATAATATAAGTCATAAGCTTTAATTTTACAATTTCCTACTCTAGATCAAAAATTATTTTTCCTCACATTATCGGTTTACAATAAAAATAATCCATTATCTCTTAAGGATCCCTGATTATATCGCTAGGCCAACAAGATCCTTACCATTTGAGAGCTCTTGACTCTCTTCCAAATTTGGGGCAAGGTTGACCTCAACTAATTTTATAATATATCGATGCGATTTACAAAAATATTTTTGTTATAGTAATTCTTGAAGTTTATATGAAGGCGCCTACCACATTTTAATTAGAAACACAATTTTCTCAGCAAGCTGCTATCTATGGTAACTAATCAATATGACTTAGATCTTATACCTTTTTTATGGAAACAAACCAAGGAGCCAAGTATGAGTACAATGCCTTGGAAGTATATAGCGACTGAAAGCTAAAAGAACAGATGTATTTCTCTATTTTCATATAAATTAATTTTTATACTATGGTTATATATTAGATTCAAGCCCAGAAAATAAATGCTGATGCATTTGTTTGGTGAACGAATTTTTTTTTTTTTGTATTTTATAGTTTTTTCTTTGATTTAAGATACTTATATAAAGTAATTTTTTTCGATGTAGCCCACTGTATGTATATGTAGTCAGATTTACCTCGAGTGCTTAGAAAGCGTCATGTGGCATACACAACTCTAAGTAATTTCTATTTCGCCATGCGGACGAAATCGCAGGTAAAAGCTAACATAGAAAGACAACAGCTTTGTTATTTATAATTTGAATTCGTTAATCAATTATATAGAATTATGTAGTAATATTTTATAATGAGTACATTCTTCATGTTTTAACAATCAACGGGTGATTTTTTGAAATTTTCTTCTACTCAAACATATATATATATATATATATATATATATATATATATATATATATAGTATATATATATATATATATATATATATATATATATTATATATATATATATATATATATTATATATATATATATATATATATATATATATATATATATATATATAATATATATATATATATATATATATATATATATATATATATATTATATATATATATTAATATATATATATATATATATATATATATATATATATATATATATATATATATATATATATATATATATATATATATATATATATATATATATATATATATATATATATATATATATATATATATATATATATATATATATATATATATATATATATTAAATTTGCTATTGCAATTACTTCTAATATGTTCTTTCTGGTGCCATCGTGGCGCAGTGACAGAGTCTGACTGACAACTGTTGTGAGTTCAATTCCCACGTCAGAATGAATCACGCAATGTCTCGAAAGGCAGAAATCTGTCTACTATGCAATATGCGGGATACAGGGTGAAGCTAAAGAAAAAAAAAATGAAATAAAATTAATACTTCCTTCTAGACAGCAGCGTATAAAGATATTACCAGTTATATTTCTTAAATTACACTTTACAATAAACTTGTAAGCACAGAATCTAGTTTTGCGCAAAAGCTTTTGGAAAGTACAAAGCGAACAATGTATAGACAAATAAAAGTTTGGAAGCCGAGATTGTGTTTAAACCAACCTCTTTTCTAGGGAAACCTTTTTGTTTAATATAATGTCATGTGTAGTTAGGAACTATATAAATATTACTACTAATACAGTGTAAATGAAAAAAAAATCAGTTTCATCAAAGAGAATCTAGTGTCTTTTGCCTACGGTATTTTCCGTCACAATAACTTAGTCGTGCTAGAATATATCAATCAAAACAATAAATTCTCCCAATCCCAATTTGATCCCAAACCCACAAACAACGTAAAATTCAAAAAAATAAAAATGAAGTTCATACCTAAATAAAAAAAAATTTAATATAAATATTACTTAACAAAGCTAAAATTTATCTTTCAAGTACTCACTGCACTGATTGATAAGATAGTTCAAAGTGATATTTTATCACTTAACCAATGTATTATAATAACTATTATAAAGCTATTGTCGCAATTACGATGATAGCCGCCGTGGCGTGGTACAGCATCGGTCTGTAAGCGCGACAGTTGTGGGTTCAATTCCCAACCTGGCTATTTTTATTCTCATCGGTCTGGTAACAAGATAAAGCGGGGCGTTGAGTCCTGCCAAGCAATGTCTTGAAAGACGAAAAGCGAGAAACGGAGTGTTTGAACACTATGTGCCCTGTTCTGTGTTGTGCGGGATACAGCGTAAGCGCGATAATTTATTAAGTAGTGATTGATCACTAGAAGTTACTGACATTATATAATAATTGCATTTAGCAGGTTTGATAAGCAGACCAGCCTTCTACTTCTATGTCCAACGGTAGCGGAACTCAATACAACAATCAGATGTTTCCAAATAAAAATCTAAGCATAAAATGTAATTATTTATATTATACTTTTGTCACTTATTACTAAATGGTTAGTCAGTTTTTCATACAATTATGACATTTATCTAGTATACAGTTGTTTTTTGTCTGGTGTCTACTTTTGCTTAACATTGCTATTTGTCATTTCAAAGCACAGCGTTGAGTTCCGCCAACTAACACAGGATGCTTCGTATGCGAGCGGAAAGCGGAGAGCGGAATGTCTTAACACTAGGTTCTCTCTACCCACTCTGCAATAGTCAGGATAAAGCGTGAAGTTGTAAAAAGAAATACAATAGGCCTTTGAATCCAGAAACTTACTGAAACTTATTTCATCTGTACCACAAAGCTGCCATTCATCACCACCTTATTATAAACGTTTTTCCATCTATTTTATATCACCATATCGCTGGCAACAAAAACATCTATTCGCACCAGACAGTGCGAAATTACTTTTTATTCACATCATAAGGCACTGTAAGTGACGGATAGATTCGGCCCTGGGGCCAAACAAAAAGTATTACTTTTTTCTTATCCCATCCTCATTCCGTCGGCAAGTGGGTAACGCCTTTCACCATCTGTTTGGAATATGATAACAATGGTTAAATATTTTTTTCTTATTAAATATACTAGAGGACCCGTTGACGCGCGAATAGGCGTTACCATAGCAACGTGTAAGTCACTTTTTTATATACATAAAATATAAATGTATCATGATCGCTGTCTGTACATAAAAGATATATTAAAAAAACTAATATTGGGACCATTTATAAATGGAATAGACATCATGGATGTTTTTTCTAAAATGCTTAGCAATTAGTCTTTGTTTTATTTCAATCGGCTCATTAATGACAAAGTTATATAAAAGTGTAATATTCAACAAAATTGTTATAAAAAACCTGTTTTATTTAGAAATATTAATAAGATAAATTGAGATTGAGATTAATATAATGTATTATCAAGCACAAAAGTTATGAAATAAACGAAATAAGAAAAGCGCCAGAACAAACCATAATTTTACCGAATGCTTCAAATATTTTCCCACGCGGACGAAGTCGTTGGCACAGCTAGTATTTCATATATTTTCATCCTCCTTCCCCGCCCGAAGGGGGAAGGAATGTCTCAACATTAGATTTCGAGGATCCGGGAATTCCCCGAGGGAATCTAATGTTAGAACATTCCTTTCCACCTCTTTCCACCCAACTTTCGAGACACGACGTGTTTTTGACGTAACTCAACGCTGCATTTTGTGTAGGCTCAAAATTCCGAAATCAAATTAAACGTTCTTACAGTAGTACAAAGCATAAAGCGTACAAAGTACAAAGCATAAAGCGTACAAAGTACAAAGCATAAAGCGTCTTCCATAACAATGTATACAGACATACTGATCAAACACCTTAAATATGATGAACTAAGCTATAGTTTCCAGAAATTTTCCAGATTGTTTAAAAAATCGAGATAAAACTAAAATGTTTACCGAGAAGAACAAAGAAAATGACAAAAAAAAGCGCCAACAACCAGACTCTGTGGTGTAAAAAACATACATAGAAAAAAAAACACATTTTAAAAGTGAATTTTTTTAGAAAATGTTTAAAAATTTTAAGTTTTTACTAAAATTTCAACTTATTTATATAATAAACTTATCAAGATTATTGCTAAGAATAATCGATCATTATATATTGTTTATTTAAACTCTAAAAGTACAATATTTAGAAACGTTATAAGAGCTTTTAATACAAATTGTAATAAGTATATCAACTTAGCTAGATGAGAACGTACTCGTATAGTATAAGTGACGAGGAGCAGTTGAACCGTATCCAAGTGCGGGACAAGAGATTTTTTTTAAAGCTTTTCACTTTCTTAATAATTGACATATAATACAAAACAAGTGATACGCTAATTTTTTTCATTTAATATGTACCACAAAAATATATAAGAACCGAAAAATGTGTACAAATCATGAATTATCTCCAAAAGAGATCTCTATCAGAAACCCGGATTTCGCTTTGGTTGGCTTCACACTATTCCGTACAACAGGGTGTCGAGTTCCGACACTTTGAGAACAAAATAATAGACAGTAAACTTTATTCAAGCGTATCGGTTAGGATATATGTAAGTTCCGTATGACCCTTGTTTCGAAGCTTACTTCTTTCTTGGGAACTTTAGTAATAAAAGTCGTATTTATATACGATTAATTACCAAATACTTAATCATTGTTCATACGAACAAATCAAATTAAGAATCTAGGGCAATGATACCCAGCCAGTCTTCCATGGACCACGAATGGTCCACAAATGCGAATTCGTGAATAATTCTTATGTAGCAAATAACAAAAAGAAAGAAAGTGGAGAAACGGAGTGTATTAACACTAAGTTAGCAGGATATAACGTGAAACTAGACAAAAATCTCGAAAGTCCATAATGAAAAAACGTTTGAGGGGAGAAATTTTCTAAGTAAATATTTCGTTTATTCACCGTTTATTGATATAAATTCATATTTAACATGTTCTCCTTATGCTAGCCAAATTAAACCTTTTGAGACAATTCTCAATATATAATATATATGTAGTTGATAGTAAATACAGTAAAAATATACTAAAAAAACATATATTTTCTATAGCCTCGGAAATTTAAAATAAACTACTGTCAAGGTGCATTAGCCAGTTTCCGGTCTATGCTAGGTTAGCATTACAATATCTAAGCGTTTACCCTCTTCGTATATTACCTAACTATAGCTGGCTGATAAGAAATGCACATAGTTACGTAAACATCGATAAAAAATTAATAATATGTAATTATGAATATACTATTATTATTATTATACGAAAAAAGCTTGGCGGTGACTTCCGCCACTTAACACGCAATGCCTCTAAAGGCGGAAAGCGGGGAACGGAGTGTCTTAACACTAGGTTCCTACGGTTTCCTCTGCCTACCCTGCCGTGTGCGGGATACAGCGTGAAGCTAATTTAATTTTATTAATACACTATTGGTTTGACAATCAGTTAACATCAGGAATGTCGTTCAAAATACAAAAGTACCTATAGCTCATCGCCTTTTCCGTGTATAGGTATACAATTTCTTTAGTAAAATGCCTCGATGAGCTCTAAAAATAGTCCGTATAAATAATTCCTAACTAAGCGGTCTTCGCTGCAGAGCGAACGTTCCATAGATTATGCAGCAAGTTTCGTAACAGGCAACGATTTCACCACATTTCTTATATCGCTTGTACTTCTTGTATTGACAAAAATATAACCACGTCATTGGACACGTTCTTTCAAGGAACTAACGCTGTTATTTTGCGATTCGCAATGACAAGTTGATATTCGAAAGAATTCTATGTAACTTGTACTGATATATTTATAAAGTGTGAAGTTCAATCAAAGAAAAATTCTGTTGCACAATCCATTTATAGGCTGTAGGTCTGTTTATAGGCTATAGGCCCATTTATTGGCTATATGCACGTTTATAGGCTATAGGACTAGGTATATAGTTCAATTGATTTAATTTGCTATAAAATATTATAACACGTTAAATAAATTGAACAAAAAGCCCACTGTGCTTATAATCAGGTATTTTTGGGCACTTAAATTGTGTCATAGACAATTCTAAGTTATTTACATTTGACGTGCGAAGCCGCTGGTAAAATGTAGTATTATATAAACGTCATAAAATTTTACTTTGCGAAAATATCCCGCTAAAATTCATATCAGCGGTAAGCCTCGCTGTAAGATAAGTTTTCACTTTCAAATGCACTCTTTACACTGCTATTGCATTAACGCTTCTCAAAGTTCGCTTACTTATTTGGAAACAAGTATCGATTTATATTTAACATTTTTTAACTTTCATTAAGTTTGGGAATTTTGGATATTGATAATTAGTTGAAGAATTTCAATTGCTCTGAGGAATGTTTATGTTTGTTTTACGTTTTCCACCAATAAAGGCAGAGTGCTGAAATAAAGAACACTATATACAATTCCAAAATATTACAAATTTTCTTGAAAATGTAAGAAAATATCAAACGAAAGGACCTTATATATATAGAAAATTACTTTCAGTGTGCAGTTCAAACATCGATTATGCATTAGCTGGAAAGTGAATCGCGATCATTGCCACTTGCTTCAATGGGAATGCCAAATGTATGTCGAGTTTCGTTAAATTGAAACGTTGCAGTGTAAATTGGACTTGTTCAGTGGATTTTTTTGTTATTTTAGCTAATGAGCGACCATTAGATATATTCAATATTTAAAAGCTTTACAATATTCACTTAAAATTTTATAAAATATTTATATATATGCAATTTTTAGAGATCAGTGGAGTAGTGGGTTCGATTTCCACTCAAGTAGGGTAAGGTTATCAAGTCATTTCCCTGTTCTAGCAAGAATATGCAGTTGTAAAGAAGCAAGAATCGCTCAACATGCTGAGCGTTTTCCAATAACAGATAACATCAGATGTCTGGAACATCTCATGTGGAACTCTGTTAAATGAAACTCGATGTTAAATGCAAAAGACATCAAGTCCTCATTTGTTTGTTATTTGAGGGACAGCAATAGGCTCCGAAATTGCTGGACCAATTTAAACAATTCTTTTACCATTAGAATTCTACTTTATCTGTTATAGAATATTTACAAAAAAACGTTAGGGATCCGTAGGAAAACTTTGATAATTATAAAACGGGCGAGCTTGAGTACCAAAGAAAAATTATCGCAAATGGATAAGATACGTCAAAATAATATATGCCAGAATTCTTCCTTTTTGAAAGTTCTACATAATCTGTAATAATAACACTCTCCTATCAATTGTATGTCACATAAAACCACACATTTCATCCACAAGTACAAATTATTTCTTTACTAAAGTGATTAAAATATAACAATTGCTTATAAAAAATCACCCCCACGCGTACAAAAATACTACGTAATCACGCAACCAAATGATTTACTTCGAATTCTTTGACACTTGGTATAGCTGACCTTCTTGACGCAATTACCCTAATTTTTCCTTAACAATGGTTGCAGGTTTATGTCCCGCTCATTTATATTGATTAATTTCTTACTTTGTTTTTAATAAAAAAAAAATATTATTATTATCCAAAAATATATATGTACATATAATTACTAGCGGAATTTATCGCCGCATTTTATCGTATCTGGGCGTCGGAATTTTTTTTCCTCGAGTGAGAATCGAACCCACTATCGCGTTTAAAATCATACGCTATTCTACGATATCACGATGCCCGACTGCCTATATAAAATAGCCAGGTACAGACAGACAGATAAATGATTGCTTTTAAAGTATTTTTAATACAATTGTACAAACCTTAAGTGTTAAGAAATAAATCAAGCACTTCGTACTTTATTTCAAGCAAAAAGTTTTTCATCAATAAATTATGAGTATTTTACCACAATTTAATAAAAATGAGCGTCATGTGACTGGCGGGTCTTAATTGGCGTACACGCCTGCCAATAACAATTGAGAGCCGATATTATATATAAATATTATAAAGCTGTAGAGCTTTTTTGGTTAGATCTAATCTCGGGAACTAGAGGTCCTAAACGAAAAATAGTTTTTGCGTTTTCAAAACTTCTTTATCTTTAGAAGATAAAAGAGAAGTATCATATTAGGAATAAATAATTTCCATTTTCCTGATCTGGTAGAAGAATTAAAATTGAGTTGCTTCACCCAACACGGAGAGCGGAGAGCTGTGACACTAAGTTCTCGCCAACCCTGCTATATGCGGGATACTGCATGAATCACGTTTTCACCATAGAGTATATTGTACTCTACTAAAATGTTTCTTCCACTTCAATTTCCCTTAGTTCTCCTTAATATATCTTGGCTCGAGCTTTAAACTAGCAAGTCTATTCTTGGAGCCAAGAAAGGTAATTTACAAAGGTAATAGCCAGCAATTTGTTTAACAAAACCTCGTCTTTATCTTGATCTATTATGACTCACATCATGTGGGCTTAAAGCGTAATTTTTCATACAATATTGCAAATTGCATACTGTAATGTAAATTTTAATAATATTTCTATTTTTTGAAATTTCTTTGTTTTAAATGGAAGTAAACAAATGTATATGAATAATAAATAGTATTAAATATTGAATATATATGAATATAACTGAATATATAGGTGACGGTTGCGAGTTTGACTCTTACTTGGGGCTCTTATTATTTTATTATTTTTCAAAGTGCGGCGTTAAGTTCCGCCGCTCAACAATTTTTTTTTAAATTGGGAATCGGAGTCGCCTAGTAATACTAGGTTCGCTTAACCTACGTTTCGAACGAGAGATACAAAAAAAATATTTCTTTAATATGCGATCAAGCTCTGTTACAATTGGTACAAATACTATCGGGTACAAATTTAATACTATTTACTTGCAATATAGCTTTTAATTTAAATTATTAATTAAAAGCTCTAATGAGTAAAAGCTTTTTTTTTTAATTTAAATATAAATTATTCTTCGAGCGGAATCTTGTCAACCAATTTTGGTAGATATCTTTAGCTGGTTAAGGCGAAATTTTGTATACACATTAGTTGGGCTGATAATGCACAGTTAGCACTGACGTCTTTCTAAGTCCAACATGGCGGACCAAATTTAAAAATGCTTTTCAACTATTAAATAAAAGGGCTTACTGAGAGTACAATTGCGAGTTAAAAATAAAAGCAATTTTATAATTATTTTATATTGTACAGGACACAAAACAATAGGTCAAGGTCAGTAAAAGGGTAGAGCCATGCCTTCAATGGCATACTTAGGCTCGAGAGGTAAAATTGTTAGACGCTCAAGAAGAGCGCTAAGAGCTAGATTGTTCAAAATTAACCTAATAAGATGAAGAGACTGAAGAATATATATCAGCGATAACTACATAGTAAGAAATGAAAGGTAAAAAAATAGTGATAACTACATTACCCTTCTTAACGCAGTGTTGGATAATAGGAAGCTTTTATTAAAATGCCCAAACGATGTAAATTCGTGTAATACATAAATTTTCTTTATAGAACGTGTGACTGGAAACTTGTTTTTGACATCATTTATTTTTTTTTATTTATTCTCAAAGCACGGAGAAGAGAAACTATTTATTTTTATTTAAATTATTTTCCTTTATAAGCCCGACTATTCCCTCAGCGGTGTACCAAAGATCTTTCTTAAGTTTTTGATACATACTTAGTCTTCGTAAGCAATTACAATTTGCCTCTCCAAAACTAGAAGTTATATCCAAGTTTATCCCAAACAGAATGTAGAAATTCTTGCTCGCATTCCAAAACCAAATGTACGACAATATCGGATCATCCCAAAAGGCCACTGTCCTGTTATCTAATCCTCTTATTGCGTAATTATACTTGAGTGACTCCGTAATGGTGAAAGCTTTCGGATTATATGTAGGTAGTAGGTTCGATGGTAATTTAAGGGACTTTTTTATATTTAAAAGATGTATATTTTTATGGAACTATAATACTGTAATGTTATAAGCACATATCCGCCAACAAAAATCGAGCCCACATTGATTGTGCTCACAGGCACACACTATCCTAACAAACCTATATGTCTTTTAGAAATTCCAATTATAAATCATGAAAGGAGTAAAAGCTCGCCATTATGTGCAAATCTCTGGTTAATAATCTTATAACGAAAGTTCGGACGGTAATAAAGCTCGCTTTGACACAGAGAGAGTCATTAGATGAGTTCGAAAGTTTGGGAAAACTTTTAAATTGGTGCCAAATACCTTTATAAGTTTTATTATTTTTTAATATTAAGCTCATAGCATAGCGTCTGACTATAAACGCGACAGTTGTGGGTTCGATTTCCACTCGGCCATAATTATTTTTTTATTTTCCTCGCCCTAGTAACATGTTTGTTTTGCTTGCTTTGCGTGTGCTTTGGATAAACATGTTTTATACAGTATAATTATAGCAGTATAAAATCCGTTTATACTTTATAGATATCTTAATCTAAGGCCGCTTACGTATATATGGTTACAATGATAAAAAAATCTTAATAAGAACTTTTTTCATGAATAAAGTAATCAGACCACGATTCCTATTGAAAGAACATCAACGTCCAAAGATGACTGGGAATTCGTTTCCCGTTTGTGGTAAAATCTGTAAAGTGTATGCTGAAAATGATCCTGTTCTATTGAAATAAAGAGTAGCTTAAAGTTCTGTTACTTAACACGCAATACACACGAATGTGAATCTGTTGTAGAGAGAGACTACTATCATTTCTTATCATAAAAAATGTAGAGTATACATAAAAATTAGATATCGTATATTTTTTCAGATTGTGAAGCAATTTATAGTCCAGATTAAATTTAACAAAAACAAATGTGTAATTCAGTTATCTTTCATATATTTCGTATAATCGTAAATGTCCAGGATAGAAGTTCTCTGGCATGACGAACGCGTAGTGGAAACATAGCTGTCGCTATTTACCGTTGCCGTTATCTCGATCTCGGTGAACCCTCCTGGGATGAGGGTGGCGAACAAACGTCTTAGGGGGGTTTTATTTGTAAGGGCTTTATACAGAATATTTATTATTTATTTATTCTCATCTGACTGTTAACGTATCGGTTGCGAGTTCGATTCCTATTCGGGGAGAATTAATTAGTTTTCATTCTCCTCGCTCTGGTAATTAGACATAGTGTGGCGTTAAGGCTCACCACTAAGCATGCAAAGTATAGAAAGGAGAGAGATAACGGAGTGTCTTAACACTAGGTTCTCTATCCCGTATATACCAATCCTGCTTTATGCAGGATACTATTTAAACAAAAAAAATAACTAGATAGAGTATGTAATAAATCGTAAAATTCGAGAAATTTGGAGAAATTTATGTTGGTAATAATAAAATCAATTTTGATTCTCAATATAAACAAGTAAAAGGAAGGCAAATCTAGAAGAGAAACTTTTCGAATATAGCATAATGCTTAAGAGATATGAAAATATATAATATAAATTACCTCTATTTTAACGTTATGACCCAAATGCTACAATGAGATACATCTGACTGTAAACACAATGATAGTGGATTCAATTCTCAAACGGGGGAGTGAATCATTTTAGTTTCTCTTTTTTCGTTTTATATTTTAGTTTCTTTTCAAAATATAGCTTTAAATCTCACCATTCAACACGGACGGAGAACGGAGAACGGTATTCTAATACGTACCCTGCTCTATACATGTATTCGATGAAAAGCTTCCAAAACATATTTCAAAGCAAACGAATGAAATAATGTCAGCTTAAATATAACTTTCGTACACCCTGCTTCAAAGAATGTGAAACACCTCGGACCGAGAAGCAGAGATTTATTTCGAAATTAAAAGGTCTCTTTGCGTATTCAAATGGATGTTTTGGTCTGAGACTAAATAAAAATATGAATTTCCTTTTGAAATGTTTATGTTATTCTTTTGTATCAGAATGTGCTGAAAGCTTTATTTGTAAGTAATATAAGCATTATATATTTTTTTTCGTATCTAAGTAAGGTAAACAGAGCTTAGTGTCAAGACACTCCGTTATACAGTTTCCTAATAAATTTCAAATATTACATATTGAATAGTGGTCTTACAAAAACAGGGAAATGCGAATAATAAAGCATGCCCAAGAGTAAGTATCGAAACTATAATCGTCATGTATATGTCGATCACAATAGCCTTGTTAATTACTTAGTATGACTCAGATTTCTCTTATTATTATAAATTATATTATAATTGCTATACAGTGTACTTAGAGAATCTAGTGATGCGACACTCCGCTATCACTTTTCTTGAATTGAAGAGAATCTGAGCTTTTGGTGACGAAAGCTTATGTCCCTATTAAAATTCATCGCTTTAAAATTATTAAAACTATTGAATAGAAACTATTGAAAAGTTGCATTAAAAGTTTTAAAAACTCAATTTTATGGCTAAAGCAATGAATTCGTGTTCAAAAAGCTTACCAGAACGGCAAATTATATATATTTCACATATAAATCAATAGTATTGGTAAATACAACAAATATTAATACCTTACTCGCTATTTGTGCTATAAATTAAATCCTAGCCTTTACTTACTTGTTTCTGTAGCAATATTTTTCTATATATTAAGCTAATTTGGTTTGAAAATCATTTCTATTATAATCTTTCTGCATAAACCATCTGCAATAATGACAGTGGTATTCTAACAAAGTAAACTACAAAGTTAAATTGCAGAAAACGGTTAACCGCGTCGCTGCAGTTGTCAAGTACTAATAACTAACATAATGCTCTACTATAGTTATTTTAATTGATTTTATATTAATTAATTTTAATTTTAATAATTAATTTTATAAATATCAATAATAATTAATTTTATATTTTAAATAAACAATCATTAAAGCGTTTATGACAACATTCACTTATGTATGGATTTTGAGATCATGGCTTTAATTTTTATCTGTATCTACATTCTATATTGTAATTTAAAGATAAAGCTTTATTCAGTTGTACATACTTATCATTGAGATAAGTATGTACAACTACTGGTTTATACTGAACCAATATTTTTGTCATAAGTTATTTTGCTTTTTTTTTTTGACGATGATTGATTTGCTTTATTTGCTATAAATTCCAGTGATAATTTTTAGGGTTCCGTACCTAAAAATGGATCACTCTGTCTGTCTGTATCCTAAGACCCTTTTTTCAAAACTCGTAGAGGTATCAAGCAAGACGTCAAATACTTAGATCTGCAATATCTAACAGTGACGAAAAAATTAAATTCTTATTCAACGCAATAAAGAAATATGGCCGTTCTTGTCGCATATCTTATCACTTGAAATCATTTTGATCATATTCTACAATACAAATATATTATAGAAAAAAAGCTAATACAAACGTAAACTTATAGTTCATTTCAGTTGTATAAAATTAGTGCATATGCGTTACGATTGTAATTTTTTTATAAATTAAACTTTCTGTTGAACTATAATCTTAATGTGGGTGCAGAACCTTCGGTGAGCGAATCCAACTCGCACTTAGCCAGTTTAATTTATAATACTGTTACGTTATTAAATTAAATATTGGATAACTTTATGTACAAACGATTCTGTATTGTTGTAATCGTACTAAAATTTCGGGCCAATTATTTGGGAAGCTTTAAAATCTACCAATATACAGGACAATGACCGACAGACAGGACGATTGATGATTGCTGATTTAATAAAGCATACAAATATGAATACAAAAACAATATTTCGTGTAAAATACACAAAATTAGCCTTGCCCTGTATTTATATTATTCAAAATTCCAAAATGTCTCCATTAGTTACATATTAATCGTATAAGAAGTATGCAAATGCTAACTAAACACTGGTTCAGTATATTTAACCGTAAAGTGGAGTGTGAGCAAAGTTGGGCGGGCGGTTTTCTCTAATTTAACTTTGTCGTTTGCTGTCAATATAGAGCTTTTATTTGCTGAACGCTTTAATAATGTACGATAGGACAAAACTATGAATAAGTATAGAGCTACGAGCTTCTATTTTACAGCTTTTGTTCTTGATAGTCCAATAGTAGAAGCTTTTGACTTGTTCTTATGGCAGAAGTTTTTAGTTGATTTTTATTTTAGAGAAATTAGTTATTTTTGTATATCTCCGGTGTAAGGAGGTCCGTTTAAGAGGGCCCCATACAGTTAAATACTACGTTCTAGAAATAAAAGAAAGTTTTCTTTATTTAAATATTCTTAAGACAACACAGTAGCTTACATTTGCCATTCTAGACTTTCACTCCTTTATATACAGGTAGGAAGGGGGAACCTAATTTTAAATACTATGTTGGATTAATTTTTCCGATACATTGCGTGTTATAGTGCATTTTATATATAATGCTAGTGTTCCATTTACACGCGTTTGTACCGACCGACATTAGGCCTGATCGGGAACAAGCTCTTGCAAGCTCTCACAAGTCGAGCCAAACTCTGCGTTTACCTACTTGTGATTACGAACGCTTGCCGAGCCTTGATAATCTTATGACAGCTCTATTAAGTGTCAGAACTCAATGGCGCGTGCGCTTGGACTCCTAGAGTGTTTACATACCTACCAATTTATAAAATTCTGATTCGTTTCATCATTTTGGTCTCCAATGAGCCTTGCAAAATTATTTTATCTAATACCAGTTTATGAGTTTATGTTATTACTTTAACATGTAAAAACGTTTACGACAATATCTTTAGTTTTCATCATACTTCAATACATTTATCGTACATTTTTATACATTAGACAACAAAATGAATC
Source organism: Dione juno (assembly GCA_037127375.1). NCBI lineage: Eukaryota > Metazoa > Arthropoda > Insecta > Lepidoptera > Nymphalidae > Dione > Dione juno. Next base: position 8,739,234 of record JAXRJS010000067.1, read on the forward strand.
GGGCAAATGCGAGTCGAACTCGCGTACAGAGGGTTCCGTATCAATTTCATAATTGTAAGTCGATGGTAATTTGTTATTTGCACACATTTTGCCCAATGAACTCCAGATATAAGTTAGTAATGTTTTTTTTTTTTATTATTGTTATTTCCAGTTTATTTCCTATTTTCGGATGTTTTCCTTTATTTTATAAGTCTACGGTAAGGCTACTCTCTGTAAGATTTATTTTTGCGAGAAATTCATCCAAAAGCGACAAATTTTGAGCTATTAATTTCAGCTTGATAACGCGATCTTGAAAAAAAATGGCCTTGACAGACAGACAGACGACAAAATAATCATATATATCGTACAAGCATACAAACGAAGAACATTACTATTACTCCTAAGGGAGTGAGAACTAGTAGATAATAATTTATTAAATATTATATAATTAAAATTACGTATGTATATATTTCATACCATTTGTAGTATATATAATTACCAAAATAAAAAAATAATGACTTATAGTAATTTTTTATAGTCAAGTATTAGTTTATAGTCAATTTTTCCAAGAACTAATTGGCCTTCACGAAAGCTAGATTTCACGCTTGATACTGAATTTTTTTTCACGCAATATTCCTTTAATATCTAATATCGAAGCTTTTTGGAAAGCACTAACGATTTAATTATTTTTTTTAATTTACAAACTTTTTTCAAACTTCTCTTTAAACTCAAACTGACATTTCTGTAATATAATATACACTTTAACAATATCTAAATAATATTTTAAATACAAAACAAAAAAAATTTGGAAAGCAATAAACGAACTACTTTTATACATATTTACTGTCATTTTTGGGGTTAGTGCCAACCATACACACATAAATTTAATTAATAAGTACTAAATACTCCAGAAAAACGCTACCAAAATTAATACAAGGTAATACACAAATTGGCATCGATTGTTATCTGATAACATTTATATGGTGAATCTATTAAAAAATAGAACACGCACGTTGCTTTTCGCTATACGATTTTTCCAACATACTCGTAGTAAAATAGGCTGGTAGAACTCTACTTTCTCTCTAGTCTCTGCCCGATTTCAAGACATTGTGTGTGTGTGAGTGCAAATGCCACACCATTATTTATGTCTTGTGAACAAAATATGCACTATTTAAATATAGTACCGCAAAGGTCTCGCTCAAATCTCAGCCAAAACGCATACTTTAATAACAGTGTTAAAATTATACTATTTACTATTATTGACCGTCGTGGCGCAGTACCACAGCGTGTGACTGTAAACGCAATGGTCGTGGGTTCGATTCCCAATCGGGGGGAATGAATTATATCATTGTCTTAACACTAGACTCCAGGAGAAAGGGCGAGAAGGGATAAAAATAACCTTCTATACATTATGTGTAAATCTGTAGTCAATTATACTCGTTTATCAAATTCCCGCCACAGATACAATATATAATATTACATTATATTATGTTATATATAAATCTCAGTATATAGTAGCAGGAAAGCAGAGTAATGTATCACTAGATTCTAATGTATATATATATATATATATATATATATATATATATATATATTATATATATATATATATATATATATATATATATATATATATATATATATATATATATATATATATATATATATATATATATATATATATATATATATATATATATATATATATATATATATATATAATTTTTTTTTTTTTAGAAATCAGAACAATATTTTCATAACAATATGTAGGTTAGCGTTTTATATATAACAACATATTGTTTATCTATATCAGTAATAAAAATTTAAGCGTTTTTAAGTTTTATAGTTTTTCTTGTATGGAACGGAGTGTCTTAACACTAGGTTCCTTCAACCTACGGTTCCCTATGCCTACCATGCTATGTGCGGGATGCAGTGTGAAGCTAAATATAATAGTATATAAATAATATAATAAATAATATATATATATATATATATATATATATATATATATATATATATATATATATATATATATATATATATATATATATATATATATATATGTAGATTTTTGATAAGTATATAATAGTTTATTGACAATAAATAAATAACAGCCACATCACATAACATCTTGGCCATATTTTTTCACGCTGTGTTATAGACTGAAGGAATCTAGATGAAGAAGACACTCCGTTTCCACCATTTACCTATTTATCAGCAGAACGCAACGCCGGTCTTTATCTTCTTACTAGACCAAGGAAATGGAACCAATTGATTTTTTCGGGAATCGAATACGTGAAATTCCTTTTTAGTTTATCATGACAGCAATACATTACTAACATGTTAACTATTGGCTTGATCTAGTGTTGTTTTTTGAGATTTAATAACTAATATATTGATTTAAATTTTTTAGTTTTAAATTAGTTCCTATAAATAATATAAATCTTAAGAGTTTGTTTGTTTGTTGTGAATTAAAGCCCACGTAGATGAAGTCGCGGGCGGCCGCTACTAACATATAATTAATAATACTACCAAATTGTATAGAAATGAAAACACGAGTTTATTTTAAAATCGAAATAATCTAATATCATATCGAGTTACCATATTTAGGGTTCCATACTTCAAGAGAATACAACGGAACGGATCACTTTGTTATTCGTCCGACAAGACCATTTTTCTCTAGATGTGCTATCTTGACAAAGGAGGTTATAAGGTGAAATTATTATCAAATACAGTCTAGTCTATCACCAGGTCTACAGTCTCTTGGAGCACTGAAAAAAAGAATAACTTCTAAGTTAACGCAATCAAATGGTACTAGGTCAAATGTCATCAAAACCTGGAAATTTGAAATTTAGCAAGAAAAAACCTACAGTATCTCCATATAATATGTAAAGACCGACAATTAGAAATTTATCAATGTATTATAGAAAAACATTACAAACTTATATTTGAAGTTGATTTCATAGAAAATGTCAAGTTTTATAACTTATCGTGCTTGTATGTGGTTTCTGATTCAATCAATTGGTACAGAACACTCGGTGTGTAAGACCGACTCGCACTTGACCGATATTGATCGTTTAAAAAGCATATTTGAATCATGATTTAAATAAGTATTGAATAATAATTGTAAGTCTATCATAAAAAACCTTATAGTTGTAACAATTACATAAACTGATATTTTTCTGTCCGGACTGACATAAAAGCACATATGGTTTCAGTGAAGCCATCAAATGTATTTAACCAGCGATTAGTCACGGCTCGATAGGCGGACCTTTTTTCATAATATTACGATACGATACACCGTCCGTCCGTGTTTCAGGCGTTATTCCCCTAAGTGGTTCAGCATGAGACTTCAAAGGAGCCTGGGAACTATTCATTTTGGTGAGGATTCGTCAGACTGTTAACCCTTGTAAGCGTGAAATTATTTATATTCGTCTTGAGTTATTATAGTTTGTGCAGATGCGTAAAGTTATTTAGGATGAATTCAGATTTTAAATATGAAGCATTCTTTTCCTTATAAAATACCCATGAAAAATTTGAAAAAATAAAAATTTAAAGAAAAAATGTTTTATATGTAAATATAGGTAATATAAAACACAGCTTTAGTCCTTCGCACTGTGCCACGATGAGCTTTTAATATAAATGTTTGCCTTGTATCTCTATAGGTCGTTGTGGTGCAGTGGGCAGCGTCTGACTTTGAACGCGTTGTAGGTTCATTTCTCATTTGCGGAAAGAAAAAAATTTCGCTACTCACTCTGGTAATAAAACCAAAGCGCGGCGTTGAATTCTTCCAATCAACACCCAATATAACTTAAATTGGGCTGAAAGCGGAGAACGGAGAGTCTTCACAATAGGTTCCCACTGCCCTAACTATTATTACACTCTAGTAAAAGGTGACTGAAATATTCTACTATATTCAACTACTGTGTGTTCAACTACTGTGTGGAAGAATGTTTCATATAAATACAGTAGCTTTAAATAACCCACAAATATCTCATTAGACGCTGGAGGACTTTCAAATAACTTTCAGGGGTATTACATAAGTAATATCGTTGGTACTTAGTCGAAATTGGATTCGATATTTACGATGTACAAGAAATTAACAAAATCTAGATAATTGCCTCGCTAATGACGTATGATTAAACATTTTTCACTATATCATATATAACACGTTAAGTCACAACAAAGTGTCAAGTTTCTCCGTTTTCCTCCATTTGTGTTTATAGAGCGTTATAAGTCATACAAGCAAAACTATAAAACTTAAAAACGCTTAAATTTTTATTACTGATATAGATAAACAATATGTCGTTATAGATAAAACGCTAACCTACATATTGTTATGAAAATATTGTTCTGATTTCTAAAAAAAAAAAAATTATATATATATATATATATATATATATATATATATATATATATATATATATATATATATATATATATATATATATATATATATATATATATATATATATATATATATATATAATTTTTTTTTTTTATCATGATTCAAATATGCTTTTTAAACGATCAATATCGGTCAAGTGCGAGTCGGCCTTACACACGGAGTGTTCTGTACCAATTAATTGTATCAGAAACCACATACAAGCACGATAAGCTATAAAACTTGACATTTTCTATGAAATCAACTTCAAATATAAGTTTGTAATGTTTTTCTATAATACATTGATAAATTTCTAATTGTCGGTCTTTACATATTATATGGAGATACTGTAGGTTTTTTCTTGCTAAATTTCAAATTTCCAGGTTTTGATGACATTTGACCTAGTATCATTTGATTGCGTTAACTTAGAAGTTATTCTTTTTTTCAGTGCTCCAAGAGACTGTAGACCTGGTGATAGACTAGACTGTATTTGATAATAATTTCACCTTATAACCTCCCTTGTCAAGATAGTATATCTAGAGTAGAATGGTCTTGTCATACGAATAACCAAGTGATCCGTTCCGTTGTATTCTCTCGAAGTATGGAATCCTAAATATGGTAACTCGATATGATTTTAAAATATTTCGATTTTAAAATAAACTCGTGTTTTCATTTCTATACAATTTGGTAGTATTATTAATTATATGTTAGTAGCGGCCGCCCGCGACTTCATCTACGTGGGCTTTAATTCACAACAAACAAACAAACTCTTAAGATTTATATTATTTATAGGAACTAATTTAAAACTAAAAAATTTAAATCAATATATTAGTTATTAAATCTCAAAAAACAACACTAGATCAAGCCAATAGTTAACATGTTAGTAATGTATTGCTGTCATGATAAACTAAAAAGGAATTTCACGTATTCGATTCCCGAAAAAATCAATTGGTTCCATTTCCTTGGTCTAGTAAGAAGATAAAGACCGGCGTTGCGTTCTGCTGATAAATAGGTAAATGGTGGAAACGGAGTGTCTTCTTCATCTAGATTCCTTCAGTCTATAACACAGCGTGAAAAAATATGGCCAAGATGTTATGTGATGTGGCTGTTATTTATTTATTGTCAATAAACTATTATATACTTATCAAAAATCTACATATATATATATATATATATATATATATATATATATATATATATATATATATATATATATATATATATATATATATATATATATATATATATATTATTTATTATATTATTTATATACTATTATATTTAGCTTCACACTGCATCCCGCACATAGCATGGTAGGCATAGGGAACCGTAGGTTGAAGGAACCTAGTGTTAAGACACTCCGTTCCCCACTTTCCGCCATTCGAGGCATTGCGTGTTGAGTGGCGGATCGATATAATTAATTCTCCCATCATAGGAATCGAACCAACAAACCACCGCGTTTACTGGCAGATGCTGAGCATCTGCGCCACTACGGCCCTCAAGTTATATTTCCGAGCCGGCCCTTATACTAGATATCCGAGCTATAAGTGAGACATGTACAAACAAGCCACTTATTTATTACCAATCAATTTCAAATGGTTCTAGCAATTAAGCATCCTATTAATTATCCTTGTCACTGGCACTAAAGCTGGTAAATATAGTACCCATGTATAAAATATGGGTGACAGGCTTCAAGAGGACCGAAGTTTTAGGAAATACAGTTTCCATATCAATTAATTGACAGTTGTCTGTTGTCAGTTGTGTAAGTTAACAAGGGTTGCTATGAATTTTGTAATTTATTATATAATCTACTGATATTTCTCTGATCTTTACATTGTACAGAACTAAATCGCAACAATTTACTCTTAAATATTTCAAACTAAGTAAGAACATTTAAATTCAGTTTTCGCTAATATAATTATGATATGTATGTGTAATAGAGAAAAGCCAAGAAAACGTTGAAGCGAAGTTCTAGTATAACTAGATGAAATGCTTATAAAGCTCATATTATAGACTCATGGCAAAAAGATCGAATCACATGTTGTCCTACCACTCGTTGGTTTTCTGTTTTTTTTTTTTATTTCTTTTACATAATATGTTCAGGCGATGAGGCGTTAGTTTAATTAGTTTGTGCTTTCGAGAGCTTACAAGCTACGTATCAGCGGAAACCAGAGTGTCGTATAATATCATATATCATTTTGGATTGACATAGTATTTTGAAACCGTCGTCGCGCAACAGCACGGTATCTGACTGCATAAGCGATGGCTGTGGGTTCAATCCACTCTGGGGGGATTAAATTATTTCAATTTCTTCCCCTGGTAACAAGGCAAAGCGCGGTGTTGAGTTTCCCCAATCGACACGCAATATCTCCAAATTGGGCGGAAAATGAGGAACGAAGTTTCTTAACACTAGGTGTTTTAACATAGTAGAAAGAAAGCTCCAGAATTTATGTCCAGAAAAACAGTCATCATAACCTTGCTATGCACGATTTCTTATAACTTGTCTAATTTTATTATTAAGCTAAAGCTAAGTGCCTGTGGAAATATGCATACAAAATTATATTAAAATCATTCAAATTCCGCCGTTAGTAGCTATAGTGACCAACATACTAACATATGAGATATTAAAAATTCAGACAGACAACGCGACGTAAAAACTTGGCGAATTAAATTTGGCATATAGGGTCCACATACTAGTATATATATATGTTTAGATAGGAATTGTCAACCAAAACAATATCGTATCCATATTGTTTAGCCAACATTCTTTTTTACTTTTTCCTTCGATTGTGGAAGCACTGTAGACGAAATTCGGTTATTATCTATTCAACTTTTCCATACAATTGGTATTGGCGAGCTCAGCCTCAGGCAATCGACGTTAATAGTGAAGTACAATCAGGTCTCAAGTATTTCTATACGTTTGTCATATATGTATAAATATATTATTCTTAAAATTTGTTCACAAATTTTTTTTTCTTCTGAATGATATAGGAAAATAGGCCAAAGGAACCAAAGATTTGATTTCTTTGTTTTTTTTTTCACGTTGTATCCCGCATATAGCAGGGTTTTATATACATTTTTTTATAAACACTTTGTATATACACTTTTTGTAAACACCTTTTATTTAAAAATTCTTATATACACTTTTAATTAATTTAATTAGTTTAGCTTCACACTGTATCCCGCACATAGCAGGGTAGGCAGAGGGAACCGTATGTCATAGGAACCTAATGTTAAGACACTCCGTTCTCCACTTTCCCTCTCGATACATTGCATGTTGAGTGGCGGAACTCAACGCCGTGTTTTGAACTAGATTATAAATAGTTTCTGGCGATGTAATTTGAACCCGCGATCGTCATATTGTTAAAATATAAAATATAGAGGCAGAAGGATAAGCGCAGCATTTAATTGACTTTAATTAGTTTATTGCGTGAGATTATTTACATTTTCATTTATATTATTATTACTGAATGAATCACGGCTTACAATGTTTTTGATACGTGTGATTTGTAAAAAAATTAAGGCCGTCGCGTCGTTGTGCAGCGGGTCAGCGTCGGTCTGTAGAGGCTTCGATTCCCGCTCGAGGGGAATGAACTTTTTCCTTTCTCTGGTAACTACGGGTTTCTCTCCCCTATCCTGCTATATACGGGAAATAGCGTGAATTATTTTGAAAATTAAGTGACTTTTTTGCAATGTTTCTTGGTTTGAGAGTTAGATAGTAGCAGTGGTGATTTGGAGCCAAACGTATTATCTCTCTAAGTAATCGAAATGCTCAAAAGTGAGTAAACTAAAATTCATATATAATTAAATGCTGGATATGCCTTTTTGTTTGAACGGTCACAGATCCAACTACTGTGTTGTATGACCCACTTCCCGAACATTTAGAAACTATCCGTGCTCAGTACTGAAGACCTACCTAAAACTTAATTGTCTAAGAGTATGTATATGAAAGTACCTCAATGGCATTTGGTCAATTTTTAGAGATTAAAGACTGTTTTTGTAGTTTAATATTTTTTTTTCTTAAATTTTATTATCACACTAAATAAATAAAAATGGTTTATGGATAGCATTATTTTTTAACATATCGTCATTCTTAGAATTAATCTTTGGGTGGAGGAAATTTCTAAAAATTTAAAATTTCTAAAAAACATAAAAATCCTCTTTAGGGGGTGTCATGTCAAAAACCAAATAAGTTCTAACAAATGTATAAGAATTTCTAAGTTGCTCCATAAGTACGGATGGTTTAATTGGCGACGAGCGCTTAGATAGTATCGAAGACCACGAGTTTGATTACCGCTTCGTTCAAACATTTATACATTTCTAAAGGTGAAGTCTTTGAAATAACTACCAGGCGAAAAGTGGAGGAACAGATGAAATAACATGTAATTTACAAGTAACTCTCTGCCTATCCTACAATTTCTGCCTATCCTACATAATATAGAAAGATGAGGATAAGTATAATAATTCTCTACCGACGCAAAAGCATTTCTATAAACATACCTAGTGAAACCTAACCAATACTAAGGTTGTTACACACAATGTCACGGCGATTATTAAACGCGTACAAACACTACTTTAAATATATATATATAAAGTTATATATAATCTCTTTATTTTTTACTGTCAAGCAATATAATTAGAGATGTTAATAGAGGTCATAGGTTCGAGGTTGGCTTGAGCTATTCTATTAAAGAACTATTTATGGCACGTCAGTATATATATGGGGGTATGGCGCAGCGGCACAGCGCCTGACTGTTAGCGGAACGGGTTCGATTTCCACTCGGAGGAATGATTTATTTTCATATTTCTCTGGTTTGATGAGCGTCTGGCAAGTGCGAAGTTGAGTTCCGCCACTCTATACGCAATACCTCAGAAGTTGGACGGAAACTGGATAAGCGAGTGTTTTCATACTAAGTTCTGGAAATCACAGCGTAAAGTTCCGTATTTTAATACATATCTCATGTAATGTGGCTTAAAATAAGGATTTCTTTGCCTATTCCCTTACTTGCAGGAGGCAAAAAAAAGATAGACTTATTATCATATGTATTAACGCTATTATAGGGCAGTGGACTGTCAACAAAATAGAATATATATCAACACAATAGCTTCATAACTAAAAATATTACAGTCACATATAGATTTATTGTTCCATTCAACAATCATAAATGACTCAATATAGATGATTTTAATAAAACATATTAAATATATATTTATATATTTTAATTATTTTTTTATGTTATTCCAAATTTATTTAAAAAATTTTGATATGAACATCAAAATTTTTGATAAATGTATAAAAATATGTGGCAAGTTTGTCTGTATAAATTATATATCATCAGAAACTCACTCGGCTCTCCTCACATTATACAGAAAAAAAAAGATAAATAAACAAAACAACAGGACATGCCTAGTGGCATACCACACTATTACCTAATAAAGACTGAATTAAGACGATTACGTGATGTAACTAAAGTAGGCTAAGGATGTGCCGTTACCGTTATAAAACATTACACCTACGAGTTGATATAACATTTTGACCAATTTTCTCGATATACATAGATAGACCTTGGCGACAATTTGTTTTTGAAATTAAATATATTTTCAAACTAGAAATTGCCGGCGGCTTCGCTCTACCAGTTGATGGAAGTTCGAAGTTACGTAATATCTGACTGTAGATGTAATTACTTCATGGAACATATAGAATTTTTCAAACTGATATAATAGTTACTGAGGTAAGCGCGTTTAACCTAACAAACACATTTACATATATAAAAATTAGATATATAAATATCAAAAAAACTAAATCGTACATATTTCTATAATTAGTCGATTACATCATTATTTAAGATTTTCTAGTACTATGCGTTCATATATGTACTTAGTTAGTTATGCATATAAAACACATATACATACATACATGTACAAATTATAATTTATTACTAGCATAAACTTAATATAGAACTATGCGTTAGCACGAGTATATTTGAAAACATCAATATACTAAATGTAAGATGACACTTAGAACGGTGAAGCCTGACAAACGACCTCACCGACCTTGTGACTGAGAAATGTCATAATTAATTTACACCTGCGGAAAACTTACAATGCCATGAAGAAAATAAATTTCCTATCTATTATAAGTACTAATAATCACAAGTAAAATTCTATAGTAATAATATATAATAATAAAAGTACTCACTCAGTTTCGTTGTTCTCGAAAACAATTGTGTCTTGCACAGCCTCGAACTGCGCACCGCTCTTCGCCGTGCCGTCCTCCGTCCAGTAAGGAATACGCACCTTGCCCCGAGCACCAGCCGTCCTCACCACTTTTAGATCGTAAGTGCCCACTGACTCTGTTAACTCGAAGTCCCTCTGAGGGAACGAAAACACTCCAGAATGATCATCGTCCAAAATCACTACAGTTGCTGTCGATGGTGAAGCGAGACATGCGCCCTTAGGAGAGCTTAGTTTCACGTAGAAATGCTCATCTTCTTCAAAAACATCATCATCTATAACTTGCACGCTAAACTTTTTCTCAGTCTCACCACGGCCAAATACAAGACAACCTTGAGCTGCAACATAATCGGATCCTGCTTCAGCTGTTCCATTTTCTGTAGTGTATTGCACAGTGATCTCTCCGCTTAAATCTCCGCCACGAACCACTCTTACTTCAAAGGAACCGCAGTTTTCCATCACGGTGTAGTGATCGGGGTCGAATCGAACGTTGGGCCCTTTAGGTTCAACACCGGCGGAACCTGATTCACGCCGTTGGAGTTCAGCTTTTACTTCACTTAAGTCGCTCTGCGCTCGCTCAGATATTTTGCGAGAGAAATCACCTCCTCCAGTCATTTTTCGAGTGGCTGCTACTCTGTAAAAAGCACGAGATTTAGGTCCGCGAGACATTAACGTTTCCAAGGCCATTCTTTCCACAGTTTCTAGATCTTCATCCGGATGCTGTCTTCGTAATTCTCGTAAAACTGATATATATTCTTTGCGAGATTTTTCTAACTCGCGGCCCTCTTCATCATCTGAAGCAAATTCATCAGCGTTGGGTTTAAGTGCCATTTCAACAGAACCATCACCTTCCGCTTCAACAATAACACCTCTTTCGTTAACACGGTAGCCTTTCTTGAGATATTTGTATACTAAGAGCCTTCTATCTGCTATATATGCTGTCATAACGGTAGCGGGGAAGAATAAAAATGTAACCGCTCCTTCCCACACCTCAACTTCACTAGGCGATATTACTGCTAAAATCAGATAAAGCCATACATACGCGAATACTGACCAGGTCGCTGTAACTAGAAACACACGTAAATGCTTTATCTTCCTCACCTCCCCATCAGGTATCACTGCCACACAGATCGCAATTATGACAAACAAATTATAAGCAGCCGACCCGACTATGGTTCCAGGCCCCAAATCACCCGCTTCAAAATTTTTCCCAGCTATTTCAATGACGGACAGCAATATTTCTGGCGCGCTCGAACCCAACGCCATCAGCGTTAAATTGGCAACAGTTTCGTTCCATACTCGTACAACAATAATTTGATCGCTCCCATTCCGTCGCACGCGCACCTCTTTCTCCCTGGATGTGATAACTTCAATGGCCGCCATGAATCTGTCGGAGACGATGGAGACTCCGATGAATAGATACATGAGTATGAGGAAGTAGACAAGGCCGCGGAGGGCGATGTGGAGTGTGGGGACATCTTCGAGAGGCAGCCAGGCGGGAAGGATGAGCCCGTCGGCGCACTGGAGCACATGGTGGGTGGTGGTGTTGAGGGGAGCAAGGCGCGCGGAGGGTAGCTCGGCGCGCGCTACCACGCAGCAGGCCGCGAGCGCGGCGAGCGCGGGTCGCATGCCCTTTACCTGACGCAATCCATGTGCGCGACCGGCGCTGCCAGAGGCCGGCGCCCGACTGAGCGTCGCGACGTCCACCCCCCTCCCTTAGCTCAGCGTATGATGAAGTTTTATTAGCACCGTGCCTCATAAACTTTACTGAAAAATGTCACAAAACTTTCAACGAACCAGCGCGGTGTTGAGACACATTCCTAATATACGTTTGTTCTCAAGGAAAGTGAGAGTAAAATAGCTTTTGTATACTATATATCTAATGTTATACTTTTATAAGTTTATATATCTGATGTTTTTATACTATACATATAAAAGCTTATAAAATTTCTGTGAGCATGAATTGAAATGAATTTAAACGACTTAATTATTATTATCAATTAATAAGTAGTTGCGATAAATTTAAAATGTATTTAAATCATTCAACGTATTCTAAGATCATAATCACAAATTGAATTATATGAAATACAATGTATACATAAATTAACTTCACTATTTTCATTGACTCACGCTTCTGCTATAAAAACAAATTATTAAAGAACATAATGGTAAAGATAGTGGAATATACCACCAGGTTTCGTGTATATATGAGTATATATGTATATATGTTGACCAGTACATATGTATATATGTTTATGTATTTGTTGTTTCAGCATGTATATATTTATATTAGTACATAGTTCTTATACATAATTATATTTATTGTTCATACCACTCAATTCATTTTCATCCCTTTTACGACTTATGCCTTATTTATGCCTTAAGAAATTCTGAATATAAAATAATTAATCCTATTTATACATTTTATTTTTTAGGAAAATAAAAAAAAAATGATATGTAGAAACTAATAGCTTATGTGCATATGTGAATATAAATCTGAGTTAACGCAACTCAATTATGTATATATAAAGCTTAGGATAAAGAACGTAACACTCCTTCCTCTCTCCAGTCTCCACTTAATTTCAAGGCATGTCGACTTAAAAAGCAGAACTCCTCGCTTTGTCTTATTTAAGTATGAAAATAGAAATAATTTATATATTATAATAATTTGTTACTTATTTGAGGACGTGACGGTTGCAAGTTTGATTCCCACTCGGAGAGAATGAATTAATTTCATATTCTTCGCTCTGGTAACAAGACTAAACGCGGCGTTGAAATCGCCATTCAACACGCTATATCTCGAAGGGCGGAAAGCAGGGAACGGAGTGTCTTAACACTAGGTTCCCTCACCTACCCTACTATGTGCGGGATACAGCGTGAAGCTATAAAAAAATATATAATCTTGTTATAATTAATAATACGTGATTTATAAATAGACAAAGTGTCGTCATTCTGTCATTACTTATATGACTTTTATACACAAATCGTATTTGACGAAGCTATCAATTATGTTAGTGTTGTAATCATTTGCTTTGACAATCTATTTACTTTTATACAACCTCATTAATTTCAAGTAATGATGATGAAGCACGCAATCATTGAAAATGTGGTAAAAATACATTTTATATATATATATATATATATATATATATATATATATATATATATATATATATATATATATATATATATATATATATATATATATATATATATATATATATATATATTTGCCATTCAAACACTGCCACACAGTGTCAAGGATTACGGCGGAGACAGAACAGAGTGTTTTGACACTAAGTTCTCTCTGTCTACACTGCTATGCGGGATAAAGCGTGAAATAAAAAAAAATACAATAATATACTTAATAGAATCGTATTTACAGATTCTTAGTTCGGAATTCGAATCCCACTAATGCAAAGTCAATCTCAATACTAGGTATATACATATATATATATATATATATATATATATATATATATATATATATATATATATATATATATATATATATATATATATATATATATATATATATATATATATATATATATGTGTATATATATATAGCTTGAAATGTGCAAATTTCCACAGTTTATCAGCAAAATAAACATGTCTTTCCTGAAAAATTCGGAATTAGCATTCAATGTTTTATATGTAATAATGATTGGAAGGAGAGTGGGGAACGGAATCTCTTACGTTCAGATTTTATCAAATCAATCGAAGCCAAGGACACTTAACATCTTTAAGAGTTCTATCTTTATAGAGTATGTATTTATATATCTGTATATATATATATATATATATATATATATATATATATATATATATATATATATATATATATATATATATATATATATATATATATATATATATATATATATATATATATATATATATATACTTATTATATTTTAGTTTATACGTTTAATGTTTTTTAAGTATAACAATAAATACATATTTTTGCATTATCCACACAATTTTTGGTATATATTAATTAACACACAATTATATGTAACACACAATTTTAATACCAACATTGTATTATTGATTTAGTGCAATAAATATATTTTGATTTGATTTAATTATGTACAGTTTCCCCGCTCTGACTCTGGCAAGACAAAGTGCAAGGTTAAGTGACATGTCAAAATCGGAATGAAAGCCAAGGGACAGTAACCCTGCTTTATGGAAAATATAATGTGAAGCTGCATTGCATAGACACCAGAAATCCCCGAAAACCACACTAAGTCTACTATCGCAGTTTAAAAAAGCACTTTCTGACACTTACAGAGGTTATTTATTTTTTTAATTTTTTTTATTTCTTACATTTTCTTGCTATTATACTATTCACTATGTATATTTTAATGTTATATATATATATATATATATATATATATATATATATATATATATATATATATATATATATATATATATATATATATATATATATATATATATATATATATATATATATATATATATATATATATATATATATATATATATATATGTATACTTTTTTATGGATGTATGCATGCATGCGCATATTTTCGTAAATAATTTGGTATATATTTAGTTTTACTATTTTGACCTATCCCCAATCTCAATTTTGTTATTTCCTCTGCATTAAGGTTGCCTGGCATAGATTGCTATTAGGCCATAAGACCGCGTTTTGTACAATTTCTGTATTTTTTTTCTGGTATATCTTTTCTTGGGTGTTTAATAAAGGACTATGATTATTATTATTATCAAAAAAACATCGTTCATTTATATATCGAACTAGTAAGCTACTATAATATCAATCTACCATAAAACAAATCGAACAAAGTAATAACCAAACGTGCGCTATACTAATTTAATATTAAAAAATATATAAGCTTCTACTGCACTAAAGTAAAATCGATCATATGTAGGCTGTTATCTAGAACTATTAGACGAATCTATTTATGTCCAATTTAAAATAAAAGTATTTTCAGACGTTTTCCGCCTTTTGGAATAGTGGTGGAACTCAACGCCGCGCTTTGTCTTGTCACCATAGCGAGGTGAAGGAAATTAAATAATTCTTCGAGTGAGAATCGAACCTGCAACAGCTGCGCCACGACAATTTCACAGTCAAATGATTAAATTAAAACAAATACTGGAATGGCCTTATTCTTACTATATTAAATATAATTTTATATATTATTAAATCAAATAAATCATTTACTCATTTTGATTTTTTGGTCACATTAAGATAGTGACTGCTAACCCCCCACTCCCACTCTGACCAAGACAAAGCATTGCGTAACATATTATGCCACTCAACACTCTATATCGCGAATTCGGATGGAAAAAGAAGAACGAAGCATTTTAGTGTGAATTAGAACTTAAAAAAATATTTAATAAAAATAGCGTTCTCTCTTGCCAAATGATTGTTCTTTGCAATAATCTTTGGATAGCGGGAATTTGCGACAATCTCCCTACAGAGATGCTTACAACGTAATAAGTTGTATAAAGCATATAAGAATTTCGACGCAGCGTGAGGAAGAACGCATGGCTTAGTGATCAGAGCGCTCGCCTGGTTACCATTAAGCGCGGGTTTCTGCTGAAAATCCCGCTGCGTTCAAATTTATATACGTTTTCTTTAAGTATAAGAACGAAGTGTTTTGACACTAAATTCTCTCTGCCTACTCTGCTATATATGATGTAGAACTGCTAAAAGAAAACTAAATAGGCAATTGACTGTCGACATTTATATTTTTTTTATATTACATACAAAGCATGTTGGGTGATGAGTTTGGATGCGTAATTTAAAACAGAAAATAAATATTGTAATAGATAAATATATGTGAGCTTTTATTTTACAATTCTATAATTATATCTTGTTATAATGTCGAGCTTTCACCACCACATTGCTGATGACAACTAACTAATTACATGATGTTAATTAATGATTGGGCTCTAAAAATTACTCTCCCTAGGGTCAAGGGTGAACAAATATATAGTAATTTTCTACTCAATTTGATCTTATATTATAGTATACGAGCTGTGTCTCACAATTTCATTTATGTAAACTATGGTAAATTCTCGGTTTTCTCGTTTCCGTGGAAATTTCCAGAAATCTTCTCATAAAGCTACGCTGCCCAAGAACTCTACGTACGTTGAATAAAGAATATAATTATAAAAGCCATATCGATACCTTTATATAAATATCTTAATTTTGTAGGATTTACTTTACTGTAAGACACTTTGTGGCCGCTTATCTCAGTGACCATTGCTTAGAATGTACAAATGTACACCGTACACTGTACTTGCTGTCAGAATTGCTTCGGGCGCTTAGAATGTATATATATATATATATATATATATATATATATATATATATATATATATATATATATATATATATATATATATATATATATATATATATACATATATATATATATATATATATATATATATATATATATATATATATATATATATATATATATATATATATATATATATATATATATATATATATATATATATATATATATATATATATATATATATATATATATATATATATATATACATATATATATATATATATATATATATATATATGTATATATACATATATAAACACACATACCCATACATATATAATACCATATATATAATATGATAAATATATAGGCAATATACATATTTAAAAGATGTCCTTTTCCCCGAGCGAGAATCAAACCCCCAACCGTCGCGTTTACAGTCTGACGTTGTGCCACTGCGCCACGACGGCCTCCAATAGTTCCAACTACATTTGTTATATTTTTTGTTAGTAATGTTTTTTTGTTTAGAAATTTATATCAAATTCACAAGAAGCTAGTTAGCTAGAAGCTGACTGAAATCGTCTGATTTTTGGACCTTTTTTGAGTTCTGTAAGCTATAATGACAACAATATCCTATGTCATTTTGTTAACATATCTTATTATAAAAAGTAACTGAAACTCAAAATAAAGGTACTTCCATTAATGAAATTGTTATAAAAGCAAATATACGAAGCTTTTGAAGATGAATGCCAGAACGGTTGAACGGTTTTTCAACCAGACTGTAATCAATCGATTTGGTCAACACAAATGTATTGCCGCAACATTTCCGACGTTTGCTATCGATACATGTCTCGTAGTTTTACTCATAAATAAATGTTTTTGTAGTTTATACAAAAAATATTGCAAAATTAAATAAAATCTAACTTAATAATAGTATAATGTAGTAAATATTAATATTTCAATTTCATCAAGGTTGTCGCGATCGTTGGTGCGAATTCGATTCCCATCCGGGGGATTAAATTAATTCCTTGTTCCCCCTCTGGCAAGGGAAACCGCAGCGTTGAGCTCTGCCACTCAACTCGTAAGTTAGGCGAAATGCGGAGAACGGAGCTAGCTTCCTTCAGCCTACCCTCCACTTCCCTTCCCTCTGCCTAGCCTACCACGTGCGGGATACAGCGTGAAGCTAAAAAACAATACAGTCTTACTAGTGATATTAAACACAAGATACGGTTATATTACAGTCTCTCAATAGACCACTTCCGTTCTAAGCTGAAAAAAAACGAAACCCTAATGGATCGACAAACATATCAACTTATAAATTAAGTGCTAAATTGACACGATCCATAAAATATAATACAAGGATATACTGTTCACGATATTATTAAGATTATAAGTAAAATGGCGATTTATATACAGTAACTTCTTTGTTTTTGGTACGGTTTACAACAGTTTTACTGAAGTAAAGCTTGTAAAAAGCTTGTCTAAGCTTTTTTTTACTGTGAGGCATCATTCTCTATTTGTCACCTGAATTCGAAACAATACATATTGAATGGCGCAACTTAATACCAGTCAGTCAGTATAGGGAAATTAAAGTAATCTAGTCCCCCAGGTAAGATTCGAACCTGTAACCCAAAACTTTCAAACAACAGTCTGACATTGTATTGGCTATTGGCAAATTATTATTATATGTTTATTGCTCTAACTTTCCGATTTTAAAGTATTATTTAAATATAAATATCTCACTAGTGTGTAATTGACAGTACCTACACAGTGCAAGAGACACGTTAAGATGAAAATATAACAAATGTAGTTGGAACCTTGTTGTAAGTATCTATTGGAGGCCGTCGTGGCGCAGCACAACGTCTGACTGTAAACGCGAGGGTGGGGGGTTTGATTCTCGCTCGGGGAAAAGGACGTCTTATAAATATGTATATATTGCCTATATATTTATCATATTATATATTATATTATATATATGGGTATGTGTGTTTATATATATATATATATATATATATATATATATATATATATATATATATATATATATATATATATATATATATATATATATATATATTATATATATATATAATGTATATATATATATATATATATATATATATATATATATATATATATATATATATATATATGTATATATATATATAATTACACTTATTACATTATTATTAGTTTTAATTGCACTAGATTTAACCGCTGCTTGACACTTATCTACCACCACAGGTTGGCTGGAAGATATCTCTCATAGAGATAAGTCTACCTTTGGGAACTTTTTATTTTATTTTTTCTGTTTTTGTTTTCTTATGTATTTTAGTCTAATAAAGAATACAATATAATATGATTTTTTTTTCATTTCCACGCTATAGTAGCAAGAGCTGAATTCACGCAATGTCTCGAAAGTTGGGTGAAAAGTGGGAAATGGAGTGTCTTAACACTACCTCCCCTCTGTTTACCCTGCTATATGGGGAAAAGTGTGAAATCGTATGTAGTGTATAAATACATCCGAACCCATAGACATTATTTATTGAATGACGGAATCCAATATCGCCATAGGCAACAAACGGGCAAGCATTGTTAAACACAAATATTTACCCACACATATGTATATTAAATTCACACCCTCTAAATTATACCAAACAGCTTAAATCATCGTGGCGCAGTACCACAGAGTACCACAGCGTCTGACTGTAAACACGGTATACCCACACAGAGAAATACATTATTTTCATCTTCGTTCTGGTAAAAAAAAGCGCAGCGTTGAGTTTCGCCACTCAACACGAAATGCCTCCAAGCCGAAAGAGGGAAACAGAACATCTTAATACAAGGTTCCCTCTTCATGACGCATGAGGGATTTAAAAAAAGCTTCAACGAGCCACATAACCAAAACACTTTACCGTTGAAATTAAAGTGCATATAAAAATAACGTTCAAAACGTTTAAGTCTTTAGCTGCTAGAACACGGTTTTAGCGCATGCATATTTTATCAAAGCTGCCAACTTGAAAATTATATATCTCTTTAATAGCTCACAGTTGAATATTAAAGGTATAACTCAATTTACCTTCTGTTTTTTTTTATCAATTTATTCAAGAGTGTCCCGCATTTATCTGGTAAGGCGGAGAGATTGTTAGTTTTAGGACACTTACTATCCTTTTTTTTTTCTTTTATTGTTATACTTTTTTTTATTTCACGCTATATCACGTATGTAACAGGGTACACAGAGGGAAACTCTGTTCCTCACAATCTTTGAGACATTGCGTGTTGAGTGTCAGAACGCAACGACCGCAGCTAAACCATGGCATCTATCTAACGAAGCAGGGGACCACATTCAGGGCCATTACGCTTATAGCCTCTCTCTCTCCCTCTCCCACACCCCTCTCTCCCTCTCCCACACCCCTCTCTCCCTCTCCCCCTCTCTCCCTCTCACTCTCGTTCTTAGACTCTTATAGACTTACATATTATAAGCAAATTCTACTTCTGATATTATATTAAAATTATCAATAAACATAAGACCGTCTTGGCGCAGCGGCGAATGATAGTGGGGTGCGGGTAATGTCTTCAATACTAGTTTCCCGCTGTCTACCCCGCTATATACCAGATTCAGCGTGAAGCTATTTATGTTTTATCTATATGCATTTCTATGGCTTCAATCACCACCACATGAATTATGAAATCAATTTTAATTTGTTTCATCCATATAGGTAAATCTAGTTCTTGCCCGTTTCCGTTGAAACTTCGGAAAAGTTATCTGTGAGTGAGTCTCTTAGTTGGAAAGACATTTTATAAGTACAAATTGCCAGAGATATGTCAAACTGCAAAGAGGCAAAATTACAAACAAATTCTAAGCTTGTATATTACAATGTATAAATAATACAAATATATAAATCAAAATGTACGGAATCACACAATAGTAGGTACGTCACAACTTAGCCCCGATCCCCGAGTCATGGTCAAAAATTTTAATCATGAATTAATTACGTTTGCTTCTTTTTATAGAGAAAACTCGTGGCCATTCAGAAAATATATCAAAGGTATATATATTAATTATATGCTATTGTCCAGTCTCACAGATATGGTAAGAACAAATTGAACAACAAAGTGAAAAAGAAAAACACATTGCTTATTATTCCTTACACAAAAGATGAGAAGAAAGCCATCAGTGACCGGAAAAATAAAAAAAATTGCAATTTACTTAAAATATTTGTTTGCAAAACGCCTGAAAATTTCCCTGATCTAAATCAATTATAGTATACCACTTGGCAGGAAAGGTAGACAGGATGTAGTGTCAGGACACACTCTATACTTTCTGTCCTAATTTGAGACTGCTTATTGGGTGTTGAAACACAATATATGAAAAAAAAGGAACAGATTAAAAAACGGAGTATTTTGACACTAAGTTCTCTCCGTCCGTTATTGTAATATTATTCTAATGTTATTGTTTCACATCTTGCTCCAAGTTTACCTAAGCTAGGAAAACAAAGTGAAACCGCTATGGGAATTACTATGATATGCAAGTGGAACTTTGAGATCTTCATTAAATTATTTGGGCCTCTTAATATATTCATTAAAAGTAGAAGTGAGTTAACAACTTTAGTGAGTTTAACAATTAATTGTTATTGTAAAGAAGTTTTTGTAATGGTGTTGACAATTTAATTGTGGTGTAGCGAAATTTATAGCAATTGTTCCATTGTTGGGCGGCGGTGGAAGGTTCGATTCCCACTCGGAGCAATTAATTATTTTCACATTTCCTCGCTCTGGCACTAAAACAACACGTGGCGTTAAGTTCCGCCACTCAATACACAATGTTTCGTAAATTATTCTGGAAAATTGAGTGGAAGTTAGAAAAAGTTGAGCGTTCCCTCTGAATTTCCAGAGTTGACTATTCTATATGTAAACCCCGCTCAAAAAAACGAAAACGTTCAAAAATTTTTATAAGTTTTCATTTTCTATAAAATACATATGGTCCATTAAACATATAATATGTATATATATATATATATATATATATATATATATATATATATATATATATATATATATATATGTGTGTGTGCCTCTTCAATCCTGAAGGTCGGCCGCTAGCTTCCTTAGCTTTTCTCTGTCCAATTCTAGGCGAAATACTTGTTCCACGGATTTGACACCGGTCCATTCCCTGATGTTACACACCACGACTTTTTTTTCGTCCAGCGCGCCTTTTGTCGTCTACTTTACCCATCATTATTAGCTGCAGAAAACTGTATTTGTCATGCCTCAAGATATGGCCTAAGAATTGTATTTTTCGCTTTTTGATGGTTTCTATCATTATTCGGGGCATGTTGACACGGTCGAGTACATTTTCATTACGGACCTTCTGCGTCCAATTAATGCGAAGCATGCGACGGTAGCACCACATTTCGAACGCCATTATGCGTTTCGTGGTGTCTTGTTTTAAGGTCCATGCCTCACATACATACAGAATAATAGGATTTCCAATTCAGAGCTTTATGTGTAATCGCCGGCAGCATATAACTTTTTTCATTTTGTTAAAAGAAGTACGAGCAACTTCTATCCGGGTTCGAATTTCTTGGCCGGAATCCCATACTGCGTTCAGGCAAGCGCCGAGATATTTCTACTGCCGAACACGCTCCAAACTTTTACCAGCCACAGTTATTGTTGGATTTAGATTTGAATTTTTGGAAGATCAGTACCGTTTCGTCTAGTCGTATTCATATATTATTCTTCGCTGACGTGACGCTACTATCCAGCATCTGCAGGAATCTATTAACATATATATATATATATATATATATATATATATATATATATATATATATATATATATATATATATATATATATATATATATATATATATATATATATATATATATATATATATATATATGTGACAAATAGAGAATGATGCCTCACAGTAAAAAAAAGCTTAGACAAGCTTTTTACAAGCTTTACTTCAGTAAAACTGTTGTAAACCGTACCAAAAACAAAGAAGTTACTATATATAAATCGCCATTTTACTTATAATCTTAATAATATCGTGAACAGTATATCCTTGTATTACATTTTATGGATCGTGTCAATTTAGCACTTAATTTATAAGTTGATATGTTTGTCGATCCATTAGGGTTTCGTTTTTTTTCAGTTTAGAACGGAAGTGGTCTATTGAGAGACTGTAATATAACCGTATCTTGTGTTTAATATCACTAGTAAGACTGTATTGTTTTTTAGCTTCACGCTGTATCCAGCACGTGGTAGGCTAGGCAGAGGGAAGGGAAGTGGAGGGTAGGCTGAAGGAAGCTAGCTCCGTTCTCCGCATTTCGCCTAACTTACGAGTTGAGTGGCAGAGCTCAACGCTGCGGTTTCCCTTGCCAGAGGGGGAACAAGGAATTAATTTAATCCCCCGGATGGGAATCGAATTCGCACCAACGACGCGACAGCCTTGATGAAATTGAAATATTAATATTTACTACATTATACTATTATTAAGTTAGATTTTGCAATATTTTTTGTATAAACTACAAAAACATTTATTTATGAGTAAAACTACGAGACATGTATCGATAGCAAACGTCGGAAATGTTGCGGCAATACATTTGTGTTGACCAAATCGATTGATTACAGTCTGGTTGAAAAACCATTCAACCGTTCTGGCATTCATCTTCAAAAGTATATTTGCTTATATAACAATTTCATTAATGGAAGTACCTTTATTTTGAGTTTCAGTTAGTTTTTATAATAAGATATGTTAACAAAATGACATACGATATTGTTGTCATTATAACTTACAGAACTCAAAAAAGGTCCAAAAATCCCATACTGCGTTCAGGCAAGCGCCGAGATATTTCTACTGCCGAACACGCTCCAAACTTTTACCAGCCACAGTTATTGTTGGATTTAGATTTGAATTTTTGGAAGATCAGTACCGTTTCGTCTAGTCGTATACATATATTATTCTTCGCTGACGTGACGCTACTATCCAGCATCTGCAGGAATCTATTAACATATATATATATATATATATATATATATATATATATATATATATATATATATATATATATATATATATATATATATATATATATATATATATATATATATATATATATATATTCATCGTTAACTAATATATTTCTTACAAGTAGATATATAACCTGGGAAAACGACGGAATAGGACCGACCGATCACTTAACACATCCCTATATTGGGTTTAACTTGCGCAAGGTAAACTTACATGAGCCATGCCGTTTAATTAGGAGCAAACATACGGACCCTTAGGGAGTTGTACTTTGTAACATAATGATAGTAATATATGTATGTGAAAGATTGAATTATTTTAGACTATTTCTAAATTTTGTCCTCTTAATATATATATATATATATATATAAATATATATATATATATATATATATATATATATATATATATATATATATATATATATATATATATATATATATATATATATATATATATATATATATATATATATATATATATACATACATATATATTTAAGACTTTTCGTCACTACTTTACTCACTTTATTTTGCCCAGAACAGAGCGCCATGGTGAAACACTATGGCGGCCCTGTACATATCAGACGCAGGTCAAAGTTAAGTCTATTTAATTGTAAGTGTTAAAGTATAGGCAGAGGGAATCCAGTGTTAAGACACTCCGTTCCCTGCTTTTCAATAAATTGTGTGGTTGAGTGCTGGAACTCAACGACGTGCTTTGTCTTGTCACTGGAAATGAAAATAATTCATTAATTTCCGAGTGGGAATCGATATTTGATCGCTTCTGTGCTTCAAGGGAGAAATGCAAATTAAAGTATTTATTATAAATTTTAGCTTGAAAGTCTCCGATTTAGCTTCATGATTTCTTGAGAATCTCTAGATCTTGACAGGTTTATATACAAAGTGATCTATAAAGGTTCCGTTTTTTATTTCGAATTATAAAACAAAGGTTTTTAAAAGAAAACAATTCACCTAAACCGAGCTTAACCTTATTTAATGTTAGTTTACAAAAAAGAGTGTAGAGCTAATTTTTTTCTCAATTGTTCATCTTTCTTTCAAACCTTTCAGAAATAAATCCTTATATCTGGAAATCAAGATAATATATTACTATGATATTAATATTGGTATATATATATATATATATATATATATATATATATATATATATATATATATATATATATATATATATATATATATATATATATATATATATATATATATCTATCTTGTAAATGGTCAATAAAGTTAATTATTATAGACACATATTGGCTCTGTGTACACATCGATAAGATGTCCAGCTTGTGATCGTAGGCAATTAGGGGTATAACACCCCATTACGTATACAAAATAAACATATCAATATAGAATTATAATTAATTGTAATCTATACTTAGATTATAAAGTTGTATAGTTTGTTTGTTGTTACCTGCTTACATATCTCAGGAACTATCGGTTGGAATTGTGAAATTACTTTTGTGTAAAATAGTCTCTTTACCGAGGCTATAGGCTATATATATTACGTAAAAATTTGCATAATTTAATGCTCCGTGGAATGCTTATAGAATGATATAAAAAATTATATAAAAAAATATTTATCTTTTTGATTCTACTTTATTTATATTAGACTTCACCTTATATTTTTCAAGACTTTACTCTATATGACTTCTATAGAAAATTAATATTTTTTGCTAAATTTACATACTAAATCTGAAGCTTAAGTTATGACGCCTTTTAAATCGAACAGTCGAACCCGATTATCCGGCCCTCAGTTATACGAATTTGCAATTATTCGGACTGTCAATCTGGTAGGTAAGTAAATACGGAGATAAATAAATTTTAATACAAAAATAGTAGATAGCATATGCATATTGTTATTTAGATTTTATATCCGATTATGCGGATATTCGTTTCGGTTAATCTAGTTTCTACTGTATAATTTCTTTTTAGCTTTTTAGCAGGGTACACAGCGGGAGCTTAAAGGCACTTAGTGTTAAAACATGCAGCTCCCCGCTTTCCGCCTTTCTAACGCTCAACGCTGCGGTATTGTCTTTGTTGCCAGAACGAAAATAAAAATAATTAATTCTCCCCGAGTGAGAATCGAACCTGCACCTCTCTGCACCACGACGGTCCTCTCCTACTGTACTATTCGACATGCATACAAAATTGCGTCTAACGTATATAACGTGAATTAATTGTAAAGTGGATATTATCACGTGAAGAAATAAATATCAAGTCTATTTTATTACACCGCAACCGATATCGTAATTTTAACCAGGTCCTGGGGCTGTCTCATAAATTCAAGTCAATTCTTTTGAACTTATATAGCTTACTTGAGAAGTTATTCAGTGCGATGACATATAAAACTCGGTAAGTTCGGGAACATCTGATGTGGAACTCTAAGAGACCAGCTAAACTATGAATAATAAAGAAATGGTACTTCAGCAAGAGCTCTTCAGCATGATGAACATTTACTTATGACATAAGAAAATGATAGAGAATATTTCCTATAAAGTTTAAATATGAATATTAGATCAGAAAAGTCATAAAGTCTACGCGAACGAGGTCACGGGCTGTATATAATGTAAACAGTATTTGTATTACTTAAAACCTCCTTGAAGTGATTTCTAGCATTAAAGTATATAAAAACTTAAGAGGAAACTTGAGTATTGAATGCGTTGTCGCATATATAATGAGCATTTGTAAAAGTATATGCTATATTAGTTTTTCTTTTTTTCTGTAAAATAAATAATGTTTGACTAAAAACGGTTAACTATGGTTTCAGGTCTTATTCATACTTGAGGGTTTGTTTACGATTTCTTCGCTCTCGTAACTAAAGAAAGCACGGCGTTGACTTGTGCCACTCAAGACGCAATGTTTGCTGACCAACCCTAGCAATCCGACCCGACTTATCCCCATAAGAGTCATGGTGGGACTACCATAAGTTTTATATGAATTTCTATTTCCGGTATAAACCGAGCACTTCTACAAAACAATCTCTAGAGTAATCTATATCAATGGATAAGTTAAAAGGTATATTTTTTTATATTACAAATGACTCAATAGTTATATAATTTTATTTATTTATGATTTTATTATACCAGTACTAAAATTAGTAAAAAATAAAATATATATATATATATATATATATATATATATATATATATATATATATATATATATATATATATATATATATATATATATATATATATATATATATATATATATATATATATATATATATATATATATATATATATATATATATATATTTATATATATATATATATATATATATATATATATATATATATATATATATATATATATATATATATATATATCCCCGCCCAGTATCTCAAAATGTGGCGTTGATTTCAGCCACAGCACGTGATGTCTTAAATTCGGATGAGAAGCGGAAGACGGAGCTTTCTCTCGGGGTAGAGTAGACTTTATGCCGCCTTACAGCATACAACCTCCCCCCCCCCTAAACCTTTTTAGTAAAAAAGTGAATTTGAAAAAAATATATATATTCGTTATATAATAAATAATACTTATCCTATTAAATAAAAAAAGGGTTCGTATAGAGCTAAACGACTAATTTATAATTGAAGTAGGCCGTTGTGGCGCACCAGTCAAGGTTCTAATTGTAAAGGCAACGGTTCTGAATTCGATTCGTTTCTTCGCTCTGGTTACAAGACAAAGTGCGGCGTTGGTTTGCGGCACTCAATGCGCAATGTCTCCAAAGTAGGGTGGACTTATCGCTAGATACCCCTCTCTGTGCCTACCCTGAAACTAAAACAAAAAAAAAGTGGTTTACATATAATTATTGTCTATGCCTTGTATAACATTAAACACTATTATTTCATTATGGGCTCGTTTACGTCACACTTAAATGAGGTATGGCTTCCGTGCCACCGTTGCTTTAGTTAGTAAGTTCAGACTTATCTAGCAACGTTTTGAAATACTTAAAATAGCCTGAGGCGCAGTGGCGTAGTGGTACAAAGTAAAGGCGATAGTTTAATTTAGGCACTTCCTAGCCCTGGTAAAACAAAGCACGGCTGTAAGTTGATTTCCACCACTCATGGCTTGGATGTCAATTAATGTCTTGATTTGAAGCGAAAAAAGAGAACGGAGACTTTTGACACTAGATTCTTTGTGGTTATCCTGTTGCTATATCGAAATCGAATTAGAGCTCGCTGCTATTCGAGATGGCGTCGATTTAACAGAAATCTAAGCTTTCTTGTTGATTTTTCATTATCCCTTAATATATTTTCATTTATCCCTCGCAATGATATACAAGTAACCACCTATAAATATTTTTAATATGTTACTTCGTAAAACAATTATATATCAAGTAGTAATGTGTATGGTAAAGAAGGGTGGAAGGGTGCGCTTGAGAACGGTGATCTTAAACTGAATGTGTCAAAGACAGAGTACATGGCTTGCAGGAACCCAGACTCGAGCACCATCCACATCGGGCCTGAACCAGCCGTTAAGTCGGAGAAGTTCAGGTACCTTGGATCCATTATGCACGAGTCCGGAGGCATCGACTACGATGTCCACGCCCGGGTTAGCGCTACTTGGGCCAAATGGCGGGAGGTCACTGGTGTGATCTGCGATCGCAGAATACCGCTCAAACTCAAGGGGCTGATATACAAGAGCATGATCCGACCAGTTCTTCTATACGGCAGCGAATGTTGGCCAGCATTATCTCGGCACACTCAGGAGCTTCACGTAACGGAGATGAAGATGCTGAGATGGATGTGTGGTGTTACTCGGGCTGACCGCATACGCAACACATTCATTCGAGGTAGTCTTGGGGTCCGTGACGTAGCGGATAAGCTCCAAGAGCGTCGTCTGAGATGGTATGGCTACGTTTTACGCCAGCCTAAGAACTACGTCGGAAGAAAATGCCTTAATATGTCTGTCCCTGGAGTAAGACCCCCGGACGCTAAATGAAGCGATGGCTGGACGTCTTGACGCTGGATATGAGAGCCAATGGACTAACCACTGAGGATGCTCAAGACCGTGCAAGGTGGAGTAGATTAAGTAGGAAAGCAGACCCTGGCAATAGGCCGGGATAATGCTAAGTAGAAGAAGAAGAAGAAGAAGAAGAAGAAGAAGAAGAAGAATGTGTATGGTAAACATATCCAAATAATGCGTTGATTTATATATATATATATATATATATATATATATATATATATATATATATATATATATATATATATATATATATATATATATATATATATATATATATATATACATATATATATATATATATATATATATATATATATATATATATATATATATATATATATATATATATATATATATATATACATATATATATATATATATATATATATATATATATATATATATATATATATATATATATATATATATATATATATATATATATGTTATATCTGCACTTAAGTCTTAATGAAAAAATTTCTATCACATATGCCGCTCGGACAAGACACAGGCTTGGCGTTGGAACCCGTCACCCAACACTACAAGTCTCGAATTCCTGTCTCTACATTCTATTTGCCTACCCTAAACATCGATTACACATACGGAAATCGTGAATGTTCATATTATATGAATTTATGTTGGCTAAAGCTATTTTACATCTGTTTTATATTGCGCATTTTAAACGGACCCCTTAAGCCTCCACTTGTGCGATAAATCACCCGAACGGTATATTTCCGCACTTCAAAACCAATTAATTTTATTCAAAACAAATAATGTAAATTCTTTATAGCTTCGTCCTGTAGATGTCAAATTCTTTACCATCTGTTCGCCAAACAAACACCTGAGACCTGAAAATCGATATAGCGAACTGTCATTTATAATAAATTAAAAAAAAATCTTACAAATATTTATTGATGATGGTCCAATATATAATTATATAGTTTATATTTATATGATGGTAATAATTTTCGAAATGAACTTGAGTTATCGAGGACCGTCGTAGCGTAGAGGCGCAGCGTCTGCCTTTAAAAAAACGTGACGGTTTGTGGGTTCGATTCCCATGAGGGGAGTATGAATCATTTTCACTTTCTTCGCTCTGGCAACAAGGCAAAGAGCGGCGTTGAGTTCCGCCACTCAACACGTAATGACTCGAAGGGTGGAAAATGGAGTACGGAGTGTCTTAACACTAGCTACCTTCTACCTTCCTACCCTGCTATGTGCGGGATACAGCTTAAAGCTAAAAAACAAAGAACTTGAATTAACATTGTATGATCATATACGCCATTTATACGAGAGTCTCCGCTCGTATCTCCGTTATTCGCTTTTCATCAAAATCCTAGCCATAGAGTAATGAATGGCATAAATCAACGCCACGCTTTTGTCTTACCAGAGCTTTGAAGATATAAAAAGACATTAAATATCTTCCAATATTTGCGGGGAGAACGAGCCAACATTGCACCACGATATGTAACACATATATACAAACATACATATATAAACATATATACAGATTATATAGTCTAGATGTGTGTGTGTGTAATTTTTACCTGTAAATAGCTCTACCCCACACGGCCCTCAACGTGGAAGCCGTACTCACATTAATATCACAGTCTTCTAACTTAATATGCGTTAGTTACAACGTAGCATTTCTAATATTATAACTTACATATGTAAACTAAATTAGCATAATATATCTTATATTAGGTAAGCCATATTACTATATGACAATGAAACATGACTAAATAAAAATAAAATGAAGGCTCTTATCAGGTCTGAGGCATTCACTTTAGTGAAGCGGTGGTAATTTTTTTGACGTTAAAAAAATGAATTATGTATGCTTATAATTGAATTTGAATTTGAACTGGTTACTCTATTACTAAGGTAGGGCGGGATATTTTCCGCGACTCCGCTGTCTTCGCGCTTATTTTGCGTTAGGAATAAAAAAAAATGTGAAAGATCTTAAAAAATCTAATTTCGAACCAGTAGTTCCTGAGGGCTCCTGACTGACTACTGCAGATCCCGAGGGAGTGGACTAAAAATGTTCTACTTTCAAAATGACACGTAATATCGAAAGTCTTGGAATCGTTTTATAATTAAAGTATAGATACTTGTTCCCGCTTTTTAATATATTTTTTTTCGGTTGCTATTCTATATTAAAGAAATTGAAAACTTTTTTGTTTACTTTTTTTATCGCTTTTTATAATACAGATGGAGAAAGAGCTTTACGCTTCTCCCGTATAGAAGGCAAACTGGTTAAGACACTCCTTTCTTTACTTCACGCTGGAATTCGAGACATTATGTGGGACGTACGTAACCATCACAGCCTTTGTCCCGCCCACCGCTGGACATAGGCCTCCCTCTAAGATCTCCGTGACGATAGGTCCCGCGCTACCCACAACCGTTACACTAATATTCAGACAATGTTCCACTATGCCAAAGTGGTCTCATAGAGAATTGTGAGTAACACATTTTATTTGACTCTAAACTTTGAAATCTATTTATTATCATCACCTATCTAAACCTTGCTAAATAAATCATCGTATACTTCAAGCGGGTGAAGCCGCAGGCGGGTCGCTAGTGATTTTATAAATGATAACACGCCTTGAGAATGAAATGCTCCAGTCTGTTTCAAAGGTGATACCTTATCACTAAATAATGGTAAATTTGTAAATAATCAAAAAAAAAGTTTAGATGAGTTTCTTGTACCGGTTCTGAGGCATAAATTTTAGAGAGAAAGTTTTTTAAAATACAATATATTATAATTCGTATATTCATAGAAAGAATATCATAAATAAAGTCATAGCCAAAATATCCTCTTCTCCAGAGACGGTTGTAAGTGAACTCTATGAGATTCCTGCAGGATCAATAAGTGACCGTCGCAGTGAACAGCTAGCGCCTCCCGACTGCGATAGCTACGTGAATAGCTTACAGAATTTGGGTATTTTGATAATATATCATTCTGGAAATATTCTGGAAACTAAAACAATTTGTATGAATGAAAAATGATAAACATTGTCTCAGTCGTTTAAAGTTGTAGCGTATATGAATTTTAGCGGCGAGCGCTTACACGGTGTCCATGAAACGCGGATTGGAGTCCAGCTACGTTAAATTTTTTATATGTTTTATGTTATAGGCTTTTCGATTTCTTTTTTTCTAGTCACCGAAAACTTAATAAGACTTAAAATAAGCTATTATCTTTGGGTAGCGAAATTTTGTAAAAATCTCCTCACAAAGACAACAAATGTATAAGAACGCTACATTCACATTTTTATTCGTTTTTTTTTTATATTTTTCAATGTTCAGTGTGGAACAGGTAACATTTTAAAAATAACAACCCTATTCATTTAATCCAAACGCACAATCCATTTAATATATATATATATATATATATATATATATATATATATATATATATATATATATATATATATATATATATATATATATATATATATATATATATATATATATATATATATATATATATATATATATATATATATATATATATATATATATATATATATATATATATATATATATATATATATATATATATATATATATATATATATATATATATATATGTATATATATATATATATATATATATATATATATATATATATATATATATATATATATATAATGGATTCGTGATATCAGTTTTTTTAAGGTAATTAATTTATACATAAGGAAGCTTAAAATATATGTAAGTATATAATTTAATTTTATTACACCTGACTTCGGGTTTATTGTAATATTATCGTAGAGTTCTAATTGGAACGATAAATATATTTTACTTTTAAACTAGTAAAATGCGCTATTATATATTAATGCCCTTTCCCTTTAGTATTGTGATAACAAATATTTCAAGGTCATTGGGTATGTCATCAGTTTAAATTTAATTTAAGAATACTTGTATTTATAAAATGTCTGGCGAGAAAGCCATACACCTTGCACTGGCTGGTTATTAGGTTTTACCATGTTTGCGACGCGAAATGGACTTCCAGGCTCCAGCTCTGGACGTTCCTCATATATCTTTAAAGTTAAAGTTAAAGCGAAAAACGTGTACGTTAGTGTCCAAAATAACTAAACTATTTAAATTTATTAAGAACATGTCAAATGATGTCATTATTTTAATTTATGAGACAATAATGTGTACTATTATTATTTATGAAATGTGTATCTTTTAAATGTTGTCATATCCATATAATGTATATAATAATATCAACTCAGTCTGTCAGTATAGGGTTTTGTCTTCTTACAAGATACTAACTACTATTTAATATATACATGTAATAAAACTATTAAAGGCGATATTTCTACACTTACATATTCTATATATGCATATTCTATATATACACATTCTATATATACATATGCCGCTTCCCAGCGTTGTACGCGTGTTTAATATTAGCCACGTAATGGATTTTAATGCGGTTTTCACTAACAGACAGAATGATTCAAGAGACGGGTTTGTAAGTATAAAATTTGTATATTGTACTAAAGTAATGCTCGCTATCATATGCGAACGCTAATACTTTATATGTTTTCTTTAAGTATTATATATGCGATTTAAATTTCACTTTAACTTTAAAATTAGATTGTTTTAGCAATAAGTCACTGGTAGCAGGCGGCCGCCGCCGAACGTTCGGTTACGAGGCCCTGGGGGACGATACATCATGTGATGCCGTGAGGACCTATCTAGTTTTTTTATATATCTGTGATTGCAGCTTGTATGGAAACATACAGCTCTATTTCACGAGCTACTTCTATAAATACAAGATTATTATTATTTCAATAAATAAACTTTGAGAATAAAACTAGAGGACCCGTTGACGCATGAAAAACACGTTGCCATAGCAACGTGTATGTCACTTTATACAAAAGTTATATTGTTAACATACGGTGGTGTGTGTAATGTTTTATTTATTGATTTAATGTACTTTATAAGCATTATTATTGAAAAATATTAGCGTTCTGCACTTCTCCTACACATATACTATAAGTGTGCCATATTTCAGACTCCTCTGCGTCTATGGACTTATTTAATTTTTGTTTATATTTAATTATTTTGCAGACGCCATCTTGGTCCAGTAAAAGAACATTTGACTTTAAACGTAATTTTCGCGTCTTTCTTCGTTCAATATCTCGAATTCGAGCGGAAAGTAGAGAACGGTGTGTGAATAAGATTCTCTCCGCCTAGTTTTTTTCTTTTTTCAATTTCATTATTATTCTTGAGAATTTTCGTAAAGAGATTTATTTTAAAATTCAAGAGTGCTGTAAAGTTCCGCATTTCGTATTCAAATTATTGAAGATAGAATTCAAAGTAGATGGTATCGACAGTTTGGGTATTACTAATGAAATTGACGTTACTCTATTTTTTTTCCTTTTTACCTTTCATTTATTTAACGAAACTATGAAAGCTTTTGACTAACCACAGTTGTAAATATATTGTAAATTTACATTAAAGAGAGCAACTGTTGAGTTTCTCGCCAGCTCTTCTCACCAGAACTGCCCTCCGAGCTGATGGTAGCTTCTAGCAGGACTGACAGCACTTCTGTTAAATGACGAAAGTGCTTGAAATAGCCTAATTGAATAAAGAATATTTTGATTTGATTCGAATTAAGCTCGCAATAATCACGTTCTGTAAGTTAAAATTTAAGCTTAGGTTAGATGTATTTGACTTCTATCTCAATCTACTCGAGGGTTATGGGTTCAGTTCCCACAAAGCCAGGTATTTTTAAATATTCGCATGTTCTACATGTATTGGTATACAGTATTCAGCATTGTAATCTAAAATTAGCAAAAAGAAAGATATTCTCTTCACCTAAAAAATAAATGATACTCAGCATAATAACAAAAAAATAACTATTTAACAAAATATTTATCTTCACATTCATATATATATTCATGTATGTATACGGAACTCTCGTAGATGGCATACCGGTGTTGACATTCTTAGCAGCGCAATAGCCGAGTGTTTAAACGGTAATGTACAGCATAACTACGCTACAGCTACATAGGGATATGTAGACCTTGGTATTTAAGCGTCCATTTCTTATCCAACTGATGCAGAAAGAATGTAATTTTTTTTTATGTTTGTTCTTAACTTCACGTTATATTCAGTTTGGCGGTGTGGATAGAGACAGGTTATTTGCCTTCCCCCAATTCAGAAATAATAATAATAATACTTTATTGCATATTATTATATGAATTTATATAATAATAAGCGAAAAATAAAGGAATTTATACATATGCTTCTAATAACTTATTATGTACAATGGCGGCCTTATCACTATAAGGTATCTCTTACAGGCAACCATCATATTCTAGGATTTAATAATGAGAGCACAGTAGGGGGAAAAGGTATTACAGAAAGTAATTTTAACAAGAAAAAAAAGTAAAAAAAATATATGTATACATAGATACATACATACACACGCATCCATATACATATATACATACATAAGTTATACATACATACAAAAGGATGTACAAGATAATAAAATTACAAGTACTGTTCTAAATAGTAGCTTGTATGGAGAACGCCTACGTCACTCGACGACGCATTCCAAAGCCTTACTGTTTGACAGTAAAGGAGTCTCCGTAGAATTTTGTGCGGCTTAGAGGAACTTTGAAGTAAGACCCCCCGTACACCCAAGGAAGCGATGGCTGGACGTCGTGATACAAGACATGAGAACCAATGGACTAACCACTGAGGATGCTGAAGACCGTGCAAAGTGGAGTCGATTAAATAGGAAAGCAAATCCTGGCAATAGGCCGGGATAATGCTAAGTAGAAGAAGATAGAGGAACTTTGAAGAGGTTATTGGTGTGGGAACGGAGATGTTGAGAGTGGAGAGTGCCCGACCACAAGAACTTAAATAGTTCTTTGTGGTACGAACGATAGAGAACTATATAGATAGGTAAAGAACTGTGTATAGAAGAGTGAGTGAGTGTACCTGCCGACGGTCTTTTACAGTTAGCCAGATAAGTGTGAATTGAACCCATAACTATCAAAATTACATTCAAACGCTGTCTCAATAAAAAAGAATAACTTAGCGCTATTCTATATATAGAGAGAAACTAGACACTCCGGTCTCCACTTCACACCAAATTTTAAGCAATGGCGAAAATCATTAAAATTTTTTTTAATACTCGTAATTTGCTTTAATCTAAATGCAGTAGGTATAAAAATAATAATGTAGCCAGTTTTTAGCTCCACACTGTATCCCGTGCATAACGGGGAAAGCAGAGGGAACTGTTGGCAGAAGGAACCTAGTGCTACGACACTCCGTTCTCCACCGTCCGCCAGTTTTTTTGTATACGATATTTTTCACTATTTATACAGTCAATACAGTGTTTGTTGTAAGTTTGTATATGGCATCTAATTTTTATATAAGAAATTATATATAAGATTTAATATTAAAATATATATCTTATCAATAATTATAAATATAATACTTCTTTTTAGGCCACATCGTTAGCTTAGAAGCTATAAGAGAATAGAATAAAATGGGCTTAAATCATTCCTCTATTCAATGGCGTTGTTTCATAAATTGCCATGTTTATTAGTCCATTGTTTAACAAAACACCTTCGTGACATAGTCTGATTGTAACAACGGTTGCGGGTTCGATTCCCACTACACGTAACACGAGAAAGCACCGCGTTGGGTAGATAGATATAGAATGTCCTGAAAATTGGACGAAAAATGAGGAACGAAGTGTCTTAACAATAGGTGCCATCCCTCTGCTTACTCTTCTATAGCTATTTATCTATCTATTTTTCCATACAAAGTGATCATTTATTATATGGGACACGAAAAGCGGGCAATTTTATAAGCAACGTGACACGTTTAAAATTCTACACGCTTTACCGAAATACCAGCAGTTTCGGTCCAGTTGGGTACGCTTTATATACAATAGCATATATTTAAAGGGATCTTGAACCTTTACAGTAACTAATTAACGATATACATATCTACATATATGCAAATTCAAAGGTAATTTATATAAGGTAGAATATTAAATTTGAATATATTTTAATAAAGCTAGAGTTGGGAGTAGATTTAAGTATTTGTGTGTGTTTGTGGCTATATATGAAAGAGGGGGGATGGGGGGATTTCTCAGAATTAATTTTAACGATTTTTACCCGTAATATGTCTAAAAATCTGTGGGAAAATAAGAAACGGAGTATATTAACACGTTGCTTCTGTCTATCCTGCTATATGCGGGATACTGCGTGAAGATGTTTATTTATTTAAAAATTACAAGGATATAAATCACTAGCGTTTTCTAATTTAATCATAAGGGTTGGCTTAAGTCCGAATCCCTTTCGATATCGAGTTCAATCCTTTTCTATGTTGTTCAGGTATATATGAGGTCAATTGTAAATAAGAATAAAACAGGTCAAGTACGAGTCGATCTTGTCTCGTTGTACTTTAATAGACTATTTCCTTAAAAGATAAAAAATGGCTCCTTAGTTAAAGCTCTTCAGCATCATGCCCTCCATGTAGAGCTCTTTATCTCTTAGAATCACATGTTAAGTGAGTGAGCCAGAGTCAAAGTCCACGCGAATGAAGTCACAGTCACCAACTAATTAACTAAATAAAAAAAACAACGCAAATCAAAAACGCCTATATATTGTTTCGGCTAAAAGGTGTTTAGGGCTTCCCACTGGGCCAAGGCTTTGGTGTGAAGTGACCGCTTTATTATACTACAAAATACTTAGAAATTTCCCTTTTAACAATTCTTATTTAGCACAAGTGTAAATAAGCTATCGAGTATTAAATCATTTAGGTATAATGTAATAATTGTACTAGCAGGCTTTGAGTAGCAATATAGATTCGTATATGTTTGTTACAGCTTGTTTATGGTGCTAACATCTCTATTAAGATTGTGATATTTCTATAAATGTCTTCGATCCGAAGATTATTGTAATGAAAAAAAACATTGTGCTAGAAAGATTTTGAATGTGTTATTTCATATTAAGGATAGAAAAATTTTAACGTATCAGGATTTGAACCCGCACCTCTTGGAACCACTTAGTTATACTCTTTATTTTTTCAGAAAGTTGAAGAAATATAAATTCTAAAGAGAGAGAAAAATCTTAATGCTATTCTCGTGTAGTAAATTTATATTTCAAAATGTATGCAATCACATAGTATTTTTTTTCTATTTCACGGTGTAACCCGCATAGTACGATGGGTACCCAAAATCGAGGCATAACGTATAAAGCTGCGGAGCTTTGCGACGTAATTTCGCAATTTAAGTTGCGAGAATGTCTCATCAAAGAAAATAATCTAGAAAATTCAAAAGCTTACGCAATTAGTTACAAATAATAATTTTAACACCACTTCAAATACAGGAAGTCGTTTATAATTAAATTAAGTAATTTAATTAACAAAGTGCGCAAGCAAAGCGGGTGTGAAGCGCAACTGAGTTTTTCATAGTTCCAAATAAAAATACTCGTAATATGTATGAAAATGTTCGTAGCCGCAGCAACCTTATCTTGCTACAAACTTAGCTCTAGAATAAAATAATCAGTTTATTTAATTGTATACAAATATTTAAAGTAAATAAGAGATATCAGTGTGGAAATTTTAGTGTCATATGGTAATAAAAAACTCTTTAAAACAAATAATTCCTTTAATATTCGTAGTATTCACATTTAAAGTTGTATATTATAAATAAGTAAATATATTTTTTTATACACTGTATTAAATGTAACATGGCGCAGCGACAGCATCTGACTCTCTTCTCTCCTCTTTTCCCTTCTTTCAATACACAATGTTTGAAAAGAATGGCGGAAAGCAAGGAGAAACTAAAAAAGTTTAACAATACAAACAATTATTCTATAGATTGTTACTTAAATGGTATAAACTGATATTTCTTAATAACAAAATACTTGAATATTAGATATATACAATAATGCTGCCTTTTTAAATATTTTTACATTATTTCCTTTTTCTAATTAGGACCTATAAAATTAATTGATTGGCTCTATAAGATATATAATGTGATAATCTATCTATATATTAATACGTGAAGTAAACTTTAGACCCTATTTGGTAGAGTATGAAATTTGGCACACTTATAGTTTATGTCAAGGAGAAATGTAGAACGCTAATAGTTTTCAATAATAATGCTTATAAAGTACATTATATCAATAAATAAAACATTACATATGTTTAACAATATAACTTTTGTATAAAGTGACATACACGTTGCTATGGTAACGCGTGTTTCACGCGTCAACGAGTCCTCTAGCATTAATAAATCCCGAAGACAGTCCACTTCTATTTAACCTTTGATGTGTCAATCCTCAAATGACAGTTATATATTTATATGTCGATGTCGATCAAAAAATTCAAAATTCGGCCCGAAGATGGAAATATGATTATCTTTACATAAATAGAAATATATTTGATAACTAAGCTAATAGAAAATGTATTTATTAGCTTTAGGGAAAAGCTCACATGATTTGGAAAATTCCACGCTGAGAATGCCTAGTGTGTAAAATTTTAAACATTAGGTTTTCTTCGGATTCAACTACGTACTAGTGAAGTATTCGGTTTCAATGCGAATAAACTGATTACTTAGTGATGCCATCATCGTAGTTTGTGTGGAATAAAAGTATGTGTATGCTATGAATTTAAATTTCTTTAGGAAGAATCGTTATATCTATCCGGTTTCTGTGCCGTCATGCAAATTTCGTTGTGAAGGGATAATAATGGTTGCAAAAAAACTAAAAGCGTGTTTTTAAGTTATTTTTTAGCTATTAGTTTTTATCCATTTTTTAGTCAAATATTTTCTTATTTTTTCATAATATTATGCAAAGCTTCAAATAAATTCGACGTTTCAAGGTCGGTCAAAATCACGTACAGAGTTTCCGTTCCATAGATATACCACACATATACATATTACATACATACATACATACGAACGAAGATAATAAAAAAGCGTGTTAAAAACAGGAACTATGTGGACATTTTCTGCACCGGGAATGCGATGCGGGTCTCGAATTAAAGCGGAATGCCAAGAACACTAGGTTCTCTCACTCTCTCTCTCTCTCTCTCTCTCTCTTTTCCTGATATAAAAATTAAACTATTTTTATAATTTACACAGAGCACTTATATTTATATATATATATATATATATATATATATATATATATATATATATATAATATATATATATATATATTATATATATATA
Source organism: Dione juno (assembly GCA_037127375.1). Classification (NCBI taxonomy): domain Eukaryota; kingdom Metazoa; phylum Arthropoda; class Insecta; order Lepidoptera; family Nymphalidae; genus Dione; species Dione juno. The sequence continues at coordinate 8,779,378 of JAXRJS010000067.1, forward strand.
TATATATATATATATATATTATATATATATATATATATTTTTATATAATTATATATTATATATATATATATATATATATATATATATATATATAATATATATATATATATATATATTATATATATATACATATATATATATATATATATATTTATATATATATATATTATATATATATATATATATATATATATATCTATATATATATATATATATATAATATTATATATATATATATATATATATATATATATATATATATATATATAAACTATATATATATATATATATATATAATATATATATATATATATATATATATATATATATATATATATATATATATATATATATATATATATTATATATATATAATATATATAATATATATATATATATATATATATATATATATATATATATATATACATTTTGCAACTTCCGAAGCTGCATTCGAAAGAATAATATTAAACTCTAAACTAAACTAAAAACAACTTAAAGTTATCATTCTGGCTTATGTATGTTTTGTGGTTTCTGAAATTGTATATCTTTCTACCATTTCCACGGTCTTCTATCTATACTTAATCTGTGAATCTTCATCGCTCTGGTTGCGGGTTCGATTCCCGCTCGAAATTTATTATTATTATTTCCCTGTTCTAGAAAGACTGTGTTTGAAGCTCGCATGGAATATGGAGAACGGAGTGTCTCCACTAGGTTCTCTCTGTCTAAGAATCAGAGAATTCAGGTATTGCCTAATTAATGTAATAAAGCTGTACTTTGTCTAATTCGTCCAGGAAAATTAAAGGATTGCAACTGAAATAGTGGAGAGAATCCGAAGATAAGCGTAGTGATGCCGCGAAGAGGCTTACATCAATAAGTGAAATATGACTAGGTAATTGTATTGATGATGATGATGCTGGTGATGGTGATGGTGGTGGTGATAATCAAATCGCACCAAAAAAGAGGATAGAATTTTTTAAAAACATTTGAGTAATCGATATTTTGCTATACGAAAATATTTCTTTATGTATACGTACATATGCAAAAAAATCTAGCAAGTTAAAAAATACAACGTTCATGATTCACGTTCACGTTTCTGCTAAAATAATATTTTCACTTGACTGTCGCGGACACGAGGCGGCTAGTATAGCTAAATATAAGCACCATTTATGTTTGTACAGCATTTGTATGGGTCACATTAATATTAAACTTGTATTTACATTTATGATAAGGATATAAATAGTTTCACACTATTCCCTGCATAAAATGTAGACAGGTAGAGGGTAAACAGAGGGTCCCTAGTGTTAAGACCCACTCCCCACTTTCCGCCCAATTTTTGAGACATTGCGAGTTGTCTTGTTACTAGAGCAAGGACATTAAATAATCCATTCACCCCTAGTCGGAATTGAATCCACAACAGTCGCTTATGCAATTAAAACAAAATAACATAATTTAATATCTCTATTATATAGTTAGTCTATGAAACAGATATGACAGATTAAAAAACAAAAACTACGTTTAGAAAGTGAGCAGCCTTAAACAAATAGGTTAAGTCGTGACCGGATATAAATACTTTTTTGTGACGTCTATACGTTTTTCGGTCGACAGCTCTTCAATAATCCGATTATGAAAATTTTCTTTTACGGCTTCCAAGCTAAAAGCGCCTACTATTATTTATTGACAGCTATTATTGGAATAATGGTGTAATCTAGTTTATATATATATATATATATATATATATATATATATATATATATATATATATAGATATATATATATATATATATATATATATATAAAAAGAATTCTAAAAAATTCTATCCTCTATTTTGGTGTGATTTTTTTATCACCACCACCACCACCATCACCATCACCAGCATCATCATCATCAATACAATCACCTAGTCATGTTTCACTTATTGACATAAGCCTCTTCGCGGCATCACTACGCTTATCTTCGGATTCTCTCCACTATTTCAGTTGCAATCCTTAATTTTTCTGGACGAATTAGACAAAGTACGGCTTTATTACATTAATTAGGCAATACCTGAATTCTCTGGTTCTTAGACAGAGAGAACCTAGTGGAGACACTCCGTTCTCCATATTCCATGCGAGCTTCAAGCACAGCCTTTCTAGAACAGGGAAATAATAATAATAAATTTCGAGCGGGAATCGAACCCGCAACCAGAGCGATGAAGATTCACAGATTAAGTATAGATATAAGACCGTGGATATGGTAGAAAGATATACAATTTCAGAAACCACAATACATACATAAGCCAGAATGACAACTTAAGTTGTTTTCAGTTTAGTTTAGAGTTTAATATTACTTTCGAATGCAGCTTCGGAAGTTGCAAAATGTATTGCGTTAACCGTATCGTTTGTGTTGTGATAAATTTACATATAGATATATATATATATATAACTCTCTGTATATATATATATATATATATATATATATATATATATATATATATATATATATATATATATATATATATATATATATATATATATATATATATATATATATATATATTTATATATATATATATATATATGTATATATATATATATATATATATATATATATATATATATATATATATTTACATATAGATATATATATAAAAAATGCTCTGCGTATATATATTTATTAAAATAGTTTAATTTTTATATCAGGAAAGGAGAGAGAGAGAACCTAATGTTCTTGGCATTCCGCTTTAATTATATATATATATATATATATATATATATATATATATATATATATATATATATATATATATATATATATATATATATATATATATATAAATTTACATATAGATATATATATATATAAAATGCTCTGCGTATATATATTTATTAAAATAGTTTAATTTTTATATCAGGAAAGGAGAGAGAGAGAACCTAATGTTCTTGGCATTCCGCTTTAATTCGAGACCCGCATTGCATTCCCTGTGCAGTCCCTTTTTTTAACACCCTTTTTTATTATCTTCTTTCGTATGTATGTATGTATGTAATATGAATATGTGTGGTATATCTATGGAACGGAAACTCTGAACGTGATTTTGACCGACCTTGAAATGTCGAATTTATTTGAAGCTTTGCATAATATTTTGAAAAAAAATATTTTACTAAAAAATAAATAATAATTTTCCCTTCACAACGAAATTTGCATGACGGCACAGAAACCGGATAGATATAACGATTCTTCCTAAAGAAATTTAAATTCATAGCATGCACATACTTTTATTCCACACAAACTACGATGGTGGCATCACTAAGTAATCAGTTTATTCGCATTGAAAGTTAACCGAATACTTCACTAGTACGTAGTTGAATCCGAAAGACAATCTAATGTTTAAAATTTTACACACTAGGCACTTTTTTACCAAATGCCATACATTTTCTATTAGCTTACTTATCAAAGATCCCAAAAATACCTACCATTACCAGTCAAACTGCCTACCATTGGTTTCGACGTACTCACTAGCAGAATATGTCTATTAACGATGATCAAATGCAGAAATTCTGCATTTTTAAGATTCTAATCATAAACATTACCCAAATTAATCGAACCTAAGACCAACAGAACAGTTAGCCACTACACTATAATAGCTTCCCATTTTTTTACCTCACGCTGCAGCGAGCTACAGATCCGGTTAGCCCTCAACTTACTTGGCATGCCACCAATTATCGGTTCCTATCCTACGCCCTACAAACCCCGATCGTTAGGGAATTCATAAAAATCAGCCTCACAATTCAGTTTCATTTGTCTTTCATTTTAATTGGCATACATTGAAATCGAAGCGTTCGCTTTATTCAAATGTTGCTATAATTGGTAGCTCTAATAACGTTATAATTGAAAAAATATATTTTAGTTTAGACAGCATCGTTTCCTCCAATAATGCCATTAAGGTATAAAAAATTGGTTATTTTCAAATTACTTAGAGAATACATATATAAAATGTGAACGCAGCGGGATTTGAACCCGCGCCTCATGGAAACCTTCCACGCGCTTCTATCCGTAGTGTGGATTAACACATTAAAAAAAATCATAAAAAAGATATAAAATTATTTTCCTTTTCGTGGTCTCGTATTGGAATGCAGTTTTAGAGAAGACATGTCAACATTTAGCTGTCATTATCCCTTCAAAATAGATTTTTTTTTTGTGAGTTTAATATTGTTAGCCCTATTGGCCTCAAAATAGATGAAGAGGCCAATTACTGGGGCTAATTTTATCAATAAAAGTAAGTCTAATTTCTGGTAAGGAATAATGTCAGTTAGGTAGCAAAAAAAAATCAATCGCAAAATTTTCTGCCTCAAAAATCCGCACCGTAGGCTCAACTCTACAGTCTGCTTGTAAATTCATCAAGATAAAAGTAATGAATACGTTTTTTTCTAATTTTCTTTTTCGAACTAGATTGCAGGCGAGGTGTCCTTTTGTAAACCTTAATAAATAAATAATGATATAGAAAATAAAGGACCGTTGTGGTGCAGAGGCACAACGTCTGCCTATAAACACCGCTTGTGGGTTCCATTTTCACTCGGTAATAATGAATTATTTTCATTTTCATCACGTTATTCCTCGAAAGGCGGAAAGCAGGAGACGTAGTGTCTTAACACTATGTTCCTATACATACCCTGCTATGTGCGGAATACAGTGTGAAGTAAAAAAAAGAAAATAAAAATTAATAATTAACTAAAATCTAATTCTAATTTATCTTTTACAATGCTAGCCAAAGAACAATTGCTGAGTACTAACTTCGTAAACTAAGCTCAATTTTTATTTAATTTTTTTTTTTTTGTATTTCTATACGACGCTCGCTTCCCCTTATAAAACTGACACCTTCACAATTCAAAATTACGTATTTTTTAGGTTCACTACAGATTTGTATATTTTATTGTAATATTCGTTTAAAAATAAAATCATAGACTTAAGATGAGAAGAGAACCCACATGTAATAACTTTACTTTGATCTTTTATTCACGAAGAAGACCAGGCAATCCAATTCCGCCTTTCCGGGTTCGATACCTACTCGGGATAGTGAATTATTTTTATTTTTCTGTGCTATGCTCTGGTATGACTCTATATCCAACCTTACAATGTCTAAAAAGACGAAAAAATGGAAATTCACTCGTATATGAATTAAAAAAAGTAATATATATATATATATATATATATATATATATATATATATATATATATATATATATATATTATATATATATATATATATATATATATATATATATATATATATATATATATATATATATATATATATATATATATATATATATATATATATATATATATATATATATATATATATATATATATATGCAAGTTAGTACAAGATCGGATAAGCAGGACGTGTTCCAAGCCGACATCAATGTATCAAGCCGTCACTACGTCACTGTCGCATATAGACGAGTTTAATGCATTTCAAATCAACATGTCATCAGTTACAAAATGAAAATGAATGATATTGTTCTGTGGGTTAAGTCTTTGTTATATATATACGTTTTTTTCCATTTACACATTAAGGAAAGATAATTAAGAAACGTACAAAAATTTGAACGTGCTGGGACTCGAACCCGCGATTGAAACAACTTTTAAGAGACGTGGGTTCAAAGCCCGCATGCATAAAAAACTTATACTTTATAAATTTATTTTGTAATTCAACAATGGATTGAAATAAATAATATTATATATACTTTTTTTTAGGAGGATTACAGAAACGTTGCGAGAAGTTGCGTGTTGGGTGATGTCGCCTAACGGCATACTTATCTATCTAGACTAAAGCTTATAATAAACATGCTTTCACAAAGAAATGCACTTAGAGGGTCATCGTCGTCGCAAAAAGTTTAATTTAAATTTTATTTTTACGATACTTTACTCTGATAACACTATTTGAAACTAATGTTTACGAGAAATCTGCAAACTAATTTACTTTTTGATAGCATTTTAATTGCAAATTCGCAATATCGCTTTGAACATCAGGACATGATATATGTGAAATTACGCGGCGGAATCGATAGTTGACTTCGTGCCAAGCGATGCTATCTGACTTTAGACTTTGGCAAGAAAATTAAAAAAAATAAAACCATTGATAACTTGAAGCCGGAAGAGAACTAAACGAAGATTTAAAAAGATTGATATACTGAGATAATTCACTACTTGCCCGGTTTGCTTGCGGATATTAATTTGTGGGAGAAAGAAATGAAATTATGTAATAAATATAAAGAATTTTCAGTAGAGGCCGCCATAGGGTTTGACGTAAGTTCGATTCTCACAGGTTATAGGACAAAGCGCGGCGTTAAGTTCCGCAACTCGACACGATACGAATATAAAACGATATTTACTTGTGTACTTTACATATAAAATTAATATTGCCTAATTACAAAATGTTGCTATTGCGCTTTACAAACAATTATTAATATATACCTACTTATAATAATTTATTTAAATTATTTAGTAGCGTTTTAGAAATTATATAGTGTATCTGTATGATATGAGAAACTTGCGATTTTTTTTTGTACAGAAATCAATCTTAGAATATTTTATTAGATGTAATTTTAACGAAATATTTTACTTTTAATTGTATGGAAATATACCAAATAAAATGTTTTTGCAGAGAATGGGAAATTGCTTAATTTCATGTGATAAAAAGAGCTGAAATGTTGTAAGAACATTTTTTATTTAGCTCAGACAGCAGCTGTCATATTATGGCGGTCATACAGTCTTGTAAACAAAGTGTGAACTGATCAAGGCAACTTTTGATCTAGACTGTTATCCATACCGGTGCATTTATTTACAAGACCGACTGACGTCAGAGCAGATCAACATGGCGTCCAGCGTTTCCATTCTTATTTTATGATACTTGTCGATTGAACGAAACTTTTACATTTATTATATTAAACTATAGCTGACAAACATGTTGGAAATGGTTTACGTATTTGAAGAGTAATAAGTTAAGGATGGCATGGACAGGCAAAAGAGCTCGACAATAAAAAAACAGGTATTACCTTTATTATCTTCAACAATTCTGTCAAAAAAATGAATATAAAAAAAATTGTTTGAATGCTATTCAAATTGATGTTTAGAAACATGTTCATATAATCAAGTGGCGTCGAGTTCCGCAACAAGCACTCGATGTTTTTTTTAAAAGAACAAATATTGATTATAACATATATAAGATTTATTGTACCTTATAACTAAAATTACTATTATAAATCTTTAGGTAATCTGGAAGGTATGTATACTAAACCATAAGATCGCCTTTTTTTTTTTGTTTACTTTTTTTTTCTTTTCCTCCGTTAAGCTTAGTTTTTTATATATTCTTAAACTACATTTTTTTCAGTTTACTCATATTTATGATTTTAAAATTCTCTCCGCCTACTTCGCAGGAATTGTAGAAGATTTCCTAGAATAAGCATTTAAAATGTATAGTATTGAAGTCTTGATATAGAAGTTTGTTAACAATGCGTCTGGCAAGTATCCAAGATGTTCTACGAGCGTATCGAACTATAATTCCAGTATCGACTCGGTTGATGTCCCTCCGTCTATAAATAGATGTGTTTTGACTTCCTTCCTTTGGTGCAGTGGTTAAAATATCTATACAGATTAAAAATATTAAATATATTATATTTTTATACAATATCTTTTCAGTAATATGAAAGTAGATCCAAAAATAATGTCAATATACGCGATTAATCCAGTTAAACTATTTTGTTTAATATAGATCCTTTGATTTTTTTCAGCCTCACTCTGTATCCCATATATTAAATCTAGCAGGGTAAACAGAGAGAACTTAATGTCAAGATACTCAGCTCTCCGCTTTCTGATTAATTGGAGACAAAGCGTGTAGAATTGCGGAACTCAACGCTGCAGTTTTTACCAGAGCAAAGAAGCAAGCAAGCAAGTGAAAATTAATATATTCTTCCGAATCGACTACTCAATTAGTTTTTTACAATCAGACGCTGTTCCACTGTGCCATGATATCCTCTTTTGAATGTTCTTTAATGAATTAACAATTCTAAATTACATACACTCTTATACTCCGAATTTTGAGGTAATTTTGAGGTATTTAATTCAGAGATTCTATAGCATAATCATTCAAATGTCGATAATTTAAAAAACGTGGAATATTTTTGCATTATATTGTATTATTGAATAAATACTTTGTCATATATTTACCAAATTGTCTGATCTAAATCTAAGAACATAATGATACTTTTTCATATGATGTAAATGAAATATGCATTCTGTCAATTTAGATTACCGTAACACTATCAATGGGTTAAGGATCAATTCACTTTATGCGGGCTATTGGGTCTTCGTGGGACAGCATTTGGCAATAAACAGGATGATTGTGGACTTGGACAATAATTCGATTTAAATAATAATTTAATTTAATTATTTTAATCGATTAAACAATTTGCCCTCTGTCTAGCATGACAAAGCGTGGCGCTGAGATCCGCTGCTTAACACACAATGTTTCGAACTCGAGCGAAAAGTGAAATACGGTTTATTTAAACACACGGCTCTCTCTGCCCTGGCTGTTAACTGCGGGATAAGGAATATCCCGAATAAGGAATATCAATTTTATAAAACTTCTACACATATGACACTAAAATATTACATTATCCTTAAAATTTATCGTCATAGCCATATCAACCTACACAGTATATAAACGTCAGTGTTTACCCTGCCCTGGCAACACTGCATCTGGCGGTATGCCCGACCGCTAGTACGGCAAAGTTTCACGTTTAATCATGTAAGATACTGATTTTTGGCAACGATGCGAGATTGTCGGATTCAATTTGTTGACCTGAGGTTTATGTAACGGGCAAAGTTCAATGAACTTTATATTGAAATTATAATTTATTTTTTAGTTGCACTTTTAAGCTATATAGCCTATTTGAAGAGTAATAAAATTTAAAAGAAGCCTATGCTGTATACCTTAGTATTTGTCATAACATATGTAAACAACACTAAAATGTTGGAAAAACTTTAAAAAACTGTTGTACGAAGTAAGCTAAAGTTTTGAAAATGTTGTTTATTTACTTTCGCGTTTACTTGTTAACTCCCATATATCGTACAAACGGTCTTGCAAGACTCTTCAGTAAGGAAAAGTTCTTAAGTGTTTAAAACTACATAACTTTTAGCCTCTCTAGCAAGCCGGCAGCTTGCTACTTATTTAGAAAGACCAAACGGAATATTGGGACAAGTGGACATTATACACGTTGGTTTGTTTAATTTGAAATAATACTATATATTTGATATTTTGAACAGATCTAAACTTCCACGCGAAAAAGCATTCATATTTTTAGAAAACAGGGACGCCTTGTGGTCCATGACTCCTCTCAAACAGCCCTACGTGGCTCCCCTCCTTAATTACTTTCCCAGGGACCCAGTTACCTCTTCCCTCCCCACCCTGTGTCGCTGTCAAGGCCAATAGGCTACCAGCATTAACCACGAAATCAGTAAAAACATTGATTTACAATTAATTAAAAATAAAGAAGTGAATTTTATTTTAAGTATAATACATATAACCATATTCAATATCATAATCTAGATAATCTTTTACTGCAGGTTTCTTCACTCGGCTACGACGTCTCGTATTCAGCAAACCGGACAGTTCTGGATACGCTTGTATTAACATTCTAGCGTGCTGCTTGCTGACGGTACCATTTTCTATAATGGCCCTGAATGTCGCGTTCTTCATAAATTGTTGATTCATCCCTCTAATAGCGTTTAAACGTTTCATTAAAGCAGCATCGATTTTGATTAGCTCCATTTCATGTATATCCTTAACCGCCTTTCTGTCCTGTATAAACTTCTTCTTCATAAACTTTATAAACTTCTTCAACTGTTTGGTCTTCTTCTTTCTGGCGGATGTGCCATTTCTGTATGTTCTGTGCAATATTTTTTTGATTTCCCTGATAATTCTTCGTATTGTTCTCTCGATTTTACGTTTGCGTTTCTTCCTCTCTTGTAACCTACGTTTTCTATCGGCGGCCTTCTTCTTTTTCTTCTTTTCTTTAGATCCTTTCAATCTATTCCTCTTCTCCTCTGAATCCGTGGCCAGGCTGGAATCGGCGAAGGATACATCAAAACCGGCGTACAGATCGTAGTTAGTCATTTGTAGTGCACAGCAGACGAATTTAGTTCGACCACAAAAATAATCACCGCGATATATTCGGTACTCCGCCTCACATTCCATGGCCAGCATGCAAGTTCCCCATGGAGCGTCGTGCTGGTTCGGATCTCCGCACGGAACACCCCACGGTCCTGATTAAATTAAACAGAGCTTGGTCACGAAAATGTAAATCTATTTGCTTCTCATAATAACATATTGGTAATTATTAATATATAATATGAAATAATAGCATAAATTACATAAATTGATTTTCTACTCAAAGTGATATCCATACTTATAAAATATGTTTTCTAGCAATTTCCTTTTAGTAAAGGTAAATAATAAAAAAAAAATCTATGTCTTACTTGCAGCCACCATATTAACGACATCTCCTTTAGGAACCGAAGAGTTGATAGCTTCCAATTTCTTATGCAACCAGTGCTCCTTCCATTCATCTTTCCAATTCTTCATTTCCAAACTAGAACTAGCTGTATCACTTGTGTCAGATTTCGTGGCTCTTCTTTTTATCCTCGACCTTCTGCTCATGAAGTCTAACACTGGGTCTCTTTGGAACCTTTGGTTTTCGAAATCTTGATCTATCAGTAGAGCTAGATGTTTGTCATAAGACTTTGCCTTTTTCACTATTTTGGCTTTTCTTTTGGCTATTTCAGCATCTTCTAATCGTCTCCTATATCCTGGCTCATTTGTTTTTTCTGTATCGGACAAACTATCTGTAGAACATGAAGTCTTCATATAAAATGCCAGAAGCGATATTTCCAAAAAAACTAAAGTGAGCCACATGTTAAGTTACATGACTGGGAATGGGAATAAAACTTCCAATTTCGTCGGTAATAAAAATATTTTATGATCTACATCATAAAATTTAGCAATCTACCTACATATTTTTCATTTTCTTTGCTACGAATATATTATTTTAACAACTACACACTAAAACGTTTTTGTCAATACTAACATTATCTAAGTATACAAATTATATAGAAATTTACTACAAAATTATACTAAGTGATTATGAATATATTACTCTGTTCTTTCAACCCGTCTTTTAGACATGGAAATGAGCATGATCTTCTGAAGAGTGTCCAGTTATATAATTTTATAATTACTTTATTGTCACAATTTTTGTATATAACGGAAAACTGCACCAACTGTTTCAATCAGACTCTGTATCTCTGTAACAGAACTAACGAATAAAACGAACCGGCCGTTACATTTTAAATGGCAATTAACGAAGCTTTGAAAAAGCTACTTGTCATGCAGATTGATTGCATACATTTAGTTGTGTTAAACACTTTGCAACCGCAATACGAACTACATGAAAGTAAAGCTATATTATTCTATTGAATGCAACAATTTTTTCATGGATATGTCGCGTACAATTTTTATATATATATATATATATATATATATATATATATATATATATATATATATATATATATATATATATATATATATATATATATATATATATATACACGCTTGCTATGCTTCACGCTATATCCCGGTACATGGTAGGGCATAGCGCGGCACAGGCAGAGGGGGATCCCTACTCTACGGTTGTAGGAGCCTAATATTGAGACACTTCGTTCCCTGCTTTTTTATATGGAAGTACAATTTAATTTGTAAATTACTATAATGCATAAGTAAATGTTGGGTCATTGGTAGAGGAACAAAAGTAAAATATATTTTATTTTTATATTTAGCATCATGCTGTATCTCGCACATAGCAGGGTAGGCAGAGGGAGCCATAGGCTCAAGGAACCTATATAGTATTCTTTATTGCAATCAATATATGTTGAATTACATACATAATAAAATATAGTTCCAAACGGTGTACTTATCTCTAGAAGAGATTCTTCCAGCCAACCTGTGAAAGTGAGTGAAAGCAGTAAGTAGCGAGATGACTCTTAAAATGCAATATAAAGATAAAATTTTACGTAATTACATAAAACTAAAAATAACTTTAAAAAAATCCTATACATAAAGCATAAAAGATATACATACATACCAGTAATAATGTTAAATAAACATATACTTATACAAATACATATAAATACATACATACGCTATAAAATATATAAAATTTCAACACAAAAAACAAAATAAACACATAAAAATATAATAAAAATAAAACATAGATAAGTTAAACAATTTTCAGATACTATTAAGTTCGTTGATGAGATGTTTTTTCAGTTGCGACTTAAAGGACAAGATTGATTGGCTCTCTTGAATAGCTTTAGGGAGTTTATTCCAAAGGAGCGGAGCCTGTACGGAAAAGGAATTTTGAAGGAATTTGGTATTGCTCTTTGGAATGTCTAGCATTGGTAAAACAAAAGACCTCCTCGAGCGTGTAGGAGAGGGAAGGATTTTAAAACGGGAACGTAGATAAGGAGGGAAGTTTTGGTAGTTGACTATTTTGAAGAGCAAAGAAAGGATATGCATATCACGGCGGCATAGGGAGCCAATTGAGCTGAGCTCGAAAATGGGATACGTGGTCGTACTTCCGAAGACCGTAAACAAAGCGTATAGCGAGATTTTGAAGACGCTCTAATTTGTTAATTTGCTCCTCAGTCACATCCAAATAGCAGACATCGGCATAGTCAAGTATTGGTAGGAGAAGACATTGCGCTAGCATTATTTTTGTTTTATGAGGAAGGAAGTATTGGAGACGCTTAAGAGAACGATAAGAGAAATGCATACGTTTACTAAGTTCACTAATGTGGGGTGTCCAAGACAAATTGCAGTCAAAAATTAGACCCAAATTCTTTACTTTATCATAATATGGAAGTGGAATTCCAGAATACATAATCGTAGGTACTGAATTCCAATTGATTTTACTTGCAAGTCGGCTACTACCGATTATTATTGCTTGCGATTTTTTTCGGGTTAACTGACAGTCCAAAAGATTCAGCCCAACATTCGATAGCAGCTAGATCATTATTTAAAATATTTATGGTGTCGGACAATTCGTTTATATATCCATGTTGGTATAGCTGCAAATCATCTGCATACAGATGGTTAGGAGAAGAAATGACTTTGGAAATATTGTTTATAAAAATAGAAAACAGCAGAGGAGAAAGAATGCTGCCTTGTGGAATGCCAGCAGTGAGATCTAGCCACGATGACGTACAATCATTAACTTTCACACACTGTTGGCGTCCGAAGAGATAAGTTATAACCAGTTTATAACAGTTGAAGAAATGTTTACTGCACGAAGAGAAGCAAGAAGTATGTCGAAATCAACAGAGTTAAACGCATTGCTGAAATCCAGTAGTACAATTGCGGTGAGCTTGGTGTTATCCATGGCACAACGAATATCCTCCGTAATATTCAGCAGTGCACTAACTGTGCTGTGGAATGGACGGAAACCGGACTGGAAAGGACATAGAAGATTGCTTGAGGAGAGAAAGGAATACAATTGGTTATAAACAATGGATTCAATTCCTAGTGTTAAGAGAACTCCGTTCCCCGCTTTCTATCTTTCACAAATAAAAATTAAGAACAAAAAAGGCACCGATGGCATAATTACATGCACATAATAAAAAAAACCCATATCATGAGGGCACAAAAACAGTTCAAACGTGAACATTCAAACGACTGCATTTAACTAGTGATGTGTCTGATATCCGTATTCGTATCAGCGGATATCCGAGGAAAATTAAAACTCCGTATCCGCAGATTTTCACATCAAATATACGTGTTTGGATCCGTATCCGCGGAAATACTTGCTTTATGTCTCGGCACATCACCCATTTAAACTCACGGCCATTACTAGGTCCAGGTCTACTAGCCAGACCCGACAACGCTGTAGGAGCTTTTTTAATTTTTTGCTTGAACATTGACAAAAAATGCAAAAAATTGAAATTGGTGCACAAACCAGGTAATTTTCCCGTTCCCATAGGTTTTCCAGGGAACCGTTTTCAGAACTTTCGCTACAATCCCAACTATTTAACAAACAATAACTATTTACGCACCGTAACTTTAAGTTACCTGAGCGGTAGAATACAATTTATTTATACCTTCAAATGGAATTAACCCCTCAAGGGATTCGAATCCGGGATGAAGCTAATCATGTGTATAGGGCTTAAATAAGAAAATGACTTAATAGCTGTAACACAATTTTATTTACATATGTACAAATATCTTGTATGTCTATCATATTGATTAGATGTTTAAATAACAACTAAAGCAAATATTCGAAATATTCTAAAAGAAATATAATTATTTTTAATGGCCCTATATATTATAATTAACATATTTTTGTAACATTTCTTGAAATAGTTAGTTTTTGAAGTTTCATGCTTTATCCAGCATATAATAGTCAGAGGGTAGTGTCATCTTGCCAAAGAAGGCAAACCAAAAACCATCTCATTTAGAGACAGACTGTCAGTCAGACACATAAGAAGTTCATATTAAGTTACGCCTTTCACCAATTTCATTTAAGTAACATTAAAATTATATCATGTTTGAATTAATATAAGCCAATCTTGTACAAAAAACAATCAGCTTATAATCTCTTCGACAGCCTCAGGCTTTTCCAACCATACTCGATGGTCCTTATTTTTGTTTGTTGGAAACTCTTTCTTCATTTGACAAGTCTTGCAAGTCCATCTTAAATATTTGTATTTTTTCTTATGTTTCAATTGTATTTTTGCTGTAGTCCCGTCAATTAGCAAACAGTGGCATTTCTTACATAATTGCCGCTTTATATCTGGATGACTGAAAGGATAATGCAAAATGTTATAAGTGGATGCCTAATTAATAACCTAATTAGTCTGTTATATAGACATAAAATAAATAATTTGTTTACCATATAAGGTCTTGCCTAAAATGATATTACAATAAGGAAGATATTGATCATAAAATAGAAAAAAAATTATAATTTTGTTTAAAGATAAATAAATAGAGCTTTGCAAGAAGTAAATATAGATTTTATTGTTCTCACATTTTCATTACTTGCTTCTTAGCTACATTAACAATGAGCTTTCCATAATATGCACTTAATATAGGATTCTTTTCAGCCATGTGCTTTCCAATCTGCAAGACAAATACAAATATTTATTAAATTGTAACCGACTGTTACCTCACTGATTGTGCCAGGTCAATTAAATACAATTTGATCACTATTATATCTAAATTATTTAAAAATCTCCCCTCCAAAAAACAAAGTGGAAGCTGCATTCTCAGCAATTAGAAGATGGAGAAAATGGGTAACACTAAGAAAAATAATGTCAACAGCTTATTTTATTAAAAACGTAGAAACAATATTATTACTAACTTGGTAAAGAAAATTTATTCTCTGAAATGAATCATGTCCGTGTACTTTCTTCATATTAGTACTGATAATTATGTAGTGCTCTCAATTCAGCCTTTTTCTATCCACTGCTGAACATAGGACTCCTCCAGGGTGCTCCAGAGGTATATAGTATTAGTACTGTTAAAATATGGAATAATATTGGTACCAAAATTCAAAATACGTGTAGCACTATTTAAAAAAAGTGACAGTGACAGTCAGCTGTGTCCGACTTTCGTTTATTCTTTTTTTATACTTGAATAAGTTTTATATTAAAGAAATAATATAATATAATATAATATAGTAGAAAAATAATTAAACAGTTATTTACTACTTTTTTTCTAGTAGCAAATTAAATTTATAGAAAGGGGAATTCCCGTTATTTGTCTTCAAAAAAGTGCTATTATATAAATATTGATAATATTGCAAATCAATTATAGCAATTTGTCCAATCATTATGAGTTCGAATTCTAATTAAAAAAAAGTTTATATATATATATATATATATATATATATATATATATATATATATATATATATATATATATATATATATATATATATATATATATATATATATATATATATATATATATATATATATATATATATATATATATATATATATATATATATATATATATATATATATATATATATATATATATATATATATATATATATATCGTAAAAGTTTCACATATGGATAAATTACTGTATCAGATGAAATTTCAGTAGCAATTTATTTTATATTAACTGACAATGACAGTAGCATTAAGTGCTGGTAACCGACTACTTAGCTGTCACTATTAGAAGAAACTAATTTTTCTTTTGTGGATTTGTTTTGTGAAATAAAAGTTTATTTAATTATAAAGATAATATAAATAAACAATGTTGAATGTTATTTAAATTTTGACAGCACGCTTTATTATATAAGGCTATAAAACTCAAAGTATCAATTTATTAAGTTACAAGAAATAGGGAATAATGTTATCAAAAAATCGAGCTATTTTATCAAAAATAAAAGCTAGAAATCGTCATTCATGTAGATTTCTATCGTCACAATTTAATGTCGGAGAAATTGATGTACCATTCTCTAATGGGTGAGTAAATAAAAAATGTTCTTACAGGTTATGTTAGGTTAAGTATACATAAGAATGTTTTTTAAAAAATTTTTTTTTTTTGTTATGACGCCTTGACTTAGTTAATAAGATGTTTAAAAAAGATAAATAATTACTAAAATGACCATTAGTTTTAACAATGTAAGCATACCATCATCACTACACATCCATGAAATATAAAAAAAATTATCATAATTTTTTATTTATATTTATGTGAGTTATTTTTTATTTTATTAATTCCAGAACTTCCCTAAAATTATCAACTGGCAAATATGCTAGATTTGCTGATGGTGCATGTGTTGCAACTATAGGAAACACTAGTGTACTATCGACAGTAGTATCTAAGGCTAAACAGAGTCCAAGCTCATTTCTTCCACTACTTGTAGACTATAGACAGAAAGCAGCAGCTGCTGGCAGAATACCTACAAATTTTCTTAGAAGAGAATTAGGTAAGCCCAACCTTCACTTATTAGATTATTACAGATTATTTTATTACATATTTACCTTCTTTCTACAACAAAAGTTTAATTTTGAATAGATTTGTAATTTCAAATCCTATTTTATTGTAAACTGCACTAAGCTTTCAATATTTTATATTTTCAATTACATATTGTACTATGCAATTTATTGAAATAATAAAAAAAATATTACAATTAAACTAATGGGTATTATATTTCAGGTCCAACTGAAAGAGAAATCTTAACCTCACGTTTAATCGACAGATCTCTTCGTCCCTTATTCCCACAAAATTACAATTTTGAAACTCAAATAGTATGTAACATGTTAGCTATAGATGGAATGAATCCACCAGAAACTGTGGCCATTAATGCAGCGAGTGCAGCTCTAGCTTTATCAGATGTGCCTTGGAATGGACCTATTGGGGCAGTTAGGTTAGATTCTGGCTATATTTATCTTTTGTTTATTTTACAACAGAATTTTTTTTGTATAACATTACGAAACATTTGTTTTTCAATGAAAATCATCTCTCCTTTAATAAGTATTAGGACATTTTACTTAAAATTTAGAATAAAAACGTCTCCCTTTAGTATCAAATTCGAGACAAAAATATTTATATTCACTTCAAATTTTCAGATTAGGTCTAATCGAGAATGAAGTAATAGTAAATCCGACACAACGTGAATTAGAAAAGTCCTCCCTAAACTTGATAGTTGCAGCCACTGCAAGTAACTTAGTAGTAATGATGGAAGGCCACGCCAATATTATATTACAACAGGATCTGCTCAAAGCCATCAAATTAGGTAGGGTAAGTTCAATTTTTTTTTAATACTTTATTTTGTTTAAAAATAGCTTTTACCTGCAGTTTTGCCTGTGTGGGCAAGTGGAAACATATTCTAAGTACCTGTTCCTGCTTCCTAAGATTATTCTGTCCAACAAAACAAACATGAGCGTATAATTTTAGTATAGATTAGTAAAGATGTTTTTTTTTTGGTTGGACTTCATATGTATTGCTTTGGTCATAGCATTGTGAAATAAATTATATAAATATTATTAAAAATTAAATTATATATATATAATTAATGTTAATATTTATACAAGATAATATACAATATATTGACAGAGTACCCTCATTCAAAAATGCCACTGTTTCGATTCCTTGGGTTTATTATGGTAACTTTAAAAATATTGCTTGGGTTTATAGAGGCTTCATTGTGGGTTCAATTCCAACTCGGGGGGTTATTATATTTATATTCTCTGTTAGAGAAATCGCAATGTTCAACTCTGCCATTTAGCAAGCAATGTCTTTAAATGTCATCCCTTCCACAAAATAAAGGTTCCTGTTAATAAATTTGTAGGTACAAAAGAAGCCCAACATGTAGTGAGAAGTATTGAAAAATTACAAAAAACACATGGAAAGTTGAAACGTGAATACGAAACTCCCGCGCCGCTAGATCAGAATATTATGGATTCTATCAAAACTCTGTCTTCTATGAAAATTAGAGAAATTTTAAGGTGAACCCTGAAATTGTATTTGTATGTAAAAAAACGCGGCGTTGAGTTCCGCCACTCTTCTTTGCCTAATTGTTCTCTTTGTAAATATAAGATTATATTGATGTTTTTACTATAAAGGTGGAAAGCAGAGAATGGAGTGTCTTAACACTAGGTTCCCTATAGGTTCTGCTATACTGAATTTTAAATATTAACCAATTTTTCCAGTGATCATTCACATGATAAAATATCCAGGGATGTGGCTATATCGGAATTAAGACAAACTGTTCTCAACCAACTAAGAGAAACGGAGGCAGATGTCAATACATTACAAGATTATTTCAATACAAATCTGAGGCAAATATTCAGAGATTTGATATTTGAAACTGATGTCAGATGCGATGGTAGGGGACTGGAAGACTTAAGGAATATCAGCTGTGAGGTAAGCGGTTTTGGTTGTGGCTGGTAAATGGATGGGTGACCAAGTTTATTTGGCTGTTCCATTCCATTCTTACTTTCTGCCCAATTTTGGAGATATTTCGCGTTGAGTGGCGGAACTCAACGCCGCGCTTTGTCTTCTGACCCGAGTAAAGAAATGTTATAATTAATTAATTCTCCTCTCATGGGAATTGAACCCATAACCGTCTTGTTTACAGTCGGACGCCGTGGTACTGCGTCACGATGGCCTGTAATTGAAGCTTTTTTTACATCGCTTATTTTGAAACAAATATTTATTTTTAGAAAGTACTATCTTCTACATAGCTGTATAATCTATATATATTATTTTAATTTTCAATTGTATATGTACATAGAATTAGAGAAAAATTAAAAAAAATTATAGGCAGACTTTGGCCAGGGCAAGAATATTCGTCCACAATACCCCATTCGTAATCTTTAATTCAATTGGACATGACCAGCGTTCTCAAGTCCACCATCTTCTTTCAGCCATCTGAGCTTTGGTCTCCCTTAGTTTCTTCCGCCATCAAATGGGATTTGATTGATTTTATTTATTGATAATTATATTTCCCTCTGTAGGTCGGTCTGTACGAGCCCCTTCACGGCAGTGCGTTGTTCCAACGAGGACAAACCCAAGTTCTGTGCACTGTTGCCTTCGATTCCCCAGAAAGTGCACTCAAGATGGACACACTTACTATGATTACTAGGTAATTATTTTTTTATTCACTTTATATTTAAAAATAATACCTATAGATCAGCGATTCTCAACCTTTTTTTTCCTTGTTAAATAAAAAATTACAAATAAATATCTTATGTATTGCCTTACATTATATAAAAAAATCATAATAACATTTTTTATAGATTTCATTTTAAATAATTTTACATTTTATTTGGATTGACCCTGTACCTCTCATCCTCTGTTCCTCTCATCCTGTTTCTCCAGTGGCATAAAGGAGAAGAACTTCTTCCTCCACTACGAGTTCCCGCCGTACGCGACGGGCGAGGTGGGGCGCGGCGCGGCGGGGCGGCGCGAGGCGGGCCACGGCGCGCTGGCGGAGCGCGGCCTGCTGCCCGCCGTGCCCGCGCCGGCGCCCGGGGGCCCCGCCCTCAGGGTCACCGCCGAGGTGCTGGAGAGCAATGGTGAGTGAGTCTGTCTGTCTGATCTATTTCTACGTTTATCTGTTACATGTGTGTGCAATTAAGTAAAAAAAAGGAAAAAACAAAAGATGGTTCTTGAACGAAGCGGGTGGCGTACAGTGTGGGACTAGATGTGTGCTGTTCCCCAGGTTCCAGTTCGATGGCGTCAGTGTGCGCCGGCTCGCTGGCGCTGCTGGACGCGGGGGTGCCGCTGGGCGCGCCCGCCGCCGGCGTGGCGGTCGGCCTCGTGTCCAGGGGGGAGGGCAGCGTCGCCGACTACAGGATACTTACCGATTTGTTAGTGAGTCTAGCTGTGTTTGTGGCTTTTTGTAGCGTACGTTGTTTTTGGAGGGTGGGTATAAAATAATAAATAGTGATCAAATTCAATTTTGTGAGAAGGTATGTTTTGCATTGTGTAAAACAATACTGTTCTTATTGTAATATTTAGTTGAGTGTTATTTTAATATTTAATAATTTTAAGTGTATGTAAATAAATCTGCTGTCATTGTTTTTAAAAATAATATCCAAATTATATATTTTTAGGTTATTTATGATCAATAAAATGCAATTTTTATAGTCAATAAAAATATTACATGCATTTGTACCATTATTGATTCACGATTCACTTTAAAGGAGGTATTACGACATTTAGTTTTAAAGCTTGAAAATACTTAAAATAATAAGTATTTTAATAAAATTTCCAGGGTATAGAAGACTATATGGGTGACATGGACTTCAAAATAGCAGGCACAAAAAAGGGTATAACCGCACTACAGGCGGACGTGAAGATACCGGGACTCCCCCTCAAAATAGTGATGGAGTCGATACAGAGGGCGACAGACGCCAAGAGCAAAATTATCGATATTATGAACCAGTGTATCAATAAACCTAGGTACGTAGCTATATTGCGTTATTATTATTTATTCAAAAGTATTGAAATATTAAAAAAAAATGATCCTCACATATTTTTTAGATGACAATTTTATAAAATTTAATTTGTTAGGGTAATCGATATTGTGAAGGTAATCGATATTATAAACCAATATCGATACTGAATATAAAAGTTAAAAATATTTACATTTGTAGTCGTATATAACAAATGAAGTCTTAAAAAAATTATGAAATTTGATGTCAAATTTGGATATCTGTCAAATGCAATATACAGGTAAAGTTAAAAAGATGGCAAATAGTGCATAATTAATTATAGTTAAATATTATGTAAATAATATATTTCTAGACAAGATCGCAAAGAGAATATGCCTGTAATAGAAGAAATAGAAGTGGAAGTTCACAAACGTGCCAAGTTCCTGGGCGTCGGGGGATCTAATCTCAAAAGGCTGTACATAGAGACCGGTGTACAAGTAAGTTATATAATTCTATAATTTTAAGTAAAAAAAATTATTACACAATTTATAATATATTTTATGATTTTTCTGTAACATTGGCAAGGCTCGACAAGCCTCCGCGAGATCCAAGCGGTGTTTAAATACGTACGTTAAAACAAACAAGCGCGTTGTTTGTGGACGCTTGCCGAGACTTGTCAAGCGTGCAAATGCTAACTATATAATGTTCTATTCCTACAGATAAGTGCAATAGATGAAATAAAATATAGGATATTCGCACCCAACCAGCACGCCATGGATGAGGCGCGAGCGAGAATCGAAGCCGCACTCACTGCGGAACGAACGCCTGAACTGGAGTTTGGCGCTATTTATACTGCTAGAGTAAGTTTTATTTTATTTTTTTTAACTTCACGCTCTATCCCGCACATAGCAGGTTAGGTAGAAGGAAGCTAGTGATAAGACACTCCGTTCTTCACTTTCCGCCTTGTGAGGCATTGCGTGTTGAATGGCGGAACTCAACGCCGCGCTTTGCCTTGTTGCCAGAGCAAATAAAATGAAAATTAATTCTCCCCTTATGGGAATCGAACCCACACACTGTCACGTTTACAAGTAGACGCTGTCTCGCTACCTTTGCGCCACGACCGTCCTCAATATATATTTCTTAATCGTCATTTTAACATGTAATAATTGTTCCAGGTTGTAGAAGTTAAAGACATAGGCGTGCTGGTGACGCTCTACCCCGACATGGCGCCCGCGCTGGTACATAACTCACAACTGGATCACAGGAAGGTAATGTTTTCTAGGTGATCACGAGGAGGTCACGGGCCGCATACAGCGGGCTCGTGTGACGAGGGTGGGGGAACGTGACGGGCCGTTGGTTGGTTTTTTAAGACGAACAATGTTACTGCGGATGGAAAGGGGGAGGGTGGGGTGATTCGGGGAGTGCAATGTCCGACTGCAACCGCGACAGTTGTGGGCTCGACTCCCACGAGGGGGAATGAGCAACTTAATGTCCTCGCTATGTTATCCGTTACGAGTTCCGTCACTTGAGAAACGTAGTCTACCGTGCTATATGAAGCAATTTAATTGTAATATTGTGTCCGTAGATAATGCACCCGTCGGCGCTCGGCCTGGGGGTGGGTTCGCAGATCCAAGTGAAGTACTTCGGCAGAGACCCCGTGTCGGGGCAGCTGCGGCTGTCGCGCAAGGTGCTGGCGGCGCCGCCCCCCGCCTCGGCCGCCGCCCGGGACCTGGACCGGAGATAGGCCCGCGCCCCGCTCGGTTTTTTTCAGCAATTGTTGACGTATTGTATTTATGTGCCGAAATGTCGTTCTTTCTTCATATTAAAATTTGTTATTTTTTTATTGTCATACTAAATAAGTGAAGTAATTCAGCGGACTCCGAAGTCAAGGCTACATGAACAAGAAATATAATTTAGAATTATATAGTGTTTATTATATTATATACTAAGTGAAATGGTTTTCTTATTGCCTCAAAAGAAAAAAACGACATCCTTATACAATCACTTTGTTGACCGTCCAATATCTGAAAATATCGTGTTGCTATCAGGCTGCAATTAATAAGGAATATCCAGATCGGTGGTGTCTTAGAGAAAAAAAATCTAAATCAACGCAGTCAAATTTTTGTATGTAAATCGCTGCGTATTCAAAATCTACAAGGTACTTTATAACTTATTGTACAAGACACATTTCAGAGATATTGCGTGTTGAGTGGCAGAACTGAACGCCACGCTTTGTGTTGTTACCAGAGCGGGAAAATTAAAACAATTCTGTTCCCCGAGTAGGAATCGAACCCATAACCGTCGCTTTAACAGTGTCTGTGCCTGCGCCATGATAACACATTGTTCTGCTAAATTTAAATTTTAACTCAATATTGTTCAAACTATATTGTTTCTCACAAATAAACGGATAAATAAATAAAACATAAAAAACATACAATTTTCCATTTTATTGAAAGAAATAATCTGTACAATCTAAGAAAAAAAAATATGTATCACAAAAGGACGTTTGTCGAAGGCACTACATTACAATACCGCGGTACTCCTGAACCGTTTAAAAATGTACCGAGTACGCGTTATCTTAATTAATTATTATAGACATAAATAAATACGTCTTGGTACATTATTAAACAGCCATACCAGCAAAACCTTACAATTACAAACAAATTGTCAAAAAATATAGATAATAACAATATTAATAATCTACATTTAACGCTTAATAGTCGAATTGCGTGTCTAAATAAAAAAAAACAAAGGGACTTCCCCTACATCGTCCGCCATCTTGTGTCACGCGGCGCGTGAACACCGCCATTTTGTTTCAACTTAATGTAATTGTATAATATAAATTTAATTACATATTATAACATACATATATGTATATAAAACGTTGAATTCAGTTTTATTCAATACGTGCAGTCTTTTGACATCGTTGTGACTACCAGCATGTAACGATAGTTATATGTTTATTTATTTATTTATTTACAAATATTATACACATTCGATGGTGTTTATTTCGAATATTAATACTCTGCGCAGAGGAACGATAATAACGCTTAGTTTTATAATATTATAAGTATTTCACACAATAATTCTTATTTATTTATAATAAATCCATATATTGATATTACGTACAAAATTATAGTAACAGATGTGGAATTAGTATCCAAGAAGTCCTTGTTTCAAAGTCTTAAAGTTTGAATTTTTTTACTCGACGTTTTTTGTACGAAATATCAAAATATTTAGTAATAAAAACCTAAATCTAACACCGTGCTAATATAGTGGCAATAGTTTCATTATAAATGACTATAAATGTCCCAGTAGGAAGTGTATCGGGGGTTACCCGGTTGGGTGAGGAGTTCATAATCGAGACGAAATTACTACATAACTATAAAATCGACTTAAAATAAATACGAACGTACGAACAAACACACGGTCAAATTTCATAATTACGTGTAATTTATTGTTTTTCATATTTTTTTTATAAAAAAAATATCTCTATACAGTTAGATACATTGAGATCATTATGACTAAAGCTGTCATATATTGCCACCATATTTATTTATATAAAAAAAATGTGCCCTTGTAAATGATTTAAGCACATTTGACATTTAATATATAAACTTATTATCGTAAGGCATGTGCAAAAACGCTACAAAAAAAAGCTATACATAGAGTATATAAAAAAAGTATAACATAACCACAGACAAAAAACGTTATTAATATTATGCAATATTTTAAATAATGAATGGCATTATAATAAAGCGTTCAGGTACGCTTGAACAATTATTATTATTATTAGTAAAAACATATGATTTTGCAAAGTCATATCTTTTTCTAAATATTAACAATCGGAACTTGTTTTCTCTGAGAGAGGCAAATTGTAGTCGATGGCAAGATTTGTTAATATTAGTAATTTTTTTCTTATTACTTTTTTTTATAAAATAGCCTCATCATGCTATAAAAGGGCTGGCAACAAATCATTTTTATCAAATTTGCTCTTTTGTCATGTAAATTCCTTTACAAAAATATTATCAAAATTTGTTCAATAATATCATCAAATAAATATTGCCCTTTGCCACAATTTCAACGAACTCTATAATAAATCATAATTGTCATATTTTTGTATAATTTTCGTATTTATGGTCGATTATCGTTTGACGTCTGAAGAAATTAATAATAATAGTCTATATAAATCTCTTATTGGGTAACATTCGATAGTATTTCGATAATTAAATAACATTTAAGGCACAATATAGAAGGCCATCCATTTCCCATTCATCCGTCCTTTTTAAAAAAAACTTGGGCAATCAATTCCTTTATTTCTCAGAATATTTTCGATACGTTGCTAGAATAAATGTATCAAAAATTACATATTTGTATTAAATATATAGAAACGTACATAATAACACACGATTTACTTGAAATCGAAATCTATGCACAGAACAAAAATCAGAAAAGATCAAATCTTATGCTAGTTTTTTTCTAAAAACAAAATCTTCATGATAATAACCAATATTTGCAAATTTCTTCCCTAATATTTATTCTAGTCACCGAATCCAAAATATTCACACAAACTTAGTCCAAAGTTTAGGACTCAATTTCACAAAAGGACCTTTTGAAGTCCAGCCCAAGTTCTTACCCAGCTTACTGACTCAGTCCAAATATTTTCAAGGCGTTGAACGCGGTGGCAAGAGCTACGTCCTCAGGCTTTTCTCCAAGGAAACCTGCGATAAGCTCCACTATGGCGGGAAGAGCGCAAGGCTCGTTTCTTTGGAAGGTACAGTAGCGGTTTACAAAGTTCATCGATCTGAGTGGAGGGAAAATGTTTCAAGTAGTATTTGACATTAATTTAAATTAAAACTCGATTTATTATGTACTGATTCAGAAACAAAGTTCGGTGGTGGCGTTAGTTTGAGAAAATTACAGTTTAAAAAGGAACTGATACTAGCATAGTTGTTTACCCATACTTTAATTTTTCAAATACTTTAGTGAAATTGCTTACAAGAACATAACGGTACATGTAACTAGACCAGGGAAGTACATTTGCGCAGATACACATAACCTATTCTGTGTTTACACACACAACCTATTCTGTGTTTACACACATAACCTATTCTGTGTTTACACACATAACCTATTCTGTTTCCCGGGCGGGTTCGAGACAGTGTGTTCAATTGCGGAGCTTAACGCCGCACTGTTTTATCAGAGCTAGGAAGTAAAAAAAATCACTCCTCCGATCAGGGGGTCAGCTATTGCTTTGACTCTAATACATGCTAACAGCGCTATAGCGTCAAAATGTGTCTAGATAACATTATCTTGGACATATTCAGTACTAAATAGATTTTTAGTACAGAATTGACATATGTAGGCCTGTGAGACGCTATCGACGTATCAAGCTGACAATATAAATGACTTGCTTCCTGTTTCTATACAACACTTGTGAGGAATACCAATTAATGTTATAAATATACTGTACGTCTAATGGAACTTTATACTCAATTATATAAATGGTTAAGTAGTATTTAGTATTTAAAATGTTTTGTCCAAAATATGAAATGAATACATGTAACTTTCATATAGGAACAATGAATGGGAAAACTAAATTTCACGCGAAATCGCAAATATTCTTTAAAACCGACAATTTTAGTGCAAATAAAATATTAGTTCACTTACCTTTCAGTCAAAGAATCCTTGACGTGCAACGGCAGTTTGGAAGCTCTCATATTTGGATACATGAACGGCGAGTCTGTTTCTACTAATAGCTTATCTAAAGGCAATATTCTCTCCGAGAGAAGTCTCCGTATCCCTCCATCAGATTTGTCCTTACATATATACCCTGTTATGCCCAAATAGAAACCTTTTTCTATATATTTGAGTCCTTGCTCTATGGATCCGGTGAACGAGTGTATGACAATAGGCGGCAATCGGTTGCCAAATTCATCTAATATTTTAATTAAATCGTCTTGAGCTTCCTTTTCGTGGACGAATATCGGCTTTCTGAGTTCGCAAGCCATTTCCACCTGGAATAAAAAGCAAAATCTTTAACTTTGTTTAATTCGTCTTTTTCAGTACTTAATTATATGATGTTCAAAATATAAGCATGTAGCGTTTAAATTTGAACACAATTATTTATCTTATCAAGATTCATGTAATCTGTATATGACCTATTTCTTTTGATTCTTCTCAAAGTCAATTCAAGGCAAACACATCCACCTAATCACAAAAAAAAATCCGGCAACATACTTTCTTTGTATGTAATTTTTTAATTATTCACCCATTACAAATGATCGGAAAGGACCGTCGTGGCGCAGAGACGTAGCCTCTGCCTGTAAACGCGTCGGTTTGTGGGATCGATTCCCACAGGGGGGAGAATGAATGATTATCATTTTATTCGCTCTGGTAACAAGGCAAAGCGCGGCGTTGAGTTCCGCCACTCAACACGCAATGCCTCGAAAGGCAGAAAGCGGGGAACGGAGTGTCTTAACACTAGGTTCCTACTGTTCCTACGGTTCCCTCTGCCTACCCTGCCATGTGCGAGATACAGCGTGAAGCTAATTTAATTTAATTTTTAAATTTAATGATCGGTTTGGTCGATTAGTCGGCTTCTTTACAGTCGGCACATTTCTAATATATATGTATATATCTCTTCTGTTACTAAGTGACTGACAGACATCGCACACCTGAAACTCAATGAGTAGAAAGCGGAAATTTGTCACGTTTTCCGAAATTCCTACGATAAGTGGATAAAATGCGATTTCCAGTTCATTGATGTAGAGCTACAAAGGAGCATGGAGCTAAATAACTAGTACAAATTAAACATTCGATTGTCCAACTAGGCTAATTACTACTTAAATTATACGTATATATAATTGTATATATATTAGCTTATTTAATTTTTAGTAGATCACTTGTATGTTAATGAAAAAGAAAGCGTGTTTAAAAATTTATTACGAGTAATCTTTTTACTTTCTATCTTTAAAAAAAGCTGCCACACCGTTATTTACAAGTAATTAGAAAAAAAAAACAGTTATATCTTATTTTTAATTAGATAACGTTTGTACGAGGCCAGCTATTCTTCTGTAGCGTTTAATTTAAATCTTATTATGTTTACATAGTAAGTACCGGTGGGACTACGAGTCATCTTTGTGATCGTTGTTTGTCCCCCGTCATCATAGATAGATGTGACAAGTGTCTAGTAAAAAATCTCTCCATAAATCCAGCAGGTAAATACTGAAAGATTAGGCAGAGAGAATCTAGCTAAACTTTTCAGCCAGAGATACACGCCAGAGATGGGGAAATAAACATTATTGCCTCAACTTGATATCGAACCAGCAACCAAAGCGTTAACAGTGAGCCAACTTCTTCTCTTCAAAACTCATTTAATATAACATAATTCCTAAATACGAAAAATTCATATTCCTAAAGTGATACATCCAACATTATCTAAATCTAAACACACGAGCATCCGAGCTAAATATAGCCGATGAACGGTGATCAACAGCATGTCATTGAACGTATAGAGCAAGACAGTGTTACCGACGGACGAATTTCATATGCATTTTTATAGAATAACAACCCGGGCCCGACAGATGGTATCCTGCTAACAAAAGAAAGTATGGAAATAAAGTAAGTTGTTTATAGAAGTTATACCTATAGCTATACAGATGGTGACAAACACACATACATATATTGAATTTTATATAAACGACAAGAAGACTATACTATAGTGTAAGACTATAGTAATAAATGGACTAACGTAATCCCGTCGATCCGTTTATTATTTGAAAGCTACACAATGATAGCAATTGGTAATATGATAGAAGAAGTTTATTGTTAGGTAAAAAATTAACTATCCCAGCCCTCTCGTCGGCCGCAAGCCGAGGCTCGAGTCCCGCAGGGGACGCCCTTGCCGCCGACGTTTCCTCTCAAGCGGACACGATAGGGCTTGCTACTTCTCAGGGACAGAGTACCCTCTTCCCGCCCCAACCGGTGTCGCTGTCGCTGAGTAAATTTTACTTACAAAAAAAAAAAAAAAAAATTAAGAAATTGAAAGAGCTTTCAAAAACTGCTGGTTTTTCATAATCGCGACAGTCAGCCGACGATTGATGAGCTCATAGAAATACATGAGCAAGAGAAGAACGATCTCGAATATTGTGTTTCTTTTTATATCCAGTTCAATCAGAACATGGAATGATTAAAAACTTTACTTCAAGGCAATATATATTTCGAAAATATCGACTCCAACGACAGCGCATTTTCTCTACAAAATAAGAAAAAAAAAGCATATAAGCGAGGAAATTTTACGATAAATTAATAAATTCTTCTTGATTTCATGTTTGTATAAGCCAACATCTTAAATTGCTATATTTGTCTAAATTGCTATAAGCTTTCGGTCCTGGGTCCAATTAAAAAGAATCCTATCGCGTATGTTCGGGGTTTTACTTATCACAGAATGGAAATAACTTAATTATGATTCCCCCGAGTGAATGAAACCCACAACCGCGATCACTTTATCTTACAACTTAAACAAAAACAGTATACTATATTATTAGGTTATCTACGTTTACCTGTCAAGCGATAGATGAGTAGTGATAAGATCGATGTTCAGTATCGATATCTAAACATTTTTTTTTATCTAACGGGACAGGGAAAATGTCGATATATTTTATTATATAAATATTCCCTCAAACGTGATTCGAATCCCCATATACAATACAAAACAACAATAGATATAATAGCTTTAACTGCGGCTTCACCTACTTTCAAATGAAAATAACTAAGAGGCGTGTATGACACATACACAAACCTACCATATGGCCGAGCTAACTCTGAATGCAGATACTATGTAACCCACATTGAAATTATTCACGTTTTATAATATATCCTACCTATATAAATATAGACAAATGGACAATCAAAAACAATAAATATTTATTCAATGCGAACTAGCAGTTTATGAGCGCGTTGAAACAAACATACTCTCCAGCTCTATAAACTTAGTATATATAGTATAGAGGTTAATATTATACTAGCTGTACCCCGCACAACTAAAATAATTTGATGAAAAAAAGAAAAGAAAGAAAGAAAGTCATTACACAAATATTAAATAAATTTTGAGTCATTTTATTGATTATGTTAATTTTGAACAAGCATTGGTGTCGACAATCATACTAAGCCAGTAACCTTCGTGGGCTCATGCACAATAACTTTGCTCAAGATCATCACATGATCAAATGCATAGTTTGCGAGTCTATAAAGGACATACAGACAAACATTATTTTTATATATATATATATATATATATATATATATATATATATATATATATATATATATATATATATATATATATATATATATATATATATATATATATATATATATATATATCAATTTCAACTCAATCCAATAAGTGTGTAAGTTAGGCCAAGATCGATTCGACCTTTGAAGGTCATTTTAATGAATCCCGAGATTTACTAAGAGTTATTTATGACGCAGCTTCCGTTATTGCCGCTCCTGAATTCGCACCATTTGCTTTTAAACTGTCATACATATAATAGTTTTTGTCTTTACTCTTTTTCTGTGTAGAAAAGTTAGACGGACAGACATTATTTATATTATCTGGTTGCAAATTACACAGTGCCAATTAACGGTATTAATAGCTGTTGGTATTCCTATAGAAATATTGTTTATAGCTTATATTTTATATGTTACTAGCGACCAGCCTGCGGCTTCGTCCGCTTAAACTACTTCCTTATTTGTTCTATCATCAATAGTTTCGGCAGCGCAGGCGATGACGATTTTACGACAGTTTTTAATAAAGCGGGTAAATCTTACGGTTGCGTCACAATACATATACAGAACATACATAGTACAGTGATAAGCACGGTATTTATACCGTACAAGGAGCAAAAATAAGCTGATAACACCTAGTCTTCGCCTTCAGAAGGTAAATAAATCGTTTATGTCCCAAGGTATACGCATGTATAATAAATTACACAAATACTTACAGACTTACCCTTTGAGCAATATAAAGTCAAGAACAAAAGCATA
Source organism: Dione juno (assembly GCA_037127375.1). NCBI lineage: Eukaryota > Metazoa > Arthropoda > Insecta > Lepidoptera > Nymphalidae > Dione > Dione juno. The sequence goes on from JAXRJS010000067.1 coordinate 8,810,421, forward strand.
TTATTAGGGAAAGTATATTATACGGATTTTACTGCGTGGAGTTAAGTACTGTTGATGCTCATTCGGGAGGCTAACCACAGTTGTAAATATATTGTAAATTTACATTAAAGAGAGCAACTGTTGAGTTGCCAACGCCCATACCACGTTGAACACACCGGTTCTCGTCCGATCACCGAAGTTAAGCAACGTCGGGCGCGTTCAGTACTTGGATGGGTGACCGCCTGGGAACACCGCGTGGCGTTGGCATCTCAGAGGGTGTCTAAGCCAATTATCTGTCCGATATTTGGTTTCCGGCATACGGGTACGCGACCCCGGGACCTCGAGCCACCACTTTCATAACCCGATCCAATCCATGTAAGTGGTGTCCCTCCCCTATATTCCAAGTCTTTCTGCCTCTTATTCCCTGTCCTTTCTTGGTTTCTCCCAGTAATGGGTTTGGAGGTCAGATGGCAATCGCTCCACAAAAAAACCACTTCGCCACTCATATGGACCGATTGGTCTTAGTCGGAAGGCAGACCCTGGCAAAAGCCGGGACTAATGCCAGGAAGAAGAAGAAGAGCAACTGTTGAGTTTCTCGCCGGCTGTTCTCACCAGAACTGCCCTCCGAGCTGGTGGTAGCTTCTAGCAGGACCGACAATACTGACACTTATGTTAATTGACGATTCGAAAGTGCTTATAATGGCCTATTTGAATAAGGTATATTTTGATTTTGATTTGATTGAATGATAAATCTAAGCACATATATATACATTTACATACTATAGTATGTAAATGTATATATATGTGCCTATGTTTACGTTACCTGTATATATATGTAACGTGTATATATGTACACAATACGTGTTATTTACAACCGCAGGAATGAGGCAAACTATTTTTAACCTCGAACGTTAATTGACCGATTGAAAATGTTAATTATGAATTAGTTCGTTTGCTCTACAGTCTACAATTCTACACCATTGTATAACAAAGTAAACGTAATTCGCTTTGAAAGTACATTATGTAGTACAATTGTAACTATCGTTGTGACGCAATTTATATTTGAAAGACATTTAATTTAACGCGAAGGTTTTCCTATATATTTTTTAGATTTAGTCTGTATCCAGCAAACAGCAGAGTAGGCAGAGGAACCCTTTTGTAAAGGCCCTTTTGAAAACACTCTTCGTCGAATTTCATGTTGAGGAAGAGGAACTCAACGCCGCTCTTGGTGTACCAGAGCGTAAACTCATTTTCCCGTGGCGGGACTTCCCCCAAGGCGGGACTGAACCCGCAAACGTCCCGTTTAGCTATTTGCTGTCAAACTGTGTCATTATGATCTCATTCAAAATTCATTGGGAGAAATGTTTATTATATAGGTGATAAATTAAGAGCACTTTATATAATAATAAGCATTATTACGTCGAAATTACTTATTTAATAGTATTATTTTTGTTATTGACATATTTGTAAAGATTAAGCGGCTTTTTAGTCTCGTTATCTTCAATACTTCTTATAATTAAAATAAAAAAAAAACAAATATTATACTAAACTCTAATTTTCATTCTAATTATATGTAATTTAAAAAAGTATATTACATATATATATATATATATATATATATATATATATATATATATATATATATATATATATATATATATATATATATATATATATATATATATATATATGTGTATTAAGATTTTTGGGCCATGTTAAACATACCAACCTATACCTAGGTTACCTACCTACTTACTTACATTTACGTCACACATGTCTTTTAATATACAGCTCATCGTTTTAGTAGTAAAAACCACAAGAAAAACACAAGTACTCATTGAATTATATAAAATTACGCAAATAATCAAGCATACGTTATTGTGACGTAATTAGAACACGTCTTACACTATACAATAGTCATAAATAATAAATTTAAATGTATCGTGGAATTATATATATAGGTAACGTACTCGTATTAATAATGAATATCTTCGACTAACAAGGGTATTTTTAAACGAGGTAGCAAGAGAGATTATCGGGTTAAGTAACAACTATTTATATAAGAAAAAAATCATATTTGTCCCCAGTTTAGTTTATATAGCCCAAAAGAAACAAAAGAAGAATATATAAAGAAACAGATTGCGTTACAATCAAGCATTTCCTTTGATTGTAAACATTATGTTCGTCAACTTGTTCTGCATTCGGGTGAATTAATTATTTTCATTTCCGTTTCCGGTAATAGGAAGTGTGTTTTAAAATTCAACGGAAACTGGAGACCGAAATGTCTTGTCTTGATAATAGTATTCTCTCCACTCTTTATTTACATATAAGAAAAATTTAATAAAAGTTTACGAAAGTGGAGTTATTTCTAAAAGAAAATCTTCCAGCCAACCAGCACTAGTGGGTGAGTGTCAAACAAACAGTGTCGAAGCGGAAAGAGGCAGTACAAGTAAGAGAGAGAGAATAGAGAAAGTATAAGAGAGAAAATAGAAAATATATATGTAGATATGTATGTATATGTATGGGAGAGAAAAAAAAAAGAACAGCTGTTTTACAAAACACGCAACAACCAATGGTTAGACTCGAATATTTCATTCGTACCACGTAATAACTAAGAACAAGGCAAAAAAAAAAGACCGTCAAAGATTTACGTAACGCAACGTAAGAGTTACAGAACACTTGTTAGGATTTAAAGATTCCACATTACAAGATTAAATGTAACAAGCGGGAGATTACATTATTCTACTACAAGCATCTTAGAGCATGTTAGCTTATCACTAATAAAAAAAAGTACAAATCTCTTTTGAATTAGTTCATGTAAAAATGTCTTTAATTGAAAGCGCTATGGTCATGGGTTCCATTCGAACTCGGACAACAAAAATTAATTGACTCGCTTTGGCGAGATATAACGCGGCGTTGAGTTCCGCCACTCCACAGCTCTTGACATTTTGTGCCTAAGTGTCTGCCAAAGCTTAGAGTTCTACTAAGAAAAACTGATTTAAAATATAACTGTTGCTCTTTTAAAGTCAATTCAACTTTAAAGATGCGTCAGATCAAATAACATCGTACTAACATGTCTCTATTATCAATAAGGTTGAACATAGATACAGATCTACCTACGTCCTACATATCATCTGCTTTTCACGACATAATGAAGTTTATCATATCAATATAATGTGCATTATACATAAAATAATACTATATACAGATAGCTTTGTCCAGTTAATATAGCTGAACTAAATAGTTAGTTCAGCTATATTAACAGTGTTCTAATTCTAGAGTTTCTAGCCAGTTTCTCTGAATGAATAAATTAAAGAAAACTTATTACCCCTTACTGTCTTGTGATCAAGGTTACGGGTACCGGCAAGATTTTAATGTAGCTATTCAACACAGTCATTAAAATATCGTTATGAAGGTTTGTACTAAAATTCAGCCTACTAGTATTTTTTCGGCTGATAAAAACTTAAATGGGGCTACTATATAAGTGCTATGATTTAAGAACGAAAAAATATTTATTAAGTTTTTTGCAGCTTCACGCTGTATCCCGCATATAACATGGTAAGCAGAGATAACATAGTATTAATATACTCCGTTCTCAACATTCCACCATTCGCGGAATCCAACGCCAAGCTTTGTCTAGTTACCAGAGCGAGGAAAATGAAAATAACGCGCCCTAAACTGTCGCGTTTACAGGCAGGCGCTGTGTCGCTGCAGCACGACGACCCCGAAAAGAATTGATTTAAAACACATTTATTTATATTAAAGTCACGATAAAAAAATTATCTACAATCGCACACACGCACGCACGCACTCAAGAACGCACGCACGCACGCACACCGGCACGCACGCACGCCCATACGTACGTACGCACGCACGTAACCATACAAAAACAACACCTTAAAAACGCCTTATCAACTCTCTTTCATTATACACAACTCACCTGCCGTTTAAACACCTCTCTCTGCACACGTGGCTCGGAGAAGTCCTTAGTATAATTCAGCCCGCACTCCCCAACCGCCACGCACTCGGGCGCTGACGCGGTCGCCTGTAATTCTGCCCACAAATCCTCTTCTGTCATTGATTTCGCATCGTGGGGGTGAACACCTTTTGTAGACAAGAAGATTTGGAATCAAATATTATAGAGTATAAATAGACATTGTAACGCAGTGTGACAGCGTCTCGGGGCAATGCTTATTTACAGAGGACGCCCGATTACCCGAACTATTAATCCGGCATATGTAGATAACGGAGGTTTATTTGAAGAATACTGTTTAAAAAAACAGGGAAAGTAATGAAAAATGTGTGAGTAAATACACATATAGTATACAGTATGGCAATTTTAAGATACACAATGCCAATAATTTAGTTTAGTACTCCTAACGACAATAGACAAATTCAAATTCAAATAATTTTATTTATAGTAAGAATACATGATTCATTTTTTGAACGTCAAAAACATCAGCAACGGTTCACTAAAGTTAATGCCTCAGACCTGAGAAGAACCAGCGCAAGAAACTCAGCCGGACTTTTTTAATTTTTTTTTATAGTCATTTACAATGAGTTCAATGGAAGACAAGTTCAGTTAATCGAGTGTCTACTGTATTTTCATATACTAAATGAAAAAAGAGAATATAATACCCTCAAGTGGGAATTGAACCGGCAAAGTATGCATTTATTCATACACTATCACAGCCACAAAGGCCTCAGGAAATTAATATGTAGAGATCTATATATCTACAATTTACAAATATAATATAATATATATTTATATTGTATATATATTAATATAATACAATATATTAATATATATACAAACCTAATAAAACTAAAGTGATCCAGGTTAATAAAAACAATACTCTGTTAAAAAAAAACTGATAAAATATGTATTGAAATGTAGTTTTCGAGTAAAACAGGTTGTGACTAATAAAACAAGTCTTTGGTATCATGATACATTATACTATTTACATATGACATATCAAATAACCTAACATATAATGAATGGTTTAAAAATAATTAAATATATTTTTTTATATTATTAAGTGTTTAATTTCAAAGCTAAAATATGCTTTTGTATATAAATAATTAAGTGGTATCCGATAGTTTGCTACGGTTGAAGAACAAGTCCAGTCCACAAGTATGTCCACTGATGGATTAATTCATGAATACAGACTGATGACGATGATGATATATCGTGTGCGAATTGGCTACTTATTTTTAAAGGTTTTAAGTTATTGACAACATAAGACTCAGTAAGATAATTACTGTAAGTTTTTTAATACTAAAAATTCTAATAGTTATAGACTTTAAAAAATATATATATTAATGAAGAAATAAATATAAAGGTCATAACAATAATACATATTTTAAATATATATATGAAATTATATCAATATTTACCTGCTGTAGAATAAATTGTGCTGGGATAGAGGCGGGTCAATCTTAGTGCTTCTTTACTACTACGGACTGAGGTTCCTGTTACCATAATTTTCTGAACACCTAAAAAATATTATAACTAAAGAGTATGTTCCTATTTCCTTAAAAAATATACATTATTCATTGAATATCTCGTTGTAAAATGATTACTGGGTATGTAATTTATTTGCAGTCAGAAATTGTCGATACCATTCTAATATAATAAATTATTGTTGCCTATTTTGTGTTATTTGAAAGTTAAAATGGAGTGAAAAAGAAACCAACAACTATTACAATAACAGAAACAATATTTAATATTAATTTTTTTCACAATATAAATAGTGTTAATTTATTCAGCGGTTACGTATATCACATTCCTACACGCCACTTTCAGAATGAAAATATTTTTACACGCACCTGCATCTTTGGCTCTCTGTATCACCGAATCGAGATCACGGCCGTATTTTTTGTTCGTTAAATTTGCACCAATGTCAATTACAATTAAATTCTCATAGCATCCCTTCAGTTCCTCGGATATCTGGATTTCTTCAGACGTCATTCTTAATTTTGTATGAAGCTTATTTATTTGGTGTTTACCTGGAATTATTAGATTTATTTAATATTTTTCTTTTATGAATAATTTATTAATACGTTACTGTTTACTCACAAATTGTATCAAACACTCCTGCTTAATAAGCTTCCTAAATTTTATTATGACTAGTTAAAATGAACACCTTTCTCACTGAGATGCCACCATGTTTTTAAAGAAAGTTTTACCTTGCTGCAAATGCCAACTGCATGTTTACATGTCAAATGAAACTTTTGTGATTGGCAGAAAAGAATTAGTCCCCTTAATCTAATTGGATATAACATACGATATAAATCACAACGGAACCCCAGCTGATGAAATCTTTTGTTATTACGGTTTTATTACCTTATTTAATTTTTTATACTTTACTATCTTATTTATCCTAATAACTCTTTTTTAAGCAATATAGTTAGTTATTATTAATTGAATTTCTACATATCAAAAATATATACAGGTAACAAAACGCGTTAACACTGTCAGTTTTGACTTTGACAGCTGTTAAGCTGTTAAGCGGCCAAATGAAAAATATGCTGGTTAATTTGATTTTCAAGAAGCTTCATAACATTTTAATTTTGCCAAACACTGTGATTAGATGTTAGAATTAAAAACAAATATCTAGTAACCTATTTGTGAAAAGTTGAAAAGAAGAAACAAATAAAACATATAAAAATGAAAATGCGTCAGTTTGTAAGTAAGAATCTGGCATTAATAGTTATGGTTCCTTTTATTGCTGGCGCTCATTATGGTTGGGTGAAACTACAAGAAGTTGACAGTCTAGTCACTTCTGAGGAACGTAAGAAAAATATAATTTTAACGGTATGTTGAAAAAATATAAGTAGTTTAGTTATTTCTTCGTAATAGAACCTCATAACTTGAGATTTCATAGCTAAAGAAGCAATAAATATTTACAACATGCTGTGCACTAAGGATGTCTGACTGAATAAATTAGAATAGAAATATTGACACTTATTTCTCTTATCATGAACTTTCCGTTTGTTTCAGATGCTTAAATCTTCATAGAATAATACTAATTGGAGTGTAAATAAATATTAAAGAAGATAGGGTGAACATTGTATAATCCTTTGGTATTGATTGTAAGGTGAAGTTATAGTTATATTTTAACATAATAAAATGATAGTTTAAAATTTCTTTTAGTTTTCTTCATAAATAGTCATAACAAGTATACTACTACTGTTACATAATACTTGCATCAAGCTGAGGGGGATAATGCTAGAAATAAGACCAAGTACGTTACTGAGTTCCACCAAGGAAAGCTTAGTCTGGAATATCTTGACATTAGGCCCTTTCCCCCTACTCTCATACATCTAGAAAACAGCATAAAGATGAAAAAAAAACAAATTTTCGCTTTTATTTCTTATTTATAAAAGCTCTTGTTAAATATGTAATATTAGAGTATGGAAAACTACATATAGTAAAACACCAGACATACAGTGAACATTCATATATATATTCCCCCAAAGTTTCTACTTTACAGAACTAACAATTTGCTTTGCTATGTTGTGGAACAATTTATAAAAAAATATTATTTTATTTTACACAAAATATATTTAAAATATGTCTTTAGCATATATTTAAGAAGTTCTTTTTTATTATTTGAGGAAATCATGATCATTTATTGTACAAGTGCACAAGTTTAAACACATGTTTGTATATAAAATTAAAAAGCATGTATTAGACACAATAAGAAATCTTATTTAATAAATTATAACATTATACAGCTTTTTACAAATTAAGCTCATACAATAAGCTTTAGGTATTTACAATGACATTAAATATTCAAAATCTATATAATGCATTACTTTATAACTTTAAAAAATGAATTACTTTTTTCTTTATTATTTTAAATAGGTAAGTGTTAAATTTTAATCTGGCCCCACAATAAAATGTAAATGCGCCACAACTGCTAATCGCTTTCAGTCCGGCAAAAGACGACTCATAATAGTATAAGGAAGATAAAAATATTATTTGTTTTTGCGTGAAATGCGTGCACTTAGTGCTTACCAGAGCGAGGGCATTACAATACAATTTGAATTTAAATAATAATATCATTCCTTCCTCTAAATGGGGATCGAACCCACGACCATGAACGCATATACGTTCAGAAACTGTCCCATTGCACTACAAGGACCTCAAATATATGAAATATTTAATCATGTGGATCCAGATCAAAATTTATTAAAAAGCAATAATAAATAATTGAAAAACTTATTACTATAGCCGCTGTCTCGCGGGCGGCGCTAGTCATATAGTCGGCAGGTGGCCACGGACGTCCAAATCGGATTTCTTCTTTGGCTGTGATCGTTCTGTTACTATTAGTTGTGGCAGCATGGGGGATGATTGTACCTGTCGATTATAGAAATAGTGCATAATTTACCAAAGTATACAAAACTAAAGTACTTCTTTTTAACTTGATAGATGTATAATTTGGATCGACAGGAAGAATCTAGTGTAAGTAACCTTTTGCGTGCTTGCTTGCGGCTTGCTAAACTCAGACATAATGCCTTTATGGATATAAATGACATCAGCTCAATAGAATTTGGTACTATATCTTCTTCGATTTTTATGTATTTCCAAATAAATATAGTACAATATTTATACGTATAAGACCCATTTCCTGAAGATTTTATAAAACTACAATAAACTCCAACGCTTTAAACTAACGTAATCGTACATCTGATGTAAATCAAGAAACGCTATCCAATATTTCAAGTACCTAACGCTTCAAAATGCTTGCCTGCCGCAACATACCGTCCGTACGTTTGCTATTTAACTTATCCAGCCTGACCTTTTCACTAAGGTGTTGACCTTTTACATGCCTTGATATATTAGCAGCCGTGATACGACGGCTTTGCCACATGCAAATTAGTTGCCCGCAACGTGATGTTATCGGACACCGTGATTAAAGTGAGACCGCAATTTCTAATCAAGGATTCGCTCGGCTTATATGGAATTGTAAATGTTATTTGAGGGGTATAAAAGGGGCGCTTCAGTCCAAAAATACCATTTTTAAACTAAACATACCAAATGATATATAATCGATATTAATTGTATTAATTTTGATTTATGTTATTAAAAAAACTGATTTAAAATGAAAAGGTCAGCATTTCATTCTTGTAGATATAACAGTTTGGTGAGAACACAGTAGAGTTTTTCAGTACTCTTTCTAGATATTTTGTGACTGAAGTGCCTTTGCTTTTATACTCCCTCATTTCTATATTTGGGGTCATCGTAAGGCATTGGTACTGTGACTGTATCGAGTGACAGTGAGTGGTCGTGTATTGACAAAACGAGACTTAGAGTTTCAGTCAATACGCAATATCTCCAATGCCAGCTACACTGCTTTATACGGGACAAATACAAAGCGTTAAGATGGAAAAAGTCTAATTTCCTTCATATAGGTACATCTTGAAAACTAACCCTAACTAGAGTTACTGCGAGGCAGCACTTTTTTATTACATATATAATATGATACAAAACAATAATAATTTTTAAAGTAGGTAGGTTATTATTTTTTTCCGACATTTGTCTACAGACAAGCAGCGCTACTATCGCCTGAATAATATTTATCCCATATCCCGCTCGTCGTCCGCAAACCGAGGCTAGAGTCCCGGGCGACGACCTTGCCGCCGACGTTTCCTCTCAAGCAGACACGATAGTGCTTGCTACTCCTCAGGGACAGAGTACCCTCTTCCCTCCCCTACCGGTGTCGCTGTCAAGGCCAACAGGGCTAACAGGATTAAACTCACAAAAAAAATATCGCCTGACGAAATTTATAGGTCTAATCGTAGTTTATTTTTTATAATATATATAATTTATTTTATAATTTTTGTTAAATATTTTTGCTTTACAATACTTTTGTACGTATTTATTTTAAATTACATAATAACTAAAATTACGAAAATTGCTCTCAAGCATAATTTTCTAAATAAATACTGTTTAAAAATTTGAACTATAAGTAAATTTAGAGTTTACTGCTAGCAACATATACATGATCTCTCTACTATCTCTCAATCTCAGTCCACCATTGACATTTCATTTTGTAATTTATCTGTTAAAAATTGCAACAAAGCCAATTTTTACAGCTTAAATTAGACATTTATATATCAATTCTCCTTTTTAGTTACTTAATTATGATCTGATCTACAAACAACTATTTAATACTTTACACATTTTCTATATAAGTATCACAGAATAAAATCACCTGACTGTTTAATATATTTGCAATGAAAACTCATTTTTTTTTACTCTTCTTCGATATGGTGGTGTCGGTGACGTTCGATACGTTGTCCACACTTTGATTTTGATCAAAGTACTCTTGCTAAAGATTACAATAATTAATTAATTATAATATATAAATAACCTAATAAGCTTTATACTTATACGAGAAAATAACGTTAATATAAAGGCTATTTATAGGTTTTTCAGCAACTACAGCTTCTGTTCTGCTCTTGTCAACGTATTAAATGACAAAAGTTAAGTGACTTTCTTAGATAAATTAACTTATATAATTTAGGTATACTAATTCTTACGTATTATAGTTTAAAATGACAATATCCCCAAGTATTTTTTTTTTGATACTTTCATAGATTACCTGTGTTCGTCTCGCCTTTTCAAATTCCTCGTGATCAGACTGAGGCACGGCGAATAAGAAGTTTTCGAAGATAGGATGTCGCAGTAACTGTTCACACGTCCACCGCATCATCGGGTCTTTGTCAAGACATTTCTGAAAAATATGCTTTTATATGGCACTGTGCACACCACAGGAATTATAGTAAACTTTAAATATTATATTTCACACTATTTACATTTTATAAAAAATATACCATACAATCTTTAAATAGGATATTTGCTTTTATTCCATATTTTTTTATTGAATTGTCTATAAATGTACTATAAACGTTAAAAAAGCTTCACAGTTCTCGTCCTATCCCGCTTATAGCAGGGTAGGTAAGTCCCCGATTGTAAGCTCAACTTTCGAGACATTACGCGTTGATCGGTGGAACTCTCCAAAGTAGGAATCGAATCAGTAACCATCGTGTCAGACGTCCCATACTTCGCGACGACATCGTCCGAACATATGTTTTAAATGTTTAATTAATTTATCATGGCTCCAGCTACGATAAATACTAGAGAGAGATTCAATATATATATTTCTGTTTAAATAAAGTCTATATGTGGTTCAATTTCTTACCTTCAAGAAGTCTAATACCAATTCGTTGTGAGTGTATCGTTGCGGTATCTTTTTTTCAAGGGGCTCCAATGTTGTTGGTTCCGGCAACGCCATGCCCTGATTAATACATTAAATGTTATTAAAAAATATAAATAAATTTATCTTTTATTTTCCATAGTAAATATACTTGTAGAGAATATAATTATAATTACATTTGAATCGGATTTAAAAAATAAGCTTCAAAAAGATCTTGGAAAACTGGCAAATGTATTTTTTTACAACAAAAACAACTGTTCCATGGACAATGTCAAAAAATTATTTGGATTATAAAAGTTTTCGGGTCGTCACAGAGCAACAATACTTAGCTATAACTGAAATGTATAATTGAAAGAATATTCATTTTTGTCCACACAGTGAGTTTATTTAGGTACAAGACTCTTAGTATAAATAAATTACACAATACACCTGAAAGAACGAGTTCTGGGAGAATATCGTCATATGTCTAGGCAGGAGGTCTCCTAATGTCTTCCGGATGAGGTACAACTGGTCGAGATCACTTTTTCCAGGCCACAAAGCTTCACTCGACAAAAGCTCCGCGAACACACATCCTGTGTATTGACATTGATTATATATTATGATGTTTTTGATAATATATTATGATTGAAGTAATATATATATATATATATATATATATATATATATATATATATATATATATATATATATATATATATATATATATATATATATATATATATATGTATATATATATATATATATATATATATATATATATATATATATATATATATATATATATATATATATTATGATGTTACAATTATCAATTAGTATTTAAAAGAAATATCTTCTTTCAACATTGGTGAATAATAATGTCCCGTAGTTATTTTTTATTTTTATTTAAAGCAAACATAGACTGTAGCAAATATAACAACGTTTCACAGATAATATTTGTACAGTTTATATCTATTCATAACCAATAAATCTATACATACATATATAGTGAATTAAAGTGCTCAAGCACAAACAAATATTTAAAATTATTTTCTGTCTGTGTTTCTGTTTGTCCAAGCTAATTTCTACAACAGCTGGAACCGAATCTTTCGTTGGAAGATAGAGGAACTTGTGGAACAGCTACAACTATTAAGGCTACTTTTCATCCAGGAATTCCCGTGGGATCGGGCATATAACGTATAATTACCGCACGCGAGTACCTTCTCCTCATATAAATTTTTTCATAAATTTTCATAGACAAAGTGATTCGAAAACCAAAAAAAAAACGAATATATAACATATGCATATAATATTAGAGTTGATGCGAGAACACCGATTAGGCGGGTCAAACCGCCAACTGGAGTGTTCAATATGGACAGTTATTTATATAACAAGAGAAGGCTTAAACAATCAATCACTTGTCTCTCCTCTATAAACTACAGAATAAAACCAAGAACATACTCACCTATAGCCCAAACATCCACCGGTGTGCTATACATGGTATCACCAACAAGAAGCTCGGGCGCGCGGTACCATCTCGTCGCCACGTAGTCCGTATAGCTCTCACCTGGACCTGGACATGTTGTGCGGAAGACCAGGTCAGGTTAGATTGGTTTTTATTTAGCGGATAGGCAAATAGGGATAAAGTAGAGCTCATTTCGACCTTTTTTTATTACATTTTTCTAATATTGTAGTAGTAAGAGTGAGTTATTTGAAAGCAATACATATATAATGTCTCAAATGAACAATAGTCTAGTCTATTTCTATTAAATGTATAGATAAAATAACATAAATAAATAAAACAGTCAGCTAGACACTAGGCGAGTCTCCCCCGCGGCTCCTCAGTCACGTTTAATCAAAAACATTTCCACCAGGCACTTATAAGTTACCTATTCTATTCTATTCTATCTGATGGACAGTATGCTGTTGGCCCTGCGACCTCTACAGTGTCGCTATGATTTAGGGGAGGCCGAGCTAAAGGAGCTCCGACCTTGGCTTGATAAGTTACCATTTAGCGTGCTCTTTATAAAGTGCACGGTGCACTGTATACTACACATTAATATTAAATCATTGTAAAATGAACTCTAAACATAACACATATAGGTCATAATGTTAACAAGACATTTTCATATTACGTTTAAGTAAGGAGTTACGTTTACAACTATAATTAAGTCGATACAGATAATATAATACTAGATACTATGAAAGTGTTGTGGCAACCCAATGTTCAAAAACATTGTTGTTCGTTGAGCTTCAGTACCCAAAATGCAATTTCGTGAATCCGAGCGGGGAACAGCGTCTACACCAGGTGATCTCGGTAGAATTCGCGAACCGAGGGGTCCGTACCAATTTTTTAATTGTATGTCAGAAGAAAATCTAACTTACAAAAAATTACAATCTTAACCGTTCGGGTGTATACACTCGTTTTATACGAAATGAAGTACAGATATAAGTTAAAAACGGTTTACGTACTTGTAAGTTTGATTATTTCAGTACACCAAAGGACCGGAGTTGGGGATGTTTCTAATTAATCTCTTGAATAAATAGTCTTGATATACCGACATACAGACGGACAGACAGACAGACAACCAAGTGATCCGATAAAGATTTCGTTTTTGTATTTTAAGGTACGGAAGAAAAAAGCCGATACAGTACAAAATTTTCTCAATAAAACCGTACATGAGCTTACCGTGATAAGAGAATGCGTGACACGAAACAATATAGCTGATACGGGCCCTAAATATAAATACACAACCTACGGCTTTCCAATGACAACAAAGACAACTTACAAAGATATTTAGACAACCACTTTCATGTTTACTTGAAACTTGCGATATTTTATTTTAAAATTAAATAAAAACATCTACTTGTTGTAGGTTCAGAGAAAATTATGTTATTTAGATCATAGTTTTTGTTTTGTAGAACAATGTATGTTGGACAAAACACGAAATATCCCACAAATTAGTGAAAATTGGACACCTAATTTAACAATAAGTATGCCAATCTACTAAATTATACATTTTCCACAACCTCTCCAAGCCGGCCGTGGTCAAGTCAATGGCCGGATGCGAAACTTCATGGGTCGCGGCCCTCTTCTTCTGAGAGGCATTGATGTTTCGTGAAGGAGGCGGCGGAGGTACTGTCTAGGGAGGATTCTCTCGACTTTTTATCCACCGTACGCGGCAGGGTCAGGGTGGCACACGATCGCCGCCGCCTGTACTACTAAGGATCCTTTTGGTACCCATAGCCCCCCGGACAGTGACAATCGAGAAGTTTATTATGGATGGCCCTTATTTGCCAAAATCCGTTCCAGTCCCCTGGGTACAGACACATGGGTAGTGTACCAGTAAGGGGGGTTTTCTCACAATAGTTAAGAGGCAGAGAGTACCTTGTGTAAAAGCACTCCATCGCTCGGAATTTGAGATATTACGTATTGATCGGCGGAATATAACGCCGCAGTGTAACACTATGGCGGGGAGATAAAAAAATATCTACCTCCCGTAAACAATTCGACAGTTTGTTGTAAATTTTTTTGCAAATGTTTTTTTACTAAAAAACATGAATTTAAAATTAAAATTACGTAAACCTGCAGTATTATTATATACGTAATGATAATGTTATACTCCCGTCATCCCATACAAGTACAGGCATAATTTTGTGTCATACAATTACAAACACAAATATATATATATATATATATATATATATATATATATATATATATATATATATATATATATATATATATATAAGCATGGGTGGTGCATGAAATATGACATATATATATATATATATATATATATATATATATATATATATATATATATATATATATATATATATATATATATATATATATATATATATATATGTATTCGAACCCAAAATTACCATACAGATTATATCTACAGGCTACTGCGTCAAAATGACGTCAAAGCTCTATCTTAATATACTAAGTTCGTATAATATTAGAGAAAGCTAAAAATATTTTGCCATTATAGGATCGCAAGTCATGGCAGTTATTTCCTTCGTTAGATTGGAGTCAACGCTGACCTTGGTTAATGCCAAGGCTGCAAAATTCTTGGCTATAAATATGGTTCAAAAGAGTTATATAAGGTATACTTTTTCCATGATTATAATATAATATTCTTTATTGCACTAAAACACATAAGAAAACAAAAACATATGAGATAAAAAGTTCACAAAGGTGGGCTTATCTCTATGAGAGATCTCTTCAAGCCAACCTGTGGTGGTGGATGAGTGTCAAGCAATTTATATATATATATATATATATATATATATATATATATATATATATATATATATATATATATATATATATATATATATATATATATTCTTCTCTTTTTAATGTCCTATGTGTCCTAGATGGGGCAGAGGGCGTCCACAGATATCCTCCATCGCGATCTGTCTTGAGCTTCACGCTTTACGTCGGTCCACGCCATTCCGATGTTTGCCGCTTCTGCCAACACGGTGCGACGCCAGGTTTGACGAGGACGGCCACGCTTTCTTTTCCCTTGGGGATTCCAGTCCAAAGCTTGTTTGGGTATATGGTCGGGACCCCTGTGTGGCCAATCCATTGCCACCTGCGACGCTTGATCTGGTGGTCGATCGGGCTCTCTTGGCATTTCCCCAACAGTTCTACGTTAGAGATGGTCTCGGGCCAGTAAATACCGAAAATGTGGCGAAGACAGCGGTTGACGAAGACTTGGGCTTGGCGTGAGATGTCCTTTGTAACCTTCCACGTTTCGCACCCATAAAGCAGCACGGATTTTACATTGGTCTCAAATATCTTTATCTTGATTCTTCGCTGTTTCCGCGATTGGCAAACGGGTTTCAGCTGCGATATATATATATATATATATATATATATATATATATATATATATATATATATATATATATATATATATATATATATATATATATATATATATATATATATATATATATATATATATATATATATATATATATATATATATATATATATATATATATATATATATATATGGATACTATTCTACTATACTAATAGTGACAAATACCTTAAGGAGGAGAAGAGGGAAAATCACAATTAAAAACTATGACTTTTACACATTCCTAGCATAATTAATACATATATAAGGACAGACATATTATTTTATCTATTATTTCTACTTTTTATTCCGCTTATAGCAAAGTAAGCATAGAAAACTTAATATCAACATGTGTATTTTTGCTGAATGTGAATTATGCTTTATTAACGTCACAAATTTGCTAAATTGAACGAAATGCAGTAGGAATCTTGTATAAAAATACTCCGCTCTACTGCTGGAAGTATATTTTACTAGCTTTAGCCTGCGGCTTTGTCTCTTTGGGGAAATGGGAATAAATAATATTATATGTAGTATGTAGTTTATATGACACATCAAAGTGCTTGAGGTAATTCTGACAGCAGGTATAACTTGTTACATTGAAACGATTAACTTGTATTAGAGTATAGCTCAGGGTTTTCCAAACTGTTCGACACGACACCCTACGGCGTCGTGGCACTGTGCCAGGGGCCCCGCGTCAGAGACGAATGACCACCACCGTTAGAGTTCCCCTTCCTCGATAAATGATGATAAACTAAATCCAACACATACATTTTAATCGGCAGTTCCTGATATTAACGTGTCATCAAGGAAATAAACTCTTTTTTCTTTAGCTTTATAAACATGGTATATATACTGACTGACTGACATACGACGCACAGCGAAAACTATACACACACACATAGCGTAGACACCTGTAATTTGGCAAGTCACTTGGGAGGATTTCCCGAAATTCCAACGGGAACTGGGAAAAGCGGGGTTATATGTTTTATATTAAGTACATGCAATTGAAACAGATCGCATTAACCATAAATTAATCTATACTTAAAGATGTATTTGAAACATAATAAATGATATATGCTTTATGTGTGAGACAAGCCTAATCATATCATCATATAGACGCCCGTGACACCGATCCAAGATTCTATAGCGCGCTCTAATGTCACTTTTGCAATCGTCTCAGCGTACCAGCTTTTAAATTGCTTCATACTTTGGAATGGCTCGTTCAACAAGTTCATCAAACTTTAATTTAATATTTTGTAATAGTGGATTCTTTTTTAGACACACGCTGTATAGAAAAGTCGCCAGTCAGTTGGGGGAAGCTAATGTTAAGACATTCCATCCATTCTCCGCTTTCAAGTTTCGAGACATTGCGTGTTGAGAGGTGGAACTCAATCGCGCTTTCCTTTATTACCAGTTCGAAAACGAACATAATCCATTCTCCCCGAATAGGAATCGAACCCACATGCGTCACATTTATAGTCAGTCGCTGTGTCGCTGCACCAAGACGGCCCTAAGGATATATTAATGCCTTACATTAAAAACAAGAGAAAGATTTTGTCACTATACTTAAGCTGATGCTGAATATATAAGTAAAAAATAAAGTATAGGTAGTAATACGAAGTGCGGCATTGAGTCCCTACACTCAGCTCATTACCTCTCAAATTGGATTGGATAGTGATCAACGGAGTGTCCAGACACTAGGTTTTTCCTGACTTATACTAAACACATTAATTTTCATGAACTTATCAATCAAAAATGTCCCATAAAATTTGTTTAACTATAATTTATAAAGCGATATGCTTTACTACAGTGTACTTTGAAGCCATTACAAGAACTGGGCCGATGGTGGATAAGCTAACCCGGATAGCTATCGGCATCTACATCTACGAGTGTATTCAGTGTAGTACATTAGGCACAGGTTTAAATGTTTAATAGGCTTAATTTGTCAATAAATTCTAGGTCAAAAAGTAGATCATTATCAAAAAGATCAAGACTCCGTAATCCAAAATGAAATTTAAAAAAAAAAATATTTTTGTCAACACCTAAAAATGACACGCCTGTTTATGATCCATTTATTGCGCTTATTTTGACTTTAGCGGCGTAATTAAAACCGAATAGATCTCAGAGGGTATATTCCGGTTGTCCGAGTAACGTGAAATTTAGCCAGAAATTTAATCTTATCGTATAGTTATGTAGTAAAATATGCAAAAATTGGTAATTAATAGGTCTATCATAGAAAAAAAAATTTCAAAAATTCATGAGAATGCACTCGTCAGCAAGCATACATTCAAAGTCAACTTTTAAAATTTGTAATTCCCCTTGACCTACCTACCTACATTATAATCATAGGTGAACTCGATACGGAACCCTCAGTGCGGTAGTTCGAATCGCACTTAACCGGCTGTATTTCCTTAAGATTTAGTATCCCTTAGGATTACCAGAAGTCGAAGTGTGATTAAAGGATATATATGCACCCATACTTAACACAGTGTGGGTAAATTTGCAGATTAATATAGGATTAGGTGCAGATTAATGTAGGTAGGTAGGTAGGTTAGGTGCAGATTAATGTAGATGGCAGATTAATGTAGGTAGGTTAGGCACAGTGGTACAGTGTCGGACCGTAAACGTAATGGTTAAGGTTCCGATTCCCACAGAGCGTAATAAATATTTTTATTTCCTCAATCTGGTAATACAAAGTGCGGCGTTGAGTTTCACCACTTGAAACTTTCGAGTCTCGGATTTAGGTCAAAATGGGAGGACGGAGTGTTTTATCATTAAGTTATCTCTGACTCCCTCTCTGCGTAAACCTACAAAGCACAAGTGTTACGTCACTCTGGTGACACGAAGTTGGCGACTACGTGCGTTATGAGTTTGTTTTTTTCAACGCGATAACCTCAGGATCACTGGTTGAATTTGTTATTTTTGTGGTGGATCGTCTAAGTATGATTGAGGCAGGCTTTATAAACTGTATTTTATTACGTTTATCGTTTTGATGTCCTCACTGTATCTTTACATATAGTCCGTAGGTAACAGCGACAGAGGGGGCATTTAGATTTTTGTCTTATTCAAATATAAAAGCCACTAACACACTAAGAACGAACCGAAATAGCATCAAGCATTCGCATGTATAAAATTTGACAGTTATTTTAAATTTAATATTGTTATCTGTAGTATATTTGACTAGGTATCCACTCGCGGCGTGCATTTTTATTATCTACACACACAAAAGCAATCCATATGTTTTTTTACAAAATGGAACTATTCCTTGGAAATATTAATAAGTTGAATAATGGGTCTCGACAATGATGCAATAACTGCTTAGTGATGATAGCAAGGTCAAGACGAATCGATTGACGTGTAAGAATAATCAAAATTGGTTTATACGTTTAGTCTCCACACCGCTTCACAGGAAACAAACAAACATACATATATACATACATAAATGTATATACGGACTTACACATTACCCTCCTTTACGTCCTGCGGTCGGGTAAAAATACCACTATTCATTGTTACGTCACAACCGTTTACATATTCACTAGAAATAAAAGTGTACGGTCAACAAATTGATATAAACGTAGCAATTTTCATTCATTTGTTATAAACCAATCAGCGTTAGGTACTGTGGGCAGCTACATAATATATAGAACCTCATATAGCTTAAAAATAAACGAGATCAAATATGAAGTCATATAGATAGAGCATTACGTGGAGAGCGGAGAATATCTCTATCTACATGGCTATATAGGATAAAGCGTAAAGTTGAAAAACGAAACGTCTCATCAAAGATCTGTCAAATTGAATAAGGGAGTGTTTTGACACTACCTGCTCTTCTATGATAAAGCGTGAAAATGAAATAGCTTATAATTTTTTCTTGAAAGTAAAATATTAATTATTTAAATTTGATATTGCTTATCTATTAGAACCATAATTATTTATAGTCGATGCTAACTACAAAAATAAATTATAAATGCGAGCGTCTGAACGATTTCTATGAGGCGCAAGTTCGAGTCCCGGCTACCTCCAAAATGATACACCTACTATTTAAAATATATCCCTTGGTGTGTGAATAACACTTTAACAAAATGTTAAAATGTCCATCTATTTATTTGTTTTTTTAGCTTTTAACGAGATTTTTACGACGAGATAAAATTGTAACCCCAAAAGGTTAAATGTACTTATTACAGAATTTTATGATACTTTTGAAGCATGAAATTTGTACTAAAGTCGGATTTAGATCAACATTATAAAAATATGATTGCCTTAAGAGAATGTATGTACTCTATACGACCGTTAATTATATATATATATATATATATATATATATATATATATATATATATATATATATATATATATATATATATATATAATATATATATATATATATATATATATATATATATATATATATATATATATATATATATATGATACGCAAGACAAAATATTCAGGCTGATATACTTGCCTTTATCATGTTTCAAAGTCATACAAGTACTAATTTCTACAGAGTTTTCGCTCTACTTACAAGCACATTAATAATTAATAGGCAAAATTCAAGTTTTTGGAAAAGATATAAATAACACTGTAAACAAATAATACAAAATGTCACACGATCATGGTGAAATTGGAGCATATGCGACGGTTTTGGGTTCACGTGTCACTTAAGACCGAATAATACAGCTATACGAAATCTGTATATAAATTGTTATTCCAGATACATCACTAGATTTCTCATTTTTTTCTTCCAAATACAAACAGATATTTAGATAGATTACCGCCATGTTAAGACATTACAAGTCAAAATCGTGACAATAAAGTTATTTATATGCACTTGTATTACATATTAACTAACGAAACGAATATAACAAACTAATATATTATATAGAAAACGTACAAACTACTCAATACGTAAAATTGTCTAAATTGTCAAAGATAAATAGAATAAAAAGTTACTAGCTCGTCTTCGGACATCTACACCGAATGGGATCATTGTATGGACCGAGTATTCTGAGGAACAGCTTCCACCTGGTGAAATTTTATTACGATAAGTTTTACTCCAGTGGTTAAGACCTAGATTGTTGCTATTCGCTGATGGCAAATAGTTGGTCTAGTACATTAATATGTATATTTATTGTATGCATAGCGTGCTCCAATTTATTCTTCGGGACTAGTTCCGAACTTCGTATTATTATTTAACTTTTTTTCATGGAAATATTTCCACGACAACGAAATGTAAACAGCACATAATCAAGGTAGAAGTACAGCTAATGGGAAGCCTGTCCTTACACGTTAGCTATAAGTTATACTAAAATAAAAAAAAATTAAAATAATACTAACTAAAAAAATATAGTAAATAAAAAAAATAGATATACGCACTGATCATCCTGGCAAATCCAAAATCACAAAGCTTGACCACACCATCGCTGGTCAGCAAAATGTTCTCCGGCTTGACGTCGCGGTGTATACAGTTGTGCCGATGGCAGTACGCCACACCTTGGAGTGTTTGCCAGATGATCTGTTTGGACAGCAGTTCTGGACAACCCTGAATAGAAGGCAAAAGATATACCTTTTAGAAAAACATCTGACCGCTAAACCATAATTTCTCATCGAGCTTGAGCTCGAGTGAGAGCTCTTGGAGAGTTTCCAAGAAATATATATATATATACTATTGTAAATTCCATTTTTATATACTATTCTAAAAAGTATTTTGCTTTCCTTAGTGTAACCATAATTTTAAACTGAATAAAAAATTAACAAAGATATCTTTGTTTTAACGTGGCCGTCTCCCAGACAGTCACCTAGCTATGGGTTTAATGCCCTTGGGGGAGTTAGTTTCGCTCCCCGCTTTGTTAAGTTGGGCACAATATCCTGAAGGGAAGGAAGGTCTTAGCACTAGGTTATCATTGTGGGAGATATGTAAAGCTAAAAATTAATAATTTTCAAATTAAAAGTAAAATGAAAATACCTTTTAATATAATGATGAGTCCTTAAGATGTGGTAAGAAAAATGTATATAAAGATACATTTTTTATTATAAATTATTGTTTTATTAAATTTCATTATTTATTTAAAAAGACCTTGACCGTGCACTTTATCGAATAATAAACAGTATAAGTAGATTACAAGCCAAATGAAATAAAAATGTCAAATAAAATTTAACAGCAAACACGTGATTAATATTTAGATTAAAGATCAATATTAAACTTTGGAAATTAAAAAAAACTGTACCTGTTACCAGAAACTAAATAAAAAAATAAAAAAAAGAAATAAAAAATTTATGTATATATAAATTTTTTTTTTCTTAGTAGCATATAATATATATAAATATAAAAAAAACTTTTAGGTCATTACTTTTTATAATTAAGAGTACGAAAACAAGAATATCCTATAGTGAGAAAGTACTATGTGCGCGCTAATTACACATGCATACATCAGTCAGCCGTCATTAGTCGATCACATATCCATCATTGGTCAACTGATGACGGACTGATGATGGATGATGAAAGACAGATAAAAAGAAGATCTTTATCTAGGTATGTATAAAAAATATTGTGATTTTTATAATTTACATAGCAGTGTAAGGTGAAGCACTGTCGTAAGTACTGAAAAAAGAATGTACTGGTAAGTACTGAAAAAGAATGTACTGGTAAGTACTGAAAAAGAATGGCTGAACATTTTGTTAGGATTATTGGCGAGCGAGGCCCCCTTGATTTGCCCCATAATAAAATTTCGCACAAGATATAATTTTTATGACCCATATTTTTTATTCTGTATTTGGAAAATTAAACATTCATATTGTTTATATGACACATTCAGAATAATAAACATAATAAATTTAAAATTTAACTTATCTCATCGTAATTTCTATATAGGTAGTGAAATGTTAATGTATATAATACAATATGAGCTAGAAATAGAATATTCTATGAGTTTTTAAAACACATTAAATCCGACCGTTTTCATCACACACTATGGTTTTTATGAATGGAATCCAATTAACCCATTACTTATTATTTGACAGTCAACCGAAAAAAAACAAAAAAAATTTACGATTTCTATATAACTTACGAGCCAGGAGTGTTTTTCCACATACATATTATATACATCGTAATTAACACAACTATATAAACAAAACAAACATGTCAAAACTTCATATGTATATATATATACAAACGTAATGGACGGACGTTTAGAAATGTTTGCGAAAACTAACCGGCGGCGGCAAACGCAGAAGGTCACTCAAAAACTATTGGCAAAGAATGCAATGAAATATTAACACATTAGTCTGCGGATACGATCTTAGCTGTCATGATTTGTTTGTGCTATATAAACTACATATCTATTTCTAAGTTCTCGGACTGATTTCAAGAATATCATAGTTTAGAGACAGACAAACTTTATTTACATATATATTAGTAAATAAAGTACGAGTATATATTAGTATTGAGTTTCCTTTAAGGTTTCAAAGGAAGAGTTTTCTTTTTGAGACTATCGTGGCGCAGTGAACAGTGTCGAACAGTGGACACGATGTTTGCGGGTTCGACTCGGGACTAGTGGATTATTTTCATTCACTTAGTTGGGTAAAGCGAATAAAATATCTCTTATTCGGTTATAACACGGAGGAGGTCATATTTTGACGGCCTGCCCTGCTTTATACCCTGCTTTGTATGGATACAACATGAAGTCGAAATAAAAAAGGTTACTTTCATAATTGTAAGAAATTTAATGAAATGTGTAGCTTTATAATTTAAACACTGACATTTTAAATAAGTAGGTATAAAATGCAAGCCATCGTACAATTGCACGTACGTATGCCGACATTTTAACAACATCTCAATGTTCTATATTAATCCTTTATATTACCTTTTATATTGGGTAACTAAAGCAAAACGTTTAATTACATTTAACGATGGAGGTAAAGTTTAAAGTACCTAAGCTACGTCCTTGGAAAAAAGGGCAAAGGTGAAGAGCTTGAGAAAATAACGAGCGTTGTAAGGAAAGGGCTCAAGAAATTAAATTTCTGCATTATAATATAATACAAACGGGTTTAAAACGTATAAGTACCTATGATTTGCATGAAACTTTAGATAGAAGAAAAAATATATATAAAAAAAAACATTAAATAGGATTGATTTTAGAGTATGTGCGAGAACTTAGTGTCAAGATATTCCGTTTTCCGTTTATAGTCCGAATTCGAGATATTACGTGTTGAACGACGGAGCTTAATTTATATGGGTGAATTTATATGGGGAGAATAATTTAAATGAAAAATAATTTGTATCCCCAACCGGGAATGAAAGCTACAACCATAGACAAACGCTGTCCCACCACACCACGGTGGTATAAACAAAACATTTTCTTCTTAATTATTAAATTTATTAAAATAGTAGATATTTTCAAGACTTGGTACACTATAAGTTGTACGATTAATGAAGCTTTTTTTTTTAAATACAAAAGTTTTACTTGCAAGCTCTCAACAATAAGGTTTTCACAATCGTTTCTGAACTACATTACGATGGCGATATACTCTAAGATATCGTAACTTTTATCTATGTATGTGAGAAATAAGCGGCTATTTGAATAAATACCAACGGTTAATGAAGATCATTAAGAGAAAATTAAAGTTACAAGCTTATTCGTGATGATTGTATCAATATTTGCAAGTGAGTTACACAAATAGTCAGTCATATTACAAATTATTTCATTTTCTCATTTATTAAAACGTTGCAATTTTGATAGTTATAATATTTTATACACTAGCGTCCGTCCGCAGCTATGCCGCATTATTTTAAAATTTTTCTCAAGATATCAACATTTTGTTTATTATAAAGTAACTGAGGATCGTTGGGGCACGTGACGGCGTGGGTGTGGGTTGGATTCCCACTCGGGGAGTATGGATTAGTTTCATTTTCTTCGCTCTGGCAACAAGGCAGCCATTCAACACGCAATGCCTCGAAAGGCGGAAAGCGGGGAACATAATGTCTTTACATAGGATACAGTGTGAAGCTAAAAAAAATTAACTTAAGCAATGATACTGACCCAACGATATTTCATATAAATTCTTAATCCATATTTTATATATCGATGAAAGGATTTTTTCCATCCATTTCCAAAGGAATTCCTTACTACAAACGCTATACAAGGAACTTAAATAAAATTTTAGCGGATGAGAGGTTTTTTTTCAATAAAAACAGTATAAGCATTGATTTACATTCAACGTTATACAGGTATTTTTTATAAACCTAACTCCCATTTTGACAGCAAGTCAGCAGTCACTAGACTAGTCACCAGAGCAAGCGTAACGGGTCCAAACACGTGATTCTTGAACATAATTGGGCGAGATTTTATCGCGCTCTCATACTTCTCAATTGATATTGAGCAACCAAATGTATACATATGTACATATATTTATATTGTTTGTACTTTTGAGATATATATATTCAAGTTTTTAATTTCAGCTTCATGGTATACCCTATATAAGGGTCAGCAAACTAGTGACGTACTTTATCCTTTATCAGCGATACAGGGGTCTAAACAAAAATAATTTAAAGTACATGTATATATATAGATATATACATATATATCTATATATCTATATATCTACCTGTTCATACGTAGCAACTCAATATTATAGCGGCAGTATAAGTCTTACACACACGTGATGGTAAAACACGTGCAACCGAAACGGTCGGCTGATGGTGTTGGAATCTAATCACTTAACAAGTTTTTATGCAATAGTGATGTAATGCAATATCGCCAATTTCGATTTAATATCATTACGGTTACACTCAGGGACGAAAATTACATTTAATTAATAATTAAACTGTAAAATAAAACATAAAATATTTTTTTAATTATTTAACACAGATTAAGTGATTACGAATCTGAGTGGAGTAGATATATTTTAGTTTGTTTCCGCGTCAGGTAGAGAACTTTGTTTTTTTTATTTTAGTGTTCTCGACTCTTAATTTACTTTTTATCTTCGCGTACTTAATTGTCGCTTGCTTACACTACTTACTTACTTACACTACTTGCTTACGTTTTCTACTTTCCAGGCGAATGCGAAACAGCATGTTGAGTGGTGGAATCCCCTCGAGTGGGGATCAAACCCCAACTATCGGATTTACATTCAATAATCCCCACTGCGCCTCCTCATTTATTTATATAAATAAATATATATATATATATATATATATATATATATATATATATATATATATATATATATATATATATATATATATATATATATATATAAATAATGACAATCCTTTGAATTATTAACAAGTAAAATATATAAGGTAGGTACTTCATCTTTGTGTTATTTCAAAGTTTTTGTTTCTCGTGTTTGAAGTTGCAAAAAAATACAACGTTTTTGGTTTTCCTCATATTTACTATTCATAAGTTGACATTTTTCTAATTATACGCCAAGGTCATATTAAAAAAAACAGCCTTTTCATAATCGAATACTCAATTATGTTAATGAGAACCTCGTGGTATTATGGAACAGTTTCTGAATGAGAGCTCTATGGCTAGACGTTCATTTCCAAGTTGGAAAATACGACGTTGAGTTTCATCACTCCACGCGCAATGTTTCGAACTTGTTTTTTTATAGGATACCATTACATATGCACAAACAACACACAGAACTTTATTATATTATTGTTCTACAGTAACTAATAAAAATAACCAATGTGAGCGCTAGAATAGAAATTAACTGGATGACTTCTACATGACGTCGTTATCGATATATGTTGATAGCTGGGAATTCAGAGAGCTTAAAGCTATATGCTGTGCCATTGGGCCACGACAGCTTCCACATTATAATATTATATTAATAAAGGCAACACTTACAGCTGGATATTTTTCCAGCTCGTGCAGCACAGTGTGGTCGCAGTACTCGAACACGAGGTGAAGTTTGCGCTTTCGACGGAACACTTCGATCAAATTAACCAGGTTCGGATGTTTTAGATTCTGAAACAAAAAAATAAACATTGCTGTCATTATTTACATATCGCGTTTTTGCTTTGCTTTGCGTGAACACATTAATGCACCGCATATATATATATATATATATATATATATATATATATATATATATATATATATATATATATATATATATATATATATATATATATATATATATATATATATATATATATATGCTAAATGAAATATGTATAACATAATATTACGATACGGTCTTTGTTACGGCGTACGGCTTTTGTTAGTTCGTGCTCAATAAGTACGTGTCCTTAATAAAAACTGGATATTAAAGTATAAAAATTGGGCAGTGGAATCACTGGTAATACAACAACAACATGTATCAGCCTTATACATCTTAAAATAATCTATTATAAGATATATTATTGACATTTGCTTTGTTTCTTGTTATTTTAAGTCACTCAAGGTCAACATGATTTCAACAAACTACATTAAAGCATGCTTCAATTTATAAATTAGAGAGGTGAACTTGATATGTATAAACAAAAATATTAAAAACGCTTAAAGAACACGTATATTGTTTAAAGGCAATGAACTATATATTACAAATTAGGAACACTTTTAAGTTCCCTTGAACAAGAATCGAACCTGCAACACTACAACGTCAAATGCTTCGTAAATTCGTCACGTTTGTGTCACGTACCTATCTATATACGTACAAATGACAAAAAAAAAACCTACGTCATAAAAGACAATGGTAGGCTTCAGTTACGCACTTTCACAAAGAAACTTCACCCTTGAGAAGTCAGTCGCGGAAGACATCAGCTTCCTTCACGACGGTAAATACAAGATAATGAGCGTTTAACATTTAAATCATCATCATATGTGACAAGAAAAATATCGATTTCACGATACGAATTATTAAGAAAGAATTCTTTATGCTATAGGGCTACCTGCAATAGCTATATCGTCGGTATTAATCTTAAAGGGAGGAAATAAAGTAATGAGCAGGTAAAGTCTGCTTTTGAATGTCCCCATATACAAGAGCAGAAAGAATAGTGCTAACAATAACTAACTAATAACTTAGTGCTAAGACACATCGTTCTCCGCTTTCCGCCTTTCGAGCCTCTCATTTCGTGTTTGTACTCCGAATGGGAATCGATACCACAACTATTGCGTTTACAGTCAGGAGCTGTGCCGCTGCGCCACGACGGCCCGGAAATATTTTTGATAATTAATAAATATGTTTGTGAAATTGTGAATCTCTTGTGACGCAGTGAGACTGTCTGAATGAAAATGTGATGATCGTGGGTTCGATTCTCACTCTGTTGGAAATGAATTCGTATCATATAACCCCTCCCGTAGGATATAGATGCGAAATTGTGAATCAAGTGTGAACAAAAATATCAGTATATACGTTTCATATATAACACCACAGGTGATAACTTGATAAGTCGTCAATGTCGTAACTGGAGACAAGGCTTGACGAACAGACAAACATTGTCTCCCGTTATGTTTCAATAAATTATCTTGTGTTAATTTTATATATGTATATTTAATTTAGTTTTTTTTTTTCATTTCTACTCTATGCTTAACGTATAAGTGGAAACTTAATTAGCTTAATTAAACCACAGTAAAGCAACAAACCTTCAACATACGAATTTCCCTGAGAGCAATTTTCCGTATCAACGGATCGTCTTCGTTTTCGACGAATTTCTTTATAGCGACTATTTCCCCGGTGTCCCTATTGCGGCACTTGTATACGAGGCCGTAGGAGCCCTCGCCGAGCTTGGCGAGCTTTTCATATCTTTCCATAGCGCGGCTGCTGGCCCGCGACCTGGTGACAAAAATTAGTTAAACTAAGTTTAATTATACAGTAATATTTTAATTTCTAATAAACACTAAATTTTTTTGTGAGATTTAAACAATATTTAATATAAACTACATTATATTAAAAGTTATATAGTTATATAGTTATAAAGTAAAAGTTATATAGTTATTAAGTATAATTTTTTTTTTGTAAATCTGAATACGAGAACCCTTTTTACTAGTGCAGCTACCTTCCTTATTAAGTCCTGAATAATTTTCTTGCAATTTTCCGATTGATTTTTCGAGATACTTCACATTTACATGACATTCTATGAATAATTCAAAATTTATAGCACGTACTCATATGTACATATAAAACTCGAAATACTTTTAAGGCCAAGGATGATAAGACCCAAGGAAGGAAGCGACATTGAATGTAGCTTGATACATCATTCATGCCCTGAATACTTTATTGGATACTATCGATATTACTTTATACGTTTTAGAACAATATTTCTTATTTGTAATATATTCATTAATAAAAGAGTTTTATTCTGGTTTTTTTTTTATTTGACACATTTTTCGTTTTACACATTTTACTTATTATATAATATAGATACGTTTCAGAATAGAATATGTTACGGACTTGATATATTTTTATTTTTTGAAGATCATATAATATAAATATCGGTCAAGTGCTACTAGTACTCACGCACCCAGGGTTCCGTACATATTGCTTGATTATAGGTCAACAGAAAGTAAAACTCATATTTGTTAAGTTGGCAAACTTAAATTTTCGGGCGTATGCGTTTATTTTGCATGAAATTAACTGTACATATGTTTGTAATGTATTTTTCTGTGATAGAGTATCACACGGGAAGCATTCTATTATTTTAACAATTTCTATAGTGTTAATCCACACTAAGGATAGAAAAAATACTTAAAGAAAACATATATATATTGAACGCAGCGGGATTTAAACCTGCGCCTCATGGAAACCGTCCAAGCGCTATGACCACTAAACCATGCTGCATTCACGCTGCGTCGAAATTCTTATGGGGAGATCTCTATAGGGAGATTTTTACAAATTTCCGCTACCCAAATTTTGCGGCACAGCGTCCGACTGTAACCACGACGGTTGCGGGCTCGATTCCTCGGACTTTGTACGGTTCGGTTCGGACTTTGGGAGGAGAAATTTATTTTCATAGAAAATATATATTTCTAATAAATACAATTATAATGCTTTAAAATTTTATATATCAGTAAAAAAATTTAGTAAAATTTTATTGTTTCTAATATCGGGATATTAATGAATTTTGATGAAACGCATTCTTCTAAGAACAAAAGGCTATTCTCACAATGCCACATACACACAAGCTACACACCATTCACATAAAAAGTAAACAATAAACACTCTACATAATATTTATGATATCTATACAATTTTCACCAATTGCGAGTACCTAGTAACACCTCTATTCAGGGACGTTTGAAAATTATAGTTAAAACCAATATATTTAGCCTACTTATACTAATTTCTACTGTATTTATAATAATAATACAACGATAACCCTTAATCAAAAGAACCATAAAATATTCGATCGTTTTTTTTTATCATAAAGAATGTACGAGTACCTTGCGGATACCACATAGGGTGACACGATGGAGATATCGATCTGTCCCTTCATAATTCAATCGCTGTCACTGTAATTTCATCTCTAAACCAATGAAGTAAACAGTGTTTCAAGTAGCAAATGGAAATTGTTTTTCCGGCATAATTTATGTAAGAATTATGTGGGCTAACAAACGGGTAATGTAGAAACGTACGGTACGATAGAGTTAACTGTTCATAGCCGAATGAGCATTTGACAGTTAACTGACAGTTTCGATTTTTTTTTCTTTTTCTTCTATCATTTAAAAAGGAGATCTAAGAACTATATGAAAAAAGTAGTTGAATTTTGTTTCTAATATTATTGTTAATATCTAAATAGAAGCTTTTGGATTTTACTTAAATTGTATTGAATTTTATATAATTACTTAATTGTCTAGTGTCTTAACACTTAATATTCTCCCTTTGCCTGTCCTGCTATACGCGTGATACAGGATGAAGTTATTTTTATTAAATTATCTTGCTGCGTTATTATACGTTTATATATTTTTTTTATAAATCATTAGTTAATTAGAGCGAAAGTGCTTTTTTTAAATATATTTCCATTATAACTTAGATTACTAAAGATATTACAATTTAAATGCCCTCCCGATACATCAGTGTTTACAGGTGAGGCTGTTGCTTTATTAGAAGCAATCCTATTCACACTCACTCTGGAATTAGTAGGAATGAATCTGCGCCAAACTAGCCGTCTAGTATGGTGCTCTTGATCACTTCTCTAATTCGGCCCAGCATCTGTTGTATCTTGCAGCTACTCATCTGGATAAGTCTTGGTCTAAATGCTGGGATTCATCAAAATGGCAGAAGGATAAGTATTATGCATTTCTCCAGCGTACTATCTCAAAGCATGCTTGGTTTTTCTCTCAAAGATTTACTGAACAGAAGGTTATATCAACAATTTGTAATTTACGCCTTGGATACGCAAGTACGTCTGTTCATATGGTAAAGATCAGGGTCAGGACCACTCAC
Source organism: Dione juno (assembly GCA_037127375.1). Taxonomy (NCBI): domain Eukaryota; kingdom Metazoa; phylum Arthropoda; class Insecta; order Lepidoptera; family Nymphalidae; genus Dione; species Dione juno. The sequence continues at coordinate 8,841,884 of JAXRJS010000067.1, forward strand.
TGTGTGAATTTGACTTGGACGACGGTTCCCCTTCCAACATCCATTTCTCCTATCCTATATTACTTCGTCCCTTATGTGATGACCTTCTAATGTTTGTGTTTACTTAGATCCTCTATGTAAATTTTTATGTAGATATATTAACTATAACAATATTAAGCTATAAATTAACACCCATGTAAAATAATATTTATTACTAACATACTATATTGTATGTACATATTTTAAATATATGTTTATCTTGTCATAGGTGAAGGATTTGATTGGATCTCTTATACGCATGCATTCTTATATTGTGTAACGTTATCTCTTTTTCACCGTACATTCTCCTTAGTGTGTTTTCCATTCAACCTGACATTGGCAAAGTGAGTTGTTCTCAACTGGCATGCTCTTAACGCTATATAAAAAGAGAAGAAGAAGAAGAAGAAGAAGAAGAAGAAGAATAAAGAGATCCAAAAACTGTACGATAGAAGTATTTTAATTTACTTTTAATTATATTGTTAATATCTAAATAGATGCTTTTGAAATTGCGTTAGATAATATTTATTTTTATAGAAATATCTAAAAATCTGCTATATGCGGGATACAACGTGAAATTATTATTTAAGTTATTATTTAATTATCTTGTTGCGTTACATTTATTTGCGTTGTTATACATTTATAGCGTTAAATATTTTTTTTATAAATTATTAGGTAAACCATAATGACAGCCAGCGAAGGTGGCTTTTTTTAATTTATTAACATTATAGTTTAAATTACTAAGGATATTTCTATATAAGGTTAGCAATTTAATATTGCATTTTACGTTCCATTTGTGGTTCTTAGTTTTTTTTCTAGATATATATAGATAATGTTATGAATTCTTTTCATTTTATATAAGCCCATTGTTACCTCTATGTTATGATATTCAATTTAAATTCTACTCGAAGTCAAGCTTATAAGCTATTTTTTTTTAAATATTGACATTGTCATTTGTACTAGCCCACCTCGCATAAAACCAGAACCGTAAAAAAATAAGCCTATTTACTATTTGAAGTCTTTTTGCCCAAATCTGTATAAGCATAAATTTGTTAAGAAATCTTTCTTTATATGCTGCATGACTGACAGTCAAGGCACAGCCTGTACTACCAAGCGTAGACGGTTGATATTCGGCATATAGATGTCTTGGGTATCACAGTAAAGCACTAAGAGACGATTTCTCTAAATTCCTACGGGGAATGGGACTATAACTTGTATTATATAGGTGTTAAATAAAATATACGATAGCGACTCTATTCATTTTTGTCCAAATATTTTATAGATACTCACATTATCGCAATAAATGCACTGAAGGTTATACCATGTCGTAACGTATTATCATTTTTATTTCATAAATAATATTATTTCTATTGTTCAAAACATTTATACAACTGTTATTAAATGGAATAAACTAGCATAAATAAAAATTATAGAATAAAAAAGGTTAAAAAACCTATTAAACATTTTTGTATTCCAAGAATTAATTGTTTAATATATTGTTATTTCAATATAAATTCTTATTTAGCTTCCAAGTATTTAATTTATACCTAATGTGAAAAATTATATATATAATAAAAGGTTACATCAAGTAGCGTCATGACGTTATTAAATCAACGCTGATTTTTGTCTTGCTAGAGCGGAGAAATTAAAAAAATTCCGATCCTACGAGTGACTATCGAACTTACACCCATCGCTTGTACACGAATTCCACGACAGCTACAATATAGATATTAGTTTGACCGTTTAATCAGAGATCGACGGCTTGTATCCACGATCGATACTTATGTGATAAGCATTACTAACATTATATTTCATAATATTAATTTATCTATTTAGATAAGTATGTTTTATAAATTACAATAGATGTTTCATATCTTACAATGTACAGGTTATACCTGGCTCTGTTTGAGTTATCTAATATATTATTGAATTTATTGCGTATTAACTACTTTCTTTCTTTTTTTTCTTGCTTCACGCTATATCCCATAGCACATAACAGGATAGGCAGAGGGAACCGTGGGTAGAAGGAACGTAGTGTTAAGACACTCCGTTCCCCGCTTACTTAAACTTACTCTACTTTATATGAAAGCTATTTTATTAAATTTATTTTATCATTAGCCAATTTACGTTTATTTATTTTCGAATTACCCTACATTTTAACGAAATTTTTTTTTTATTTTTATTTTTTTACTTTTATTTGAGATTATCTTTTGCCTGATTTACACATTTTTTAAAATAAAATCGTCTATTAATTTAGCTGTTTCCTAAAAGTCCACAATGCTCGCATTTAATGCCACCAAATGTCCACGATAAACAGTTTAATTACTCTGTGTAATAAATGATGTGAAATATCATTAGTTTAATCGTCACGTATGCGACTATTGTTAAATAAACGTTATAAGAAAGATATAGCGCTTCTGTAATAATTATTCATGCAAAATATTGAGACATTTTTAAGATTTCCAATTTATTTGAGTTAGCTGTCCGTCTGTCTGTCTGTATGTCAATGTATCTATTTTAGCAACGTGTAGAGGTATGGACGATAAAATTTCTGAGTCCACAGAATCAAAAGATAGTGACAGAAGATAGACACGTAAATTTATCGTAACCTATAGGATACCTAGAAATATTTAAGTTTTAGGTAAATAAGTCTATTTATTTATTTAATATTTATTGTACATAAAAGATAAAATATATGCAAAACAGGCGGACTTGATGCAAAAGAGGATTTTTTCCCAGTCAACCCGGTTATGTGGGAAATAAGAGTAAGTGTACAAAACTAAAAAAAGAATATAAAAAAAACATAATAAGAACATAACATACAAATTCTCTAATATAAAGTTGAAAAGTATATGACTTATTAATCACGAAATCTTGAAGTCGATTTATCATTAACATGAAATTTAGCAGGATGCAAACCTGCGGATAGGATATGTTAGATAAAAATGGAAAGTAGGGGAAAAATGCAGGATAAAACATGAATATCCTGCATAGAGCAGGTTAGGCAGCAAGAGTTAGTGTCAAGATACGCTATTTTCCGTTTTCTGTCCAAATTTAAGTCATTCAATATAATTCCATTGCATGTAGAGTGGCGGAAATTATTAATTTCTCTAAGTTGTGATCGAACAACCATCACGTTTATAATCTGACATTGTCCCACTGCGCCACGGACTTTACGAAATTTGAAAAATTATATATATATATATATATATATATATATATATATATATATATATATATATATATATATATATATATACAAATAAATTATTTACAGACTACAGTTAACTTTAATCATTTAAGCAGATATTATATAGAAAATACACACATTTTGTGCAAGCCTGTTCAATATATTGAACAAAAAGTTATATAGGGCGACGAAGAAATAGTTACTTTGAGGACAAAGCGGAGAAGAACGGTGAGTCTTACCACTAGCTTGTCTCTGCCTACCTTGCTATATACAGGATAAAGGTGAAGCTACAATCACAGCTACAAATTGTTTAAATTTGATCACTTTACTAAGATAATGTGCGGCTCTGGATTTAATGAATGGCACACAATTCATAAAATTCTAGTTTCATACAAGACTTTTAAATGAAAGCGTAAAGTTAGTTTACATAGTAATATATATATATATATATATATATATATATATATATATATATATATATATATATATATATATATATATATATATATATATATATATATATATATAAATTATATTCCAAAGACAAACCTCCTCGGTAGAAGCGGCAGGTTGTTACCGAACAGCCACAAACGCTTATCACCGAACCATTTCTCCATGCAGGACGCCACGTTGTTCCAAATTTTGAAATCTGAGTAACTCTTATAATAATATTGGGCACTATTCATTCGAAATATTACACTAAAATATGCATTTTGCGCATCCCGCCACTTATTTTGCTTTTTTTTAATCTATGGTTATCTTTATTTTTTCTAATTTTAGTATTTTTTAATTGTTTTTCGCGTTATTCTTTTGTTTATTGCTATTTCTATTCGCACGAGATGTTGGCGACGTGAAAGCTGTTCCGCTTTTACTTGAAGTATGGAAATATATCGATCGCTTCGTTTTGTTTACAGTTTAAGTTCGCCTGTGTACATGACAACCACAGTGGGAGGGCTAATCAGTAACCCTACCGATAGTACAATTATTTTTATCCATGTTTGACTATATAATGCATTTACACTATTTATTAACAGTGTATGTAAAAACTATTAATTTGATTTGTGTCTAATTTTACTTTTAGTTTATCTAAATGCTGAACTTTTTGTGTTGATTGGAGGAAGTGAACGCCATGCATTGTCTTGTAACCAGAACAACGAATTTTAAAATAATTCGTGCTACCCGAATGGGAATTGAAGCCACAACCACCGTGTTTACAGCGACGACTGTCCCTGTTATTAATTTATAATATTTAAAATGAATTTTCCATTTCTATCTACAAGTTGGTTTTATTTAATTAGATAAGGTATTGTCATCTTTTAAGCTAATCTTTAATTTTAATTACTTTCTATTTATTGTCACTTTCATTTTAATCACCAGACAAACACATCTTTCCAACGTATAAATTAATAGATAATTGTTATAAATTGCAAAGCCACTACTGTCATTATATATTAAATTAATAGCATCATTTGTGTATATTGTTTCACGGTAACATCATTTTTATTAAAAACTCATTAATTGTAGATTGTTTTTTTTTTAAATAACTTAAATACTAAGTATTTATCTATAGAGCAGGAACAGATTTATAACAAAGTAAATTTAAACACCTATTTTACAATTACAGGGAAATTACTATTAAAATAAGAAGTAGGACTTCACGCTATATCCCGTACATAGCAGATTGGCAGAGGGAACCTAGTGTTAAAACACTCCGTTCCCCGCTTTTCGCGTCTTTAAGTAATTTCATATTGAGTGGCGGAAAAAATATTTCACAATAAAAAAATATATATTTCATGGAAATTCAAGTCAATTAAAGATATTCTTGAGATAAATAATGATCAAAACTTTCCTGTCCTTTTGTCATTGGGAATGTACCTGCAATGTGAAAAATATTTGCATTAATCAATAAAAAATGGCCATAGGTAAGTTCTTAATTTGTTAATAATGTTGTTTACAGATGACAAATAAAATTCTCAAATCTCAAAATTCTCAAAATGAATTCTCTGAAAATAATGTTTTAATAGAAACAAAATTCTTGAAATATTTTATTATTTTTTCCCGCTTATAGCAGGGTAAGCCTTTTGCTAAGACAGTGTTTCCCATTTTTCGCCAAACGTTCGAGACATTGCGTGTTGAGTCGAATAACTCAACGCCGCTCTCTTTCTACCAGAGCGAGGCAAGGTAAAGGCAAGGAAATAATTTAGTCATCAAACCCAGTACTGTCGTATTTACAGTCAAACGCTGCTTCACTCCGCCACGGTGGATTTCATAATAATATAATAAACTAACTTATATGTGCTTATTTCGTTTATCACCCTGTCATCCTTACTTTTTTTATTGAAGGTCAAACAAATAACCTAATATAAAAGGTTGGGACATTATGTTTTTCATTTTCTGTAAATTTCATGGACCAGCAGATTTTTACGTACATGGCCAAAGAACCAGTCATACGAGCCCATGAAAGTTTTTTTTTTTATAGTATATGTATCCTACACGGGATCGATCTCATAGCTATCATATGTATAAACAGGCGTAATCCAAATACGTTAAATTGAGTTATATTTAATTTATATCTCGTTATGTAATATATTGCCAAAAATAATATTATAACGCCTTATCATTTCGACGCAATGAAGTAGGCTTATTAGTTATAACTAGCGCACCGCCTGTGAACTGTGAAGATTCCGAATTTTAGGGATGTGCTGTGTAACATCGATTTTGTTAACTATAATATTACAAAAAAAAAATATGGGCACTTGGCAATTTTCTAAACAAAATATTTGACTAATAAAACTAATGTTTATCTAAATTGGTAGTTTAGTTATTATTATTTTTACTATTATTTTTCATGTAAGCAGTGATTTATCAATTTTTCTTGAAAAATAAAAAATAAAATATTTTTGTTGCCAATTTTTAAGCTCATTTTATATTATAACATAACTTCATTGACTTATTTTTTTTAAATAATAATATACTGATAGCAATATAGTACATTTTGCCATAAGTATTTTAACAGAATATTTGTTTATAGCTTTCAATAATTTCAAAAATATAGATATATTTGTCTCAATTTACATAAAAATGTATTGCAAAAACTATATATTACACGTCCATAAAAATAAAAATATATTGACTGCTTTTTATCTACAAAATATATACATATGTAAACTAATATGAGAAAAAAACGTGAGCGATGAACAAATAGTATCGAATGATTTTATTAATGCCATTCGCAACCAGTCGCTCGACAGTCGACGGCCGACTCACTATTCTGTCATTGCAACATCAATTTCATTCTGTCAAATTACGTTGCACAGAGCGAATGTGCGCCGCGACTCGCGAGCTCCTCTGTTTTCTTTTTTCAATCAATGTTTTTGTTTTTATTAAAGATTATAAAATTATTATATAAACTAACACTTTTTCCTCAAGGTTAAGCCCGGTGTTGCAATATTGTAGTGTCCTTGAGCAAAAACTGTTAAACCACTCGCTGCAAATTGTTTACGAAATTAGCAAAATAGTACTTTCTGTGTTGACGAGATGTGGAGATAAGTGTTGTGTCGATTTTTGTGAGATGAACCAATGTGCAGTTCAAACGATTCTTGTACTATTGCTTGTTTAGTTGTTGTTTTGTGATAATATAAAACAACTCAAAATGGGCTCCACGGGATTGACTTTGGCAGATTTGCCGAATATATTTATCATGATTGGTGCCCTCGTTGCACTTTTCGTGATGTTGGTCATCCTTCTCAGGTATGTCTCGTCTTATTTATAACAAATATACACAAATTGATATGCAGTGAAACATTTTTTTTTTTGTGTTGTTATCATCTGGTCCACTAAATGTCAAACCCACAAGATAAAAATACTCTATTTACAAAGTGAAATATTTTATCTACATTACTATATGTGAGAATTACTGATTACTGTTTCAGAACTCTAAATGCATCAAATTTTATATAACTTTATATATCTAAAGATATACAAAAGTGAAATAGTAGCAATCTAAACCATCTAACTAAAAATAATAACAAAAATAGATTTATTCTCAGTATTTTAAATGGTTTATTATTAAGATTCTTAAAATTATGTAATTTATTATAAACACAAGGCTTACAATTTTTTTTGTTTATTATAATAAAGAAAAAAAATTGTAAGCCTTGTGTATAGTAATAAAGATATTCAAAATAAGAAAAGTATGCATGCAAACAATTTTGAAGGTTAACAATAATGTATTCTAGAAATTTCTATTCACAAAAAATACTATTTCATTTATAGAACATAAATGTATGCTTATTTTTGTTTGAAAGGAGAAATTTTGATGCCTAAATAATTGTTTCATGCTTATTAAACTTAAATGGAAATGTTTTGTATTATTCTTATCAGAATCTTGTAAGACTTATAAATTTAATTAAAACCTTCAAAAAATCTGTATGTAAATATGTGTTTAGCTTTATTTTCACTCAACAATTCAAAAGTGGTCCTTTTTACACTTTTATATGAAAAATAACAGTCATATTAAATTTCTAACTTAAATTCCATATATGATGTATTAAAAACAAAAACAAAATGTTCTACTCTATCAGTTACTTATTATTGTTGTCATTAACTTTATTAATTATTACAACATTAGTATTTTAAGGTGCTATAAAATTTTATAACTTTATTCAATTTGCCTTGCTAATTTCTTTTTATGTATGTACAACTTTTAAAGGTAAAACTATTTGGTTTATACATTATCTGTAAAGTATCTCTTCAGTTAAAAGTATATAAAATAACAATCAATAAATGTGCTCTAATTTTCTTTATTTTTTAATATTATTCTTATTTAGACAAAAAAAAACTATTATCAGCCATCTATACGCAAACTATACATTATCAAATAAGCAAATGTCATGATTATGAACTTTAAAATAAAGCAAAATCAAGATGTTTTAAAATTTAATATAGTATGTATTATGTGTATTAAACCCAAACCCATAAAAAAAATTTGTACATTTGTTTTATTTTGCTTATTTTTATTACATATTAGATAATTTCAACTATGCACATATAAAACCTAAATTAACCTTCAACATGAAACTTCTTCACTGAAGCAATATAAATTTGTAGCATTTGGATTAGTCTACTCTAAATATAAAATATTAATATCAAAGTATTTCTACACAGGAGGTGTTGGTTAAAATTTTGGCATATAATTTCTTTTATATTATTCAATTTTTTTTTTTTTAAATGGAATACTATTGTTCTGCCAAATAAAATTTGCATGTGAACTAATCAATTTATTCATCAATAAATTAAATAAACTCATTTGTCTATTATGGACTTCTTTTATAAACAGATTATAGATTTTTTTTTTATTTGACACTTGATCCCTCAGCAGCGGAGGTAAAGAAAACTGAGTACATTGTATTGAATAATGTGTTTCTTAACTTCCACAAAAATGAATAGATATTTGTTTAAATTATATTTCAATTGTATTTATTTTGTCATATATTCATGTCACTTATATTACATAATATTAAATTTAGTCAATGAAGAAGTTATTAAAATTATTTATTGTAAATATTATATTATATAGTTTGGGTAGATGTAATTATTGTACTTCTGTATAAAAGCTTATAGCAGTCCAGTAAACAAAATAATCCAACATTTAATCTCTTTGCTGTATATAATAATAACAAGGTATATTAAAGTAGAGAAAATAAACCACTCGGTAGAATTGTTGTCTGTCTGCATATTTGGCCTTCAATGGCGCAAAAAGTAATAGACAGAAATCAATGAATTTTGGTATAGCTTACAATCCTGCATAAGAAACGGTCATTCACCCAGTATTCTATGGATTTTCCGGAAAATATATGAAAAAGTGATAAAGTTTAATATTTTGATTACTGATAACTACTGAAAAAATATTGGTTAGATTAGACATGCTAATAGATTGATGCCTTAATCAATATATATGATAGTTTTTATACATTCCAATCTTATAGAAGAAATAAAAAAACGAAGACCGTTGAATTACGTCGCATAGACCCTTATCAGATCAGACCTGTTCTTGTCTTCAAGAACAAATTTTAATCAAAAACAAATTTCCACATGCCAATCGAATCTAGATCCATCGTGTACAGACAGACGCTAATTGGTTACTAAGAAATTTATTTCTTCAACGTCATATTGACGAAGTGAATTGTGTTCAACTAACATGCGCCATAACTAAACAACTAAATTGAACTACATTTACGTATTGTTCCAGGAACATGGAATTCATAGGTATAGTTGGGGAAGGCCGGGAGGACACTTGGCCAAGAGCTATGCAGCCTCCGCGCCTCCTCATGCAGAGAGTTCACATACCTTTCACATTTAAGTTAAAAGAGAATGAACCTATCGGATATAATGGTGAGTTTGGGATGACTGATTATATTTAAAAAATGTATATATGATAATATATCGAGGCCATTGTGGTCCAGTGGGTGATTCTTACTGTGAACGCAGTGGTTGTCCGTTCTATCCAACTCCGGGGGGTAAATGATTTTCTTTTCCCCGTTCTGCCACTGGAGTAAGGACTGTCCTGACAAGTAGCTCTATCGCCTACCTTCTGCTGTATGCAGGATACAGTGAAAAGCTGTCAACACTGTCAATAATCCATATCTAGAGACTTACCTAATTGTCTGAATATAAAAAAATTAAATTGATCAAAAACAAAGGAAAGCGGGTTAAAAACCGTTTAAAAAAATAACGTTAATTGGGATTTAGAAACGAAGCAGGTTAAACGTAGACAAAAATAGAATGATTTGTTTTCATGTATTGTTGCATTTTAGAGGAAAGAGACTTTCTGTTATTGTGTAACAATATGGATCAAGTTTTTTATTTTTTATTTAATAGGAAGCCAACGTTGTATACAAAAATAATTCTTATTCTTATAAGTATTTAACAATACTATTACTTAAATTATATACCACACTTAAAGGCTAACTTAACATGCATATAAAAGATATAACATATAAGACAACAATACATCATACTAGGGAGTGACAGTTTAAAATAAAGAAAAATTATATAATTTTAACAAGTTCATACAATAGACTACTTAACTCGAATATAATTTCATATAATAATCGAATATTTATTTATTTAATACATAATTCCACTTGCGATTAATTTAAATACCAATCTTGCGCTTTTTATTTAAAATAAGAGTCAAGTACTTTGGTTACTTTGGTTAGTGTTTCCAAGAATAATGTGTTGTTAAACGTGGACTACAGCCCACTTCTAGGCATTTTTTTAATGTAGTTTTTTTAATGACTAGAATCTGTCTAGTACTCTTTATATAGACTGAGTGACTCATCACTCGGGTATTCATGTTCGTCCATATACAGAATTAACTGCGTAAGATTGATCATCTAAAATATATATCTATATATATATATATATATATATATATATATATATATATATATATATATATATATATATATATATATATATTTATATATCTTATGTATTTTGTAATGTACACGTTATGGTCTTATAGCAATACGATTACATAGCGAGCATATCTCGCTTCTGTTTCAGTTATTTAATCAATTTATAAACAACAATTGAGGAAGTAAGACTGCAACATAATTTTTGCATGCTATACGATTACTGGGGAAATTTCCGTTTAGGTAGATTAGGTTTTTTTATATAAGCCACTTAAAATATACAAACAGCAAGAAATTTACGTCTCGTATAGTCTATAGATAGGCAGTATATTTTTATCTTCACGCTGTATAGTAGGCAGAGGGAACCATTTAAGGAATTCATTGTTAAGACACTCCGTTCCCCACTTTCTGTCTTTCTAGGCATTGCGTTAATAAATAATTAATCATTCTCCCCGAGTGGAAATCAGACCCAAAAACCCGTCGCGCTTACAGGCAGAGGCTGTGCCTCTGCGCCACAGCGGTCTTCAATTTTTATAATAGTATCTGTATATTATTTACTAATCCACTTGTAAATAGTGTCCGCAGTTTTGTTGCTTGGACTGTATGATCGTTACCACTTTATTTTAATTGAAAATTGGGTCAAAACTATTTCCACCTTCACATTCAATTATTTTTTATCATTTTACCGTTCCATATATAAGAATTTCGATATTGGAAATTGGTATTTTCAGCATGCTGAACATTTTTTTTCTAAATCATAATTTCTATGTACCCGATCTATAAGTTTTACAGGTTTACCAAATCTTTTGTTATTTAACATTTTCAAACAAATGCCGCGGTCTATCTACCAAAGCCAAGAAAATAATTCATATAATTTAATCATTTCCAGTGTTGGGGCTAGAACCCACAACCTTCGTTTGCTTGAACGTGCGATAGTCACACCCACTCGGCAACAATGGTGATAATCTTAAACATTATGGATTAATATTTAATTCAAAAATGTTTATTGGTTCAATTTTTTTGGCTAACAAAAAAAGTTTCATACAAATCCGTTCAGTAGATCTGATAATGTACATGTACACACAGACAAGTTATTTTTTTTTCGTAAAAGTATGCAATGTGCTGACATTTTTTTACCGTTTGAATGTAAACTAAAGTACAGATTTAATTACTTTGACATGACACACTCAGTCATGTCAAAGTAACTAAAACATAACTTTTGATAAATAAGTACGTAATACTTGTATGTTAAATTTAAAGTGAAAGTTCCTTACCCCTGCACCAACAGAACCAGTGGTACAGGAACCAGTACCTTCTACACAGACAAACGCTTACAGGTACATGCATATTGAAAGTTTCTAATATAAAACATGAACACAATGCGATTGAACAAGATTTATTAAGTTATTTATTGTTAAGACATGAATGGTGATTTGTAAGTTGCTATAACCGAAACACTTTTTTTTATATGTACGACTATTTTTTATGGGAAAAATCTGAATCGATTATGATGTAGAATATTCTATATAATATAGAATATTCTATATAATATAGAATATTCTATATAATATATTAATATAAGATTAGATGTAGAATTTCCCCAAACAGAACATTGTTCTATTTATTTAATCCGAGCTAAATAAGTGAAAATTATATTAAAAATCTCAGAAAATTTACATTTATCGAAATCATGTTGCTAGTTATATACGTATATAATACGTACGCACGTACGTACGTACGTATATAATATTTTTTTTTTCTTTATCATAATCTTTTAAGTGTTCTATTAAACACACAGTACAAATGAAAAGTGCACTGTTTGTTTAGACGTTTGTGCGTGTTTATATCAGAAACGACTTAACCGATTTAAATGCAGTTTTCAGTATTCTACCATGGTAAGTCTCGCTTAATATTTAGTGTTTGTTTTATTTATATCGGTTCATAAATCAAAAAGTGGTATCGATTTAAAGTATTTCATTTCGCCAAATTTGCAACAAAATAACTATTTTATTTAATTGGCGGAAACTTTAATGGTCTAAGAGAGGAAAGGGGATATAAGGCTTAAAGGAACTGCGGTCACTGACGCCATCAGTCAAGTAGAATGGCATCATCGTATATTTTTTTTGTCAAAACAATCAAAAATCCTTATGGAAATTACGATATTACATCTTTTTTTTAGTGATTTATAAGTCAATTCTATTTAGTAAGTTAAACGCTGTGATCTGGAGTTCATATCCTAGGGGAAATAGAAATGCCTTTATTATAATAAGGTATCTTATCCGTCTGTTTTACTCACTAAACTGGTCACTACTTTGTTATTAATAAATATTTAAAAAAAATGTGTAAACGTAAAAAATATATTTCATTTACTCACATTGTTATGAGGACGATGATACAATGAATCATTCACATGAAGTCATAAATATATACTTCATTCGTGAAACGTGAATTGCCGCCAGTAAAAGCTTTGACTTTTCTCGGTCATCATGTCAGCTGGAGCGCACCGCGGTGCGCGTTGTCGTGTATATAAACCTCACTTACATATATATATATATATATATATATATATATATATATATATATATATATATATATATATATATATATACATATATATATATATATATATATATATATATATATATATATATATATATATATATATATATATATATATATATAGACGACATGTAAAATTATAGTACATAGTTATTAGATTCATACATTAGTATTAGTATTATGTATGTAATACCTATTTATGTAACTTCTATGTTATTTAAATATATTTTTTTTCTTTATATGTCTCAATCGTCATTCAGTGTAGGTGAGCTTAATTTTTAAGCAGGGTAGACAGAAGATGCCAAGTGTTAAGACACTCGGTACCTTCATTTTAGAGACATTGCGTGTTGAGTGGCGAATTGCAACAATTTAAATTTATTCCCCTGTTGTTGTTGTAGGATTAGAACTTGCGACCGTCACGTTTACAACCAGACGCTGTTCTATCGCGCCACAAAGACCTGAAAATATAATTTACTTAAATCGACATTTGCAAGCACTTAAATTGACTTTTTCAATCAAAGGGCATTGCTGAAAAATCTGGCAAGAAAATCCACAGATGCTTTTTTCAATACATGTTTAGGTTACAATTGCATTGCATATAATGTAGCTCCGATATTAGATATTCCACACATTTTAATCCTTCAATTCTTCTTACACAGAGTAATGAGCTGACAGAGTACTATATACTGACAGTTAAATGTTTTTTTTTTATAATTACTTCTCACTTCTCTTCTACTTTAAGGAAAACAAGGATTTCGAGAGTAAGTTGTTTTTTTAAATGATTAATGGTCATTATATCTGTATCGTACGTAATTTTGAACAGTTCACCATTCGTTGTATTACAGCTTGACCTCCGAAAGCCGCATACATATGTTGCAATATTACGTAAATTTAACATATAAATACTTCAAATTATTAGGTAGTTGTGATGTGAAGACATTTTCATAATTACTTTTTGGGCGATTACTTTTTTAAATTATTTATTTATGTACGTACATAACGAATATGCCGAAATTATATAAGAATAGAAAAAAAAATGTGCACTAAGAATAACTTTTTTCTAATAGCGATCTCGTTTAGAATCCCGTGAATGTGAGATATATTGTTAATTAAAGGATTCGGGTATATATATATATATATATATATATATATATATATATATATATATATATATATATATATATATATATATATATATATATATATATATATATATATATATATATATATATATATATATATATATATATATATATATATATATATATATGTATATATACAAAAATAATATGCCTACGGACGCCATTGAGGCACTACGGACGCCATTTTTGCCCTCAGAATTTTGATGGAGGCACACAGGGAAAAGAGGAGAGCTCTGCATGTGGCATTCTTAGACCTGCAGAAGGCCTTTGACTGTGTGCCACGTCAATGTATCTGGTGGGCACTGCGATCCAAAGGGATCCCTGAATCCTATGTTGCTATTATCAGAGACATGTACAACGACTCTGTTTCTACAGTTAGGACCGCTGTTGGCGATACCAAACCCTTCCCAATTACAGTAGGGGTTCACCAAGGCTCAGCTCTTAGTCCACTTTTGTTTAATGTAGTGCTAGATACTGTCACGGCTCACATCCAGGACCAGCCTCCATGGCTGATGATGTATGCCGATGACATAGTACTCATTGACGAGAACCGACTGATGCTGGAGCGTAAAGTGAATGCCTGGAAGGGTGCGCTTGAGAACGGTGGTCTTAAACTGAATGTGTCAAAGACCGAGTACATGGCTTGCGGGAACCCAGACTCGAGCACCATCCACATCGGGCCTGAGCCAGCCGTTAAGTCGGAGAAGTTCAGGTACCTTGGATCCATTATGCACGAGTCCGGAGGCATCGACTACGATGTCCACGCCCGGGTTAGCGCTGCTTGGGCCAAATGGCGGGAGGTCACTGGTGTGGTCTGCGATCGCAGAATACCGCCCAAACTCAAGGGGCTGATATACAAGAGCATGATCCGACCAGTTCTTCTATACGGCAGCGAATGTTGGCCAGCATTATCTCGGCACACTCAGGAGCTTCACGTAACGGAGATGAAGATGCTGAGGTGGATGTGTGGCGTTACTCGGGCTGACCGCATACGCAACACATTCATTCGAGGTAGTCTTGGGGTCCGTGACGTAGCGGATAAGCTCCAAGAGCGTCGTCTGAGATGGTATGGCCACGTTTTGCGCCGGCCTAAGAACTACGTCGGAAGAAAATGCCTTGATATGTCTGTCCCTGGAGTAAGACCCCCCGGACGTCCAAGGAAGCGATGGCTGGACGTCGTGACGCACGACATGAGAGCCAATGGACTAACCACTGAGGATGCTCAAGACCGTGCAAAGTGGAGTAGACTAAGTAGGAAAGCAGACCCTGGCAATAGGCCGGGATAATGCAAAGTGGAAGAAGATACAAAAATAATATATATTTAGATAAATTAATAATAATATGTAAGGTAAAGCAAAGAAACGGAGAAAATGAATGTTAATAATATTAATTAAGGGTAAGAAAATGCTTTAATCTTAATTTCATGGTGTTTAGACAACCAGGATAGAATTATTAAGTGAGCTCCCTAACCGCCTGGACCTGGAAATTATTTTTCATACAAACATACGTTAAACGTAGGGAATTCAAGCTTCCTATGAGCAACGTAGGAGTTTATCGAGTTTAAGTTGAAATCGATTCGTATTAAAGTAATTATGTTAACCGAGTTTCGTAAAACAATTTAAATCTTTTACATTTATATTTTAGACCTTGGAATTTTGAAATTTATTGACAAAATTTATATTCATATTATGTATTTTCAATATGGATTCTTTCAAGTATATATATATATATATATATATATATATATATATATATATATATATATATATATATATATATATATATATATATATATATATATATATATATATATATATATATATATATATATATATATATATATATATATATATATATATATATATATATATATATATATATATATATATATATATATATATATAAAATATTTATTCAAATAGTCAGTCAATCAGTCATACCTTGTTCAAATTGTATCCTTGTATTAGATTTATTAATATTGTTAAATGCCACTGTGACACTAAGTGGCATTAAACAGTTTTAAGAACATATGAAGGTCAGCGCTGAGGTAATTTTGGTTTGCAATTTTACGATATATAAATTAAAACCAAAATTAATAATATATTATTGTCCAGATCCCTTATGGTTATAAGAATTTTTCCTTCATGAATTTTCTTATAAAAACAATTGTAATAGGCCGTCGTGTGGTGCAGCGTCTGCCTGTAGCGCGACGGTTGTGGATTCGATTCCTACTCGAGGAGAATGAATTATTTTCATTTGCCTCGCTCTGGTGACAAGCCACAGCGTGACTTGACGTTCCCCCACTCAACACGCAATGTCTCGAAAGGCGGTAAGTGAGAAACGGAGTGTTGTAACACTAAGTACCTTCTGCCTATCCTGCTATATGCGAGATATAGCGTGAAGCTAAAAAAATGGAATAAATTGGTTTTATTAATAATTATTGACTGTATAGTGGATAATTGCGTCAGCCGTTATTAATAATTATAACTTGCAATTTTTCGTCGTATTTATTTACCTCTACAAACTTACAATACGAATTTTTAATACTAATTACAAACTTACGGTGAGAATATAAACGAGGTATGTATTAAACGACTAGTCAAGCATTTATCGTACTGAAATTAACTGACCATGGAATAGTATGACTTAATTTACCCATATTCATATCTATAAACAAGAAAATTACTTAAAGAACGTAACGTTATTCACAAAGTCACTTAAAAGCTACTTGACGTAATGCTTGGAGTATCTTACTAGTAACTTAAAGCACACGGCGCAGCTTAATTTATTCGCAGGTTAATTATAGCTATAGTTGGCAGAAAGTTTGAGTTTTCTAGGAAAGGAAATTACAATACAGAGAGAGAATTTATCAAAAACACCCCATGGAATTCAAGATTTTATAGTCATCGTAAACGAAATTGCGGGCCCTCCTCACTGGTAGTACAAGATTAAAATAAGCACCTTTTAAGCGCTTTTGTAATATTTTTAAAACATTTGTTGTCGAAACTCAAACGCTACTGCAGCCAATTTGCTGAAACGGTGCCAAAAACATCCTCTCACTTAATAAATTTTATACTAAACGAACAATAAGCGTACTCCGAAATCGTATTGTAAAAAATAGTTAATTAAAATCTCGTTTTTTAATATTGAATTTACCAAAATGAATGAAATGAATGAAATGAATTAATATGTACCGAAAGCATTTTTTGTTGTTTAAAAAAGTTTCCTGTGATTTTTTTATAAAGCTGCGTAAAATCGAAAATATCGTGTTTTAGAAGGAGCTTTCATAAACGTAAATAATAATATAAAAAGTATAATATTGTTATATCGTTCTTCAAAATACATTTTGAAACCCCATGGTATTTATCTTGGTACTATAATAATATACCGAGTCAATACACTAAAGAAATGTAAGCCCAAAGCTTTGTTTTAGTTCAGTCCCCTCAATGTCTGCGGGAGTCTCTAATAAATGTATAATTGTTTAAACGGTTGGAACGGAAATCGATCTAAATTAAATGAGGACTTGATCATTACATTCAATCGTAAAGGAGTTGTTGAACTCCGATGGTATTTGTGACTGTAAGTAACTGGTGTTTGTTTTGGTCCGCGTATCTCGGTATCCAACGGTATGTACGCCATATATGTACATATCAAATATTATTATATATATATATTTTTTTTTGTATTTATATTCTTAATTTATAATCTCTATAATAAAATGGTGCATTTAGTATAGAGTAATAAACTTATTGTTGGTGTTAAGACACTCCGTTTTACGGTTTTTTTTTCTTTTGGAAACATTCTATATAAAATGACAGGACCCAACGTCCGCCGCGTTGGGTCCTGTCATTTTGAGTTCTTTGTCATCCATACCGGAGGAATAAAAAAATTAAAAAAAAATACTGCATCTCAATGATATATTTAGATTAGATATTTTGCCGGCTAAAATATTAATCAATACTACTAGTATTTTGAAAACAGACTGTAATCTTTTACTTTTATTTAATATTTTTAAGTGTGTTTACTTTGTTTTTTTTCATCTCGGAACTTTCTTTTTTAAACTGAAATCAAGTAATTCTATTTTGAACCTCTTTGGCTACTTCGTAATATTGTTAGAGTTTTGTGCGTCAAAAGGAATAACGCAACCCTTATAAGATCACTTTGGTGTCCGTCTACCAGTCTTCCTTCCTCAGGTACGGTGTCCAGCGTAAAATTAAGTTTGACAACTTTTATAAATTGTAGTTTTTGTTGATCAAGAAATGGTAGAAATCTTGGTGCGCGAGCCCGCTTCGCATTTACCTGATTCTGTTATCTTATCTACTGTATTGCGCGTTGAACCTGGCATTGAAACTCTTCCGTTCTCCACTCATTAGTTTTTTTATAAAGAGTTTTAGCGGAGAGTTATCATTTTATGGATTTGTATAATAATTTATAGATCGCCTCTAAATATATTTAGATCTAGACTATTTGCACACTTTGTACTTATTAACTGGCAGCGACATAATTTCTATCTCACGTCCCCATACAGACGAGATGAGGTGAACGACATTACGCTATTAAAACTGTCGAGTTTGAATATCGGAGCAGTGCGGTAGTACACAGATATTATATTAGGTATGTCCACCCGCGTCCCACAACACGTGTATGCAATATTTGCGCTTGTCTCTATACATTTATTTAGCAACAAGACCTTTGTTTCATTAACTTATACTTATTGTTTGCTATGGTTTTGTGGAAACACGTCTCGTGCAAGAGGTACTGCTTCAAATTTGCTGTCACAGTGTAACTAGGTGGCTTTTCTATTCTTCTTCATTTATTTATATCGGCACTTCTATACTTTTGTTTGAGTTTGTTTTATTGAGCGTGTTATTTTTAGGTACTGCTGGTTTAAATTGGAAAATTATTTTTGTGTTAGTTGGCATTGTTATCGATTATATTACATCACGTTATCATCGTCAGAGTTATCTCGGGCACTTAGAATGTCGTGTGTCTCACACAGCTCTTATTGCTGTCCAATAGCATGTGGGTGAAGCCGCAGGAAAAAGTTAGTATCAGATACGAATAAAATTTCAAAAATATATACATGTGTATAATAATTCACATTTCAGATAAATCAAAAATATTACTAAAATATTTTGTTTGTCACGTTACTTTTTTATAATAGTTTTTCTTCTGTATAGATATTGGCCACTTTCAATATTGCTATATTTATGAACAGACATGTAAGTGGGCGGTTTGGCAGCAATTCGACCAGCTGCTTTCGTAGCTACTTCGAATCCAGTGCCAAATTCGCAAACACCTTTCATTTCACCTTATTTTTAAATTTACTAGCAACGAAATTCACGTTATAAATTTATTTATTTTAAATTTATTTATTTATATATTTATTTATAATTTATTTTGTCCCGAATACAAATTGAAGAATGAAAAGGGCATATTCAAATAACGTAATGATATTCTTCTGAAAGTAATCCGGCCCTTTAATAATGATGAGAATTTGCGTGGGCGCTACCCGCAACCTCGACTTATCTGAAGATATTAATCGCTTATATTGAATTATATAAATACAAGAGATCGCAACTTTAGACCTAAGAAACCTTGCCTTGCCTTATTACAATCTCTAAACGTTTCTCTTCCAAATTAAGTCGATAAAACATATCTATAAATTGTTTTTTGCTTCACGCTTTAACTCCCTCATAGCAAGCAGAGTGGCAAAGTAAGGGGAGTGGAGTGGAGGATCTCAATGCCACATTTTATTTTACCAGAAAAAGGAAATGAGAATAATTAATTCCCCTGAGTGGAAATCTAACTATCTATCTTATTGCGTTTATTATAAACTGAACATAAGGTTATATAAGTATATATAATTAGTTCTTGGGTTAGTTGAAAATTTGTTTACATTAACGAGATCAATTTCACTAGATCGTATTAGGTATATAGATATTACCTTTACTCATCATAATAACTTCCCGCTGGACAAAATACGGCAATGTATCCGGCCGCTTAGTACTGGACATGAAACAGCAAGCCATATATAGCTCAAGTACCAATTATGTACCACACAAAAGAAATTCAAAGTTTATTAAAAATAAAGGTCTTTGGTAAATGTAAAAAAACAATACAACTGAAGGAATGGATTTTGCGTTACCCACTTCTGATAATAGATATCAATAGTGGTTCATGTCTTTTTTTTTTTTTAAATAAACAAAAACACACATACCTACGTAGACAATGTTTCTAAAGTATTCGGACTGAGTTTGCATACATGATTGCATTACGTCATATAAATCCATGACAATCTTTCAGAGTACTCTTTGTCTTTGTTATCTATGGCTATTAACTACCCTCTTTTAAAAACTTTTTTTTTTAATCAAATCACGGGTATCTTCAAGTTGAATTGAATGAAGCTTTTAAGAGGCCATTTACCCTTTGACCCTACGTCTGAGAAACTTAGATGTTGGACGCAGTAATAAATGACTACTTTAGAATTTTCTCTCATAATTAAGATTTCCTGTGTTAAGTCATGGTTCGTGTTAAATGTTCTTTTTTTAACTTTTCATCTTATATTCCCATTGTGAAGATATTAATAATTCATTTTATTATTATTGTTGAATTTTATATATGTTTTTTTATAAACTTTTTTAATTTTTTTTTTGAGGCAGTTGTACATTGGAATTGGAGGGTTTGACTGTAAACGCGATGGTTGTGGGTTTGATTCCCAGTCGGACGAGTAGATTATTTTAATTGCTCTAGAATACGAATAGCAGCGTTAAGAATTGTCAACACGCATTCTCTCGAACATTGGTAGGAAATTGTTGGTGGAGTGTTTTAACACTATGTTCTCTCTGCCTACCCTTGTAAGAAAATTGTATATGAAACAAAAATACATTTAAATAATTTAAATAAAACAATGTAAGAGCTTAAATCTCTGCGAATATAAAATTATGAATATATAATTTATCTAAAGATGTATTGTCGTCGTTTATCATAATCACGTTCATATATCAGTACAAGTTATCCGCATATTTAACGTGACAGTTGAAATATTTTTTTTATATTTAAAAAAAAAAAAATCATTCTATATTTCTATCTGGCGCACGAATACTTTAATTAATCAAACAGTAAAAAATAACCACAAAAAACGTTTTTTTTTTCAATGGATAAAGTCAATAATATGAGCTGTCTTCTATAGACTGTAATATGTAGATTAAAGTTCTTTTTTTATCTCTTATCGCACAGGTGTAAGATGCTGCGTATCATCAACGGTCAGATACTGGCACGCGAGTTGGTGGGGCGCGCCTGTCAGAGATCTGCATCAAACCCTGTGGGGTACGCTGCCAGAAATCCTTGCCTCCCGACATTTGAATTTTAGCAGGTAAGGTTATTTTTGTACCTATAGCTTTTACTTTTACTATCAAGGAATTGCATTTTAATATATGTAGATCCTTGGTTAAAGTTTTGGTGCTAGGGGCAATTAAGTTAGACGGTGACATTCCGCTAATATGGTAGCTTTGATATTAGCAGCCGTAATAACTTTATTGAATAGCTAATTGTGTCCTGCGTAAAGTATTCGAGTAAAGTAGGGTTGGTAGAGATTATCTAGTGTCAAGACACTTCATTCTCCACTTTTCGCTCGTAGCGTGTTGAGTGGCGCAATTTAACTCCATGCTTCGTATTTTATCTAAGAAGTATGAAATAAATATTGATTGTTTTGAGACCGTTCTGGCGCAATTGTAACGCGGTGGATTTTGGTTCAATTTCCAGTCGGCTAACTACTGGTGTTGATTTCTACCGCTAAACAATCTGAAAATCCGCCGTCTGTCTGTTGCAGTCCGCTGAAGTGTCTCAAAAATTAAGCGTAAAGTGGGAACGCAGTCTGTCTGTACACAAGGTTCCCTCTGCCTATCCCGCTATATACGTGACATTAAAAAGAATACTAGATGTTTCGTGATATTTTTAAAAATAGCATTTTCTATAAATCAATCGAACGTTATCAAAATTCTTCCTTCTTTTTTTGACTTACTCTCTTTACTACTTTTTTTTTTGACTTACTCTCTTTACTCTCGACCGGCGAGCCACTTCGCCCTACCTCTGTCGACGAGGTCAAAGTCATCATCAAAAGTCTGAAAGACAGGAAGTCCCCGGGGCCTGACCGTCTTTCCAACAGAACATTAAAATCCCTTCCGGCCAAGTTCGTGTCTCTATTAGTGTTGATATTCAACTCACTGTTGAAATTTTACTCCTTCCCGGACGAGTGGAAGGAGGCCATTGTCATTAGTATACCCAAACCCAATAAGCCGCGGAATCTCGCATCTAGCTATAGGCCTATAAGTTTACTCAGCTGTCTAGGAAAAATTTATGAGAGAATAATCTTGGTTAGACTCTCTGATGTGGCAGAGGCCAAATCCTTGCTCATAAAAGAGCAATTTGGTTTTAGGAAAGAGCACTCTACTGTCCACCAGCCGCCGCCTTGTAGAGCATATAGCTCGTTATAACATCAGAACGACGGCACACAGTAGCACTGCAGTCATTCTTCTCGATATCGCAAAAGCCTTTGACAAAATGTGTCACAACGGCTTGATTTTCAAGCTGCTCGTACAAACTCGTACACTCGATGCCTCGTACAAAATTAGTCCACCTGGCAATGTACGCCGATGACATCGCCCTATACACTACTTCTCGCTATTCTCGCCTGTTGACTGAAAGACACCCTCGGCGATTGGTACCGTTTATGGAGGATCGATGTTAATCCGGATAAGAGTGAAGCGATCCTGTTTCCTCGTGTCAAACATGAAACGGCCTCCACCGTCTACATGTTAAACCGACCTATTCCCTGGAAACCACAGGCAAAATATCTAGGAGTAATCCTAGATTACAGACTTTCTTTTAGCTCACACGTCAAGAGAGTCAGAAACAAAGCTCTCTTTAATCTCAGTAGGCTTTATCCTCTTATCTGTAAGCAGAGTAAATTGTTACTTAGACATAAGCTGACCATATACAAAACTTGTGTAAGACCTGTCCTATGCAGGCGCCTATGCAGGCGCTACTTCGAGCGCGCAGCTACTCACGCGAACCCCCTTATCGTACAGGCGGGTCACTACACCCCGTACGCTAAAACAAAGCCCAGACGCCCGCGTAGCGTTCTATTAGACCAAGATGATCCCATTACATTTGCTAATGCCCCATACGTACAAAACACATACACTACACTACACTACCACCGCCGTCGACGGAAACGATGACGAAGTCTAGCATATTTGACGGCACGACCGCGCGTTGCAATGGCCGGGCTCTGCGGTTAGGGACTGCTAGGTTCCTGTAGATTAGTCTAAGTTTCTCCAGCTGCGTCTTCAGGCCGCGGCTGGTTTGCTAAGAATAGGGAACATCCCCCAGCCCTCTCGTCGGCCGCAAGCCGAGGCTCGAGTCCCGCAGGGGACGCCCTTGCCGCCGACGTTTCCTCTCAAGCAGACACGATAGTGCTTGCTACTTCTCAGGGTCAGAGTACCCTCTTCCCTCCCCAACCGGTGTCGCTGTCAAGGCTAATAGGGCTAACAGCATTAAACTCACAAAAAAAATCACTTTACTTTTTATATTTAATCACGTTTAGAAACGATCATATGTAATCGCCGGGCTTTGCACAATTACGATGCCAAGATGGATAGTATCAAATTTATATTGTAGCAATGACAGATTACGAAATAAAAAGAAATATGAAATTCAATATATGTTTTGTAATATAATAATCACAAATCGATATTGCATGATCGTATAGATTATCGATTGACATGAATGACGTCGTGGCGGAGAATTGGTACTTGGGTAACAAAAACGATTGTTATAGCTTAATATCTCGATTGAGAACATGTTTATATATTGTTGACTTTTATTAATTTGTTTTATTATTCTGACGGAGGAATTTTATTCGGACGGAGTGTCTTATCACTAGATAAGGAAGTATCGAACGATGGATTTCTAAATCCAATTGTATTGACTGAAATAGAAATGATTAAACAATGTATAGAATATGATAATGTTACAAGAATCCCAGTTAGTATAGCAATTAATAAATATACATTTTTTTTATCAAAGTTTACTATAATAAGTCTTTACACAGTGGACTGTGACAGATGGTGTTCTGTGGGTAAATGATGTTTGGTTTTGTTGTTTGTTTACTATAACTTAAGTACCTAGATATGGTTTTTTTTTTTTTTGGAAATATGATCTTGATTTCAATTGTTGTAATTTGTAACGTACATTTTACTGTATATACTATTATTATTATATATAAAATATAAACCCGAGTAGACCCGAATATAATATCAGGACATTCAGGTATTTTTTATGTAATATTTTATATATTAACTTACCTACTCAGCCCGCAATTTCAGTAACGTGTTTTATAAAATGTAAGTATTTCGAGAAAATTCCTCTTGATGCTCCCCTACACTTACCTTCTTACCACTTACCGGACTCCCCCTTAAGGACCCACATGCTAAATGTCAGTTGTGTATTATGTTGTGTAATTACTTCACAATTTTTAATTCATTATTAATATTTTAATTTTAATAAATGTCCTGGATATTTTGAATTGTAAATCGAAGCAACTTTTCCTTCAACGATCAGTTTCGTAAATTACGTAATAAGAAAATATATGTTAGAAAAAATACTTATCTGGTTACTAATTAACACACTTTAAAAATCATTAAAATATAACAAATATATGTCCCTGGCCTCTAAGAACAGCCGCTCACTATAAACAGAGCTGGCAGGTCAGTAAAGTCATCATGAATATTTTATTACAATTCTAGTGCAAATGTATTGGTAGCTGAGCCAAAATTTCCTATATACGATCAAGATTGGAGGTACTCTGCGACTATTTTCGCTTGTTTTTTTCTAGTGGTATTTTTTAAATTATTATAATATTAATGAAAACGGTTATTGTTGATGGTTGCTACGCTTGACGTTATATCTACTTTTCAAATCATTTCTCAGCAGTAAATCATTTATTTTTATTATGTGTTTGTTTTTATTGGAAAATTTATGGAACTTTATATTAGTCCAAAGTACCAAATACTCAAATGGATTTATGTACATATGTATATATATCCGAGAAAGTTATTCCAGTTTCTAAAGCTAGTATACTTGACAGTTGCCAGTGACTTGGTTGTCAAGTTCAATCATCTCACCTATTGAGCTATAACAATATTGAGGTTTCTTGATCACGAGGTACGTCATCATTCTAGTCGGCCAGCATCATAGTCACATCTCTATTTTATGTAAATATATTAGTGTCCCGTTCGCGGCTTTGCGCGCTTGTTCGAAATTGTCGGATGTATAGATCTTTTTCCTTTCGTGTATATAAATGAAAATTAATAATATACTCGCCCGTAGTTAACAGGTTCTTCCCGCGTATAACCTATTCCATTAAAAACAAGTTCAATAAAGATCCGCACTGGGGGTCCGAATAATTAACCGGACAAACGGAAGGACAGGTAGACAGGCAAAAATTTTTAGAGGAATTTGTTTTTATGTTTTTCGAAATCAAGAACAGATAGGTACTTAAATTGTATTTATATGTATATATTTCATTATTTTCATAATATTAAAACAAATATTTTCATAATTTTTGTATTTAATAACTTCTAACTCAAGTAGTCAATACCCTCTAAGGGGTTGTTTTACATATGTTGTTTGTTAAGAAAACGTTGATATTTTTCATAGCTTATCTGCACTTTAAAAAACATTGCAGATAGAGATTTGTGTGGAGATTAAGATTAGAAAGATAAAGTTAAAAATAATATCTGAGCTGGGTCTTCTGGGGAATGAATTGTCAAATATTATAGAGGGTTATATTAAATGATATGATGCTAGTAAAAGTCATCTAAACTCTTGCCACCTTCACATTCAATTACTTTGAAGTTTCCGATTCCATATGTATGTATATTATAAGTTGGCTGATATTTATATATATGTAAGTAGATTATGGACCAGCTACCTAAAGTTCCTTATAAGATATTCAAAGCATTTAATTTTGGTATGCAAACGAAAACGATTTTTCCAAATATTTACTTTTTTAAGTCTTATACAATTATTGTTATCTAATTATTTCCCCAAGTGCGGATTGAACCCACACTAATCGCGTGCGCAATCAGACCATGTCTCATTGCGTCACGATAGCGTTCATTTTAAAAGTCTATGTGTCATGTTCTATTAACATTTTGTTAAATACATTCTGTGTACAGACATACTGTTTATACAAGTTTAATGTATTAATGCATATTGATTATGATTTAAATTAAAAGTATATTTTAAACTCAACGAGAAACATGACTCTGTTCTCCACTTTCCGACTGTTTAGACAGCTTAAAGACTTTCGTATTCTATAGTGCTTTGAAATGACAAGTCTGACAGAATGGGATGACACTGGGTTCGAATCTCCATCGAAGTTCAATATAATCTTTATAAGCTTAATCAATTTAGTTAATAAGGCTAAATTCCAAGTTTGTACTAATTCACGTGAAATAGAATTTTATTAAAAAATAAAATTTTGAATCGGCACTTAAATTTCTCTTTAAAGGTCTTAAATTTCTAAAAGTCATCAAATTGAATTGATTGGAATAAAATACAAGTCTCGGAAGCTTTGATTTTTCGATTTTTACTATAAGGAAATATAGTTCTTCCATGTCAGGGTTCGATGTATATACAAATAAAAAAGCTTAACAAAAAACATTAAATAAGCGATATCCGTGAAAGCAAATACGGCATTGGACTAGCTTTTCCTATAACCAGGACATGGAAATTTGTGGGCTACAATATTAAATAACTGCAGTCGAAGCGAGAAAAGTCACGGCAATGTACTCTGTATGTTTAATATAATATAACGAAAATTTTAAACACTTGAGTAATATTGTAACAATGTACAATATGGTGCCTCCGCTAATTGATGTTAAAACATTTAGCAGGAACTCGTCACCTTATTTAATGTATATTTTGCCTTTTAGGAATATTTCAGGGTGTCAAATTATGTCAACATTGCTTTTGACATATACAAATAACGCGCCCTTGCTTCGCTTGTATCTGATTAGGTTTTTGTTTCGTTAAAGCTTTTTTTTTTAGTTTATTAATATTCTAATATTAAATTATTATGAAGCATTCGATAGCATAGCATTTATCATGAGTCCATATTTCAAGCTATTCAAAATCAAAATATTGACCCATTATATGTAAATTTACTTAGAATTATTTACAAACAGAGTACAGCAGCAATCAAATTTGACATCTTAGGTCCGATATTCAATATATCCAACGGAGTGAAGCAGGGTGATCCGTTGTCTCCAAAACTGTTTAACAGTGTTCTGGAGGAAGTGTTCCGGAAAGTAGTGGTTGGTTGGGAGGGCAAGGGTATTGTCGTTGGTGAGAAAAGGTTATCAAACCTTCGATTCGCCAATGACATAGTCCTGTTCTCCTCATCCGCGTCAGAAGCACAATTACTGCTCGAGGATCTGAGCAAAGCAAGCCTTAAAGTGGGACCGGGAATGAATATGTCGAAGACCAAGTTGATGACCAACAGCTCACAGCAAAAGGTGACAGTAGGTTTAGAGGAGATAAACTACGTCCAGGAGTACATCTACTTGGGCCAAATAGTATCCTTTCAGTGCCGACACGAAAAGGAAGTTGAAAAACGAGTCGAAAATGCCTGGAGGAGCTTTTGGTCTATGGGCGATATGATGAAGGGTAACCTTCCTCTATGTCTTAAAAGAAAATTGATGGACGAGTGCATTCTCCCATTGCTCACCTATGGTGCTCAGACATGGTCTTTGACAAATTCGCAGAAGTCCACCCTTAAGGTTTGCCAACGCGCGATGGAGCGCAGCATCTTGGGTGTCAAATTGATAGATAAAATCCGAAACACCGAACTGCGCTCTCGCACAAAAATCACAGACGTTGGTGTTAAGTCCGCTACATTAAAATGGGACTGGGCTGGGCACGTTTGCCGCATGCCAAACGAGTTTTGGGCTAAAATCACTACCGATTGGATCCCAAACTCCAGAAGGCGAATCGGTAGACCAAAACGGAGATGGCAGGATGAGTCGTACCAGTACAAACCTGACTGGACCAAAATAGCGCAAACCAGGGAAGAGTGGAAAAACTGGAGAGAGGCCTTTGCCCAACAATGGGACAGTTCAGGCTAATATAATAATATAATAATGAAATTATTAATATTCAAATATTAAATTAAAATGAAATAGTGTATACTTCTGTATACAGAAGGAATCTGGTGTTAAGACACTTCATTCCACCACTTTACGATCAATTTTTGAGACATTGCCTGTTAACTGAACAGTGCACTTCTTGTTAAAGCGTGGAAAAGAAATAATTTATCCCCTCTAGTGGAAATCGAACCTATAACCGCCGCGAATACATTCAAACACTGTGCGTCTGCGCCCCGACGTAAACATTCAAAAGATAATGAAAGGTTTTAAAAGGTAAAGAGGATCCTCCTCTCACAATATCAAATATCTTCTTTTGTATATAATCTATATACAGGTAATGAATGTGTGTTTGTGATTTGAATAAAATTTATGTTATTTACCTCGCAGGATAACGTTTCCAGAGCCCGCTAGTTTAGCTTTAAGCTTTATAAAAGTTTGCTACTTACCTCTATAGCTTAAAATAATTTGAAATTTAGACAAATGTAGAAATTGTTGGCTCAAAAGAGAACAATGGCATAATTTACATATTAATAGATGTCATCACTGGTCCGCGGTCGCGTCTTGCTGTAAATATTTCAAAACAAGTTGTTTGCACTGAAACTGAAAACACTGAATATTGCGTACGATTGTCGAGTGTCGTCCGTCCGACGTAAATATACAGTTTGTGTTGTATCATTTTTCACGACACAAGGACAAAGATACGTTTATTGGGCGTATTTTATATTCGTGTATTTGAAGTTAGCCACAGCTATCGGACTGACTTATTGCGGTAGTTAAGGGTTCGTTTCCGATTTGGGGGAGTATTAATTTTTATGACAAACGTAATTTAGTACAAATTATTTTTTTTATGTAGTTTCTCCATCTATGCTATAAGTGTTGGATTGTATGGGGATTACTGTCTTTGCTTTGGTAGCACGCAGGAGGGCAAGCTGTAGACGATATTATAAGATCTGGTCGAACCATGGTACTAAAGTAGCCTTCTAATTTAAGTATAATATAATTTAAAAAGTATTTCTTTTTTTGTATCTTTTAAATGATTCTGTCGACGTGTCCATAGGATATTAAACGGGTATTATTTTTATATTTAATTTATGATTTGTTTATTCTTAATAAAATGACTCTGTGACAATTTAATATTCATCTGTTTTTTATCCTCTGTTCTCTCTTTTTATATAGATAAACAAAAAGAATTAATCAATTTAACTAAAAATATTAGTCATTGGCTTCCCGCATTTTTAGACATTTAGACACTTCCGTGGTCACCAGTCTTTAAAAGTCAAGTTAATTAGTATTTGAAATGTCAAGTTTAAAATACGTATTTCTTTACCTACTGATAATTATACCTACGTGATAATACATACTAATATTAGTTTTACTTTATGTGTTTAAAGATGCTTTGCCAAAACACATTTTTTGTAAACAACTTGTGGCAGTATGTTAATTAAGAATGATATAATGGTAAAGAATTGAGGCCGTCTCGGCGCAGCGGTCGAGTGTCTGATTATGAACGCGACGGTTGTGAGTTCGATTCCCGTTTGGAGGAATTAATTATATCATCTTCGCTCTGGTAACAAGAGAAGGCCTGGCCGGCTTCTCTCAGGTGCGGTGTCGCGTTCCATCATTCAACACGCACTGTCTTGAAAATTGGGCAGGAAGTGTGGAACGGAGTGTCTTAACACTAGGTTCCCTCCATCTACCCTTCTATGTGCGGTATATAGCGTGAAGCATTTTTTTTTAATTACGTTTTAAAAGTTTCCAGTTTTATAAGATTACCGTGTATCTTATAGCATTTACATGCATTGCATTTGCAATTTGCATGTAAATCTTAATCTTTAAACAAATTCTACGTCGGATATATCACAAACAAATTTATCGTATAACATATATTTAATGTCAAATGGTAAGTAACTCTGACAGTTGCCCGGAGGTACTGTGAATTACGTCGAAGCGGTAAACATAGAGTCCCTATAGCCTTCTTCGTTAAATGGACTGTCATAAAAAACACATGACATGGATAAAAAATTCCATGCGATAGAGTAGTTCTGGAGATTAGCGTGTTCAACCATACAATGTCTTCAACTTTATGATATTAGTATAAATATGTATTAATTATAATTTAATACTCCAATATAAATGTACTTTATTTACGTAAGTGTTTTAACCTTTAACCTCGTCACTTGAAATGGCACCTCTTCCGTTTTCACTCTGATATTATTCTGTAATTAGATATGTATGTTTTTGATTAGATATGTATATATTGAGGACCTTCGTGGCGCAGAGGCACAGCCTCTGCCTGTAAACGCGACGGTTTGAGGGTTCGATTCCCACTCGGACAGAATAAAATATTTTCATTTTCTTCGCTCTGTCAACAAGGCAAAGCGCGGCGTTGAGTTCTGCCACTCAACACGCATTGCCTCGAAAGGCGGTTATCGATGAATGAACACTAATAGTTTCCTTCTACCTACGGTTCCCTTTGACTACACAGCTATGTGCGGTATACAGCGTGAAACGCGAATACGCGTGTATTATTTTTATTTATACATTATATATGCGCGTATATTTTAAATTTTGTAAAAACTGGGCCGTTCAAAGTAAGTTAAACATTTGTAAATCATTAAACCATAGGCTGCTCACGGTCAGGTAGACATTCACTTTTAAGTTCCATACATAAATAATTAGATTTAAGTTACTTCATTTACTTTTGACTTGGCATTGTTCATACATACGAGTATATTTCAAGGCATCATTTTTGATTAGTTAGAAATAAAGAGGTTAGTGCTATAGTCGTTTTATATTATTTTTTTAGTTGCTGGGCAGAATCCGACGCCTTAGGTACTTTGTCTAAAGTCATAGAAAACAAATGATATCCCGTGTTAGTTCAATTCCATGTCCATCGTATTAAAGACTTCCGAAACATATTACAGGCTTTTAGTATAAAGAGAACATATATAATGTTTAACGCAGCGGGATTTGAACCCGTGCCTTGGGCGGTTTCCATAAGACCGGATTCAAATCCCGCTGCGTTCAAATTTTTATGTTTCCTTTAAGTAAGATTAGATTTGTAATTCGTGTCTTCTTTATCATATATCTAGATAAAAGGAAGCTGAACATCGATATGCACTTGAATCTATATATTAGAATAAAGGCGACAATATTAAATAAATATTAAAAATATATTATTCACAATTACCCGTCAAAGCTGGAAATAACGACATAGCTCATAAATGTGGTGAAGCGAAAGCGAAGCAAGCGACACTTGTTTCAAATGTAAATAAATAGTAATTTTTTTTTAATTAAGATAAGGTGTTACAATCATAAAACTTCCACGATAAAAATTTTATGATTTCATATAACATTGTTTACTAAAATATGCCAATGTTGTCAAGAGGAAATCATATTTTTTGTATATAATTTTTTAAATCAAGCATGTAAGCTCCAGAACAACTTATTTGACAATTTTTGTATCTTTTGAAAGTAACTACTAGGTTTATAGTATATACTATATATTTATATCTATCTATACATATAATGAAAATGTAATTAATCTAGAAATACTATTATTGGGGTAATTTAATAATTTAATATAACCCAAAACAATGAATTTTTAAAATTTTTGTCTATATGTCTGTGCTTTGTGCACTCTTATCCCAGGAACGGCTTAACCGATACGAATGCATATTTTGAAATTGTTTTATTGTTCAAATGGTTTTCTCCATTATCTCATGGTAAATTTCAGTTAATATATAGAGTTTATTTTATTTCAATCCGTTCATAAATAAGAGTTATATCAATTTAAAGCATTTAGTACGAAACTGCTACAAAACAAGTGTTTTATTAAAATGGCTGAAACTTCAAATAGACTTTCCCACGTAAACAACGTTGTGAGCGGAGCTAGTTAACTACAAAACTCGTTATTTGGCGTGCAATACGAAAACTGTTTATGTGACGATAAAATTGTGTACCTACAACTTTTATATTAGTCATATAAATGCGGTTCACGCTGTATACCGTGTATGGCGAGATAGGTGTCCATACACTCCGCTCTCAGCTCTCTGCCCGAATTCGAGATAGCACATTAGGTGATAGAATTAACATACTAGAGCGGATATTCCCGCTAATAATTTATTCCTCCGAATAGAGAACCGACACACAACCATTGCGCTTACAGTCAGTCACTCTCAATTTTTGCCCCCATCTAATAATAATTAATTAATTTATTACTTTGAAATAAATGCAAAATAATAAACTAAAAGAGTTAGTTATGGCGAATTCTCACGCAATACAAAACTATTCATATGAATTATTAATTACCTTTTAAATCATTAACTCATCTATATTTTTGTTTCTTTTGTTTTTACCTATTTTTTTGTTTGTTTGAAGTAAAAGGACATTATACAATATATTGTTCACCAACTCTTCATAGCTCATCATGATCCCTGATGAGCTATGCAAAGGAATCCTCCCACAACCGTCAACCTCTTCATTATCATCATCAAGCTCTGTGACCTGACCTTCCTGCAATATCATCTGCATTGTGTTTTCGGATGTCAATCGAGGAATCATGAATACTGATTTAATTCATTGAAAAAGATCGACTGTTAATAATAATCATTACCAAGTATGGGTGTATTATTGTTAAGACTACTAACAACCTACCTTTTCACATTAAGGTGTGTCTAAGACGTTGCTAAATTATCCATACAATTACTAAGAACTATTTTTAACTGTAATAAATAGCTTTCGCCATTTGAAATGTCTGAATGTATTTGTAATGGTCGTGACTTAGAACTTCGAACCCTTCTTGTAAAACGTATACCTACATATTTGCTATCTATACTGGTCTGAATAGGTGACCTGAGTTTCGTTATTCATCAGACAATGTATCTAAAATGAGCAGAGAGTAGAGAACAGAACATTGAATACTCTCCGCCTTTGCCTCGAAATGACATCTCCGAAAATTAAAAAGGGCTTTCTATAAAACTCTAACTTAACTTATAGGGAGAGCATTTCAATGACACAAGCATTAAAGCCATACATATGAAGTGCATAAAAAGTTTAGATATATGTAGCTATGTTGTATGACCTAACTACGCACAGGTTACTTCTTAGCTATAATAGGTTTCTTTTACAAGCTTTAAGTGAAACCTTTGACGTGTGTAATCTCAAAGAAGTTTTAATATTCCGAGCTATAATGGATGTTTTGTTTTTAAAATGACTCACTATATAGACAATGGAGATACATTTTTGTCATTTCTTTTCAGTCTCTGTTATGTATGAGTCACCATTACAATATTCTATTTTAAGTTACAAGTGACATGTTCAACTGTACAATTTATATACACTTAAAATTATCTTTTCAATTAGTTGTTTGAAATTTTAAATATTTATATAATTTTTATGATTCATGCACTGTTAGACCGTCTACCAGACACGACACGACGCGTCTGTACAGCACTAATTATTTTGAATCTATAGCCGTGCGTATTGGCGGGAAAATAAAATTATGGCGTCATTCTCTTTTGTTAAACTTATCAAGTGATGGCATGTAATTAAAATACATTTAAAACTGACGTCTAATGTGAAATTAATATGAAACTTGTGTGTTAAATGAAATAGATATAAGTACTATATTAAAGTTATAATTTTACAATAGATGAAATTATAATTTACGTTACATAATATATTGGTTCCAATTGGTTCTGAGATAATTTCAACTTTACCTAATGAAATATTGATTTATTTATATATACATATATACTCTTCTTTTGGTGTATCCTACAAAATTAAGCTAATACTTTTTTTAACCGCACGAACTCTACATGTTTTATAAATAGTGTTAAATATCCTATGAAAAATCCTATACTTAGCTGAAAATGTTTAATGAAAATCACTTCGGAAATAAAAAAAAATGGCTAAACAAACGAATAAACATAAATTAATAAATACATTACGGATACTTCATTCGATTTATTCAAATGTATAGAGTCTAGCCGCTATACTACTAGTGACAGTGTAGTAATTTATATTGTCTACACAAACAATAAAATTTTATTACTCGCATACCTATAACCGTGTATGTCAGAAATAACCTAGTGTCAAGACACTCCGTTTTCTAATATATTAAAAAATATTTTTATATTTCTTAGTTTTAGTGATGAATGAGACTTTAAAACATGTAAAAAACAAGATATTAGCCATTTGAAATCGAGCAGGAAGTAGACTGATATATAATATTATTTATTTCTATATACAACCCAAATATATATATATATATATATATATATATATATATATATATATATATATATATATATATATATATATATATATATATATATATATATATATATATATATATAGCAAAACGTTATTTTTCCAACATTTATTATGGAGCTAGACTTGTGTACATAAGATAACCGTGTAGTCATTATCCTTGTAGCGTAATAGACGTAGCGTCTGTTTGCTGCCTGTGACTCCCCTATATTGTCATATTGATTTCCACACTGATGATATTTGCCTTCTATTTTTTTTTTCTCGCATTAGAGTAGACAAGGGGGAGAGCGAGAGTAGAGTAAGTTAGACAAAATTTTATTTTATAGGTGCTATTACTATTACTAACATATTCTAAGTGTCTGAGGTAACTTTTAACCGCAGTTACAGTGAAGCGATTAACGTGATGTATTATTACCTATATCCTTCCCCAATAAATGGACCATCCAAAGCATACAGTTTTTATATGTTTTATTTGAAGATGAAGATCCTGAGATTTTGACGCGTTTAATCAAAACGATTCTACAGCCTTACAATATTAGCATAGATTGTCACCTTCTTCTGTATCTACTTAATATGTTTAAATTCCAAAAATACTTCACCTGAATTTAGCTCAAAATTATACATAATTATTGGACACTTGCCGACTATAGTAATCACTTGGCCGACTACTCAGCTTGTCTACAGCGGACTAGTCGACTAGTCGGCAAAGTCACAGTCGGCACATTTACAATAATGATGTATAACTTGAATCCTACCGATTTTCTTTCATTACAGAATTATGTCTCGAACATTTTCTCGAGGTCTGTATTTTTCCTTTGTATAATTTATCTACGCAGTTCAGCTTAATCAATACTCTCAGTATTGATAAAACTCATTTACATGCTGTCTTTACTTTTTTCTTTTTCAAATTGTAATTCATAGCATCGTGGCACAGTTGGAGGTATAAAATAGACGTCATGGCTGTGAGCCCTGATTGTAATGTTACCTAACCTGTCTACCTGGGCAGGGATATAAAGAAATTGCATAACTTTACTTACAAAATGCTTTTAGAATTCCGTGCCTCAAAAGAAAAAATGAACGAACCCTTATAGGATCAAGGCTATATCTCAGAAATTGGTACGAAATTCTAGAGGTATGAGTCCGATTTGCACTTAGTCGATCTTTTTACTACTTGTTTCTACCTCTTATGTTAGTTGATTTCTACGTGTCTAGCAAACAATTATTTTAGATGTTACGGGGAGGGGGTAGGAAGCTTTTTCACCTCACCTTAGAGTGTTTACATCTTGCGTCGTTTAATTAAATTTATACGCCACTTTACACTTGTGCAAATATACTGTTTGCTTTATACAGAATGTGCGAAATATCAGCACGTTTAAAAACTACTAAACATATTAAAATACTGTCTAACTACTAAAACTAACTAACTAAATTAAAATTACTAAGTTGCTCAAAAAAAGATATATAAAACTAAAAGTATTTAAATATATATGTATTTTAATATGAATGATAATCGTTATATGCTAGTTTTAACCTGCGGCATCGACCGCGTGGTCAAATGGAAATAACTGAGTTAATCATGCATGATACATTCAAAATGCCCGAAGTAATTCCGACCGCACGTACCTACTAGTGGGTTACGTTCAAGCGATTTACGTAATATTAATATAGCTTGTGCTGACTATTCGACACAAAGAAATTAATTCGTAACTAAACAAAATTTTAATTTTTTTTTGTCTTGTTGCTCTTTTTCGTCATAGTGTTGCAATGCAATTTTCCCATATAGATGCTTTATTTGTTAAGTTAAGGACAGAGTAGCGACACTAGGCATTGTATAAATAAATATAATGTATTTGAAGATCGTCGTCGGCCGTTGTGGCGTAGTGGCATGGCGTCTGAGTGTAAACGCGCTGGTAGTGCGTTCGATTCCCACTCGGGGAGACTGAATTATTTTCATTTTTCTCGCTCTGGACAAAGCGTGGCGTTGGGTCTGCCACTCAGCAGGAAGTGTCTCGAAAGGCAGAAATCGAGGAAACGGAGTGTCTTAACACTAGGTTCCCTCTGCCTATCCTGCTATGTACGTGGTCCAGTGTGAAGTTAAAAAAAATTGAAAGGGAAGAAAACAGAAATATAATAAACATTCACTACTTATATTAGGCTACCGAATTGCAGTGCGGCAGCGTTGAATTGCAACCGAGGTGGTTGTTGGTTCGAACCCACTTAGGGGAATTAACTATTTTCATGTCTCCGTCTCAAAAAAGAGTTGAGTTACATCACTCAAAACGAAGAACGTAACAAAAAGAACGGAGAGTTTTACATTCAGTTCTCTCTGTCTACCATAAAGCGTGAAATTCAAAAAAAAATATGATACATGTTTGTTTGTTTGTATATTATGGCTTAAGTGACTCAAAGGAGGGTAATGTTGTATAAATTAAGGGTAATGTCAGAAGTGTGTTTCCTTAGCACCGCGTGAGCTCTTAAATGACTTTGTTGTGACTTGATGAATGTAATGTCATCATATATATATTACTGTAATTGTATCTTGAAAGCTACCACGCTGATACCTGACCCTAAAATAGGCCTGTAATAACTGGATATTGTATGACTACATACATACATACATATGTACATATTTTATAAACATACGTCCTTGTAAAATATAGAAACCAGTATATGATTTAAAAATAAAAATAATAACAATAATATCTAAATTTTTTATAGTAGATCAGGCACATAACCAACGATACTACTGTTCTCCAATTTTCCCGAATATTGTGTGTTTAATTGCGGAACTCAACGCCGTTGTTTGTTTCATCAGAGTGAGGAAGTAAAAATAATTCATTGCCCTAGTGTTGATTGAAGCCATCCCCATGACATTTTAAGTCAGACGCCGAACCCACCATGCCTTTATATAATAAGATTTTCTAGATAAAATTAAAAGAAAAAAATCACGATCTAACTTAAAATTTAAACGTGAAATAATAAAAGTGGAGAACGATGTCTTGAGAAGGGAAAGTGGAGAAGGTTCTCTTCTCTCTGCCCTACCTTGCAAAGCGTAGAACTAAAAAAATAGATAGATAGATTAGATTTTGAATGAATCTCCTCTTAGAACAGCAAGTGACGTATCGTTGACTTGGATGATTTATATCTACAGTTGAACAAACTCTATACATATTTGCGAATAATAAAACTGAACAAGAAGGTCACATATGCGTTTGCATACAAAATTAAAATTTCTGCATCGTTGATAAACTTTATTATCATACATGAAGAATATTATCAGTGAAAACAATTATTTAAATAAAGAATATGCCATCTATACCTACTTCTATACTTCTATTCTTTTTTGACAAGTTGACTTGATTGTTGAAAAGACGTTTTTCGTTTTTATGTATTAAACATACACTGAGATTACCTTTAATTATAATACTGACTCACTAACCAATTTTATAATACTTGAATGTATCGTAATGTTATTTACATTATATTGAGGCCATAGTGACATCGTAGTGGTAAAGTCGTAGCGATGGTTGTAGGTTCGATTCCCACTTGAGGGAATAAATTATTTTCATTTCCTCCACTTTTGCAAGATAAAAGGCGGCGTTGAGTGTCACGACCTCAACACGGAATGGAGAAAACGGAGAACGGAGTATAGAGTATAGATGACACTAGGACTAGGTGATGTGAATACCTAGCCATGTACTGGATACAGCGTGAAGCTGAAACAAAATATATATAACGATTAAAAACTACTGTCTAAAATTGATGTTGATCTTGTACAAAAACGAAAGCGCAGTTAGATATGGGTATTAAATGTGTGAAGTGGGATTTTGATAATAGTTCTTTTTGTAAACGATTACGTACTTTATTTTTAACACTTTGAAATATTTTAACCAAATACCTATATATATTTTTCGTTTATTTTCTTTTTTGGTTAGTACGAATAGCACCCGCATTTTGCGATTGTGACATTACTACAATTTATACATTAAACATTTGTGTTTTTGATTACATTTGATAGTGGAACGCAAATTGTGAGGCTGTTTAGATACCTACATTATTTATACCAGATTATTTGTTCTTTAACCCAATTTTGAAATTCACATAGTAGGTATAGAAGAACATCATCACTGGCAAGAAATTCGTTTGTGACGTTGAAAATGACAGTTTTGTTAGTCAACAATGATATAAGAACTAATTTTCTCACGCTCATGCAACTTGCAAATAGTATTCATAGAAGTTTTTTGGATAAATGACCGCAGTGGGAAAATAACAGTAACGGTGGATAGATGTACGACGTATGCTCAAGGTCGTAAGTTGAAAGCCCTAAAGAAAACTCATGTATTAGTCATAAATTTAAAAATATCAAGAAGTAATTCAAATAATGAGAACAACGCATTCGTCGTGATAAACGATCGTATATTAATTCAATTAAATTGAATAAATTTATTTTTTATAATAAAAAAAATATAAAAAAAAGTGAAAAGCCTAAACTCCACATAAAATGCCATCAATTTTTGTTACAGAAGTAACTTACATGATGAGAAGGAAATGAAGCTTTCATCAGAGCCACTGCAGCTGGGTACACCACCTCGAACCTGTTACCCTCTAGTCGTAATTCTAGCACGTGATCAGAGGGACACCGCCGAACTGAGGCCCGATGATACGGTAAAGATAACTTTTTTTTTTTTTTTTTATTTATTTATACTTTATTACACACACATAAAAAAACACACACACACAAAACGTAAGAATAAAACAGATAGATATAAAATGTATATGCACACAGAAAGATTTAAAATATATATGAAATGTATATGCTAAGGCGGTCTTATTGCTTCAAGCAATCTCTTACAGACAACCTTTAGCAAGTGCAGGACTAGTTGATACAGGAATAGGCGAATGAGGCACGGTGGAAATTAAAATTAAAAAAATAATAACCTTTTATTGTTTTTAACCAACTTCTGTTAGTTCTGTTAAATATCGTCGAAGCGTTTGCTATATAAATGACTTGTCGATATATTCTTTTATTTTTTTATAAATTATTATTAGAACATATTAAATACAATACATAAAGCTATGATTTATTCCTTGGTATACGAGCAAATATTTTCCACATTTAATTTAGTATTAATGTACACCGTTATCTGTATCATTTATTAAGTGTCTGTCAGGTCAATTATAGTAAATGAATGCAATTTGCTTACAATGTTAAATAGCGATTTCACAGGAATCGTTGATGTACGACAATTAAAACGTTGGTAACCTTTTTATTTCCATTTCATTATGATGCCTAAGTGCTATAGAACTATAGTTGCATATATTGGGTATGTAAAATAAACAGAAGATAAAATATTTTATTTAGCTTCGTGATTTAGCCCGTATATTACAGGATAGGCAGAAAGAACGTGGTGTTCCGTATAGATACTTCGCTTTCCACTCGAATTCTCGAGTTGAGTGGTGGAACTCAACGCCGCGCTTTGTCGTCTTTCGAACCCTCTTCTCGATTTAGAGCCTGCGCCTCTTGAGTCTCGCTACGTTCTTATTTTAATATTTTTCTTTACTTAGTGTGTGGTATAAAATATAATGTATAAGTAAAACTATAATTAAGACTTTAATAATAAAATAGACTTATTGAAGCGAATAAAGCTATGAATTCTTATCGAATCAAAATTCTTATACGCTTGTTACGTATGAGTTATACGTTTCTAAATAATTAATTATCGATATTTGTTTAATTTCAGGTAGCGCTTATAACGGTAGTCCATATCAGAGACGACCAGTGTCAGTTGCCCAGCGGCATTATCGCACAGTATTTAAAGCAGGCAAATGGACACTTGTCGTGTTTAAAGGTATTCAAGTTATTTTTATTACAATTGTTTCTCTTCTTATAAATCTTTGTCATGTGTGTTTATAATATTATGAATATTAATATCTTAAAATAATTAAAACCTTTTAAAACGATGCCCAGACTCAACACATATACTGATATGTTATCATGATCTTATGTTGTCCTTTTAGATCTAATTTTTGGGTAAAAAGTAAAGTTAAGTTGACTTGCACTATTTAAAATCCAAAATAGACGGAAAAACAATATAACTAACTTATTTTCCAACAACAATCTGCCCTATGTCTATATTCTATATAATCTAAAAATCGACAAAGCTACGGAAGCTTCTCTCAGTCGGCTTTCGAATAGAAAAGCGTGAAGCTGCTCTCTTATAAAAGTATAAATGACACCCTAAACCCTCCTCAGCAACTGTACGTGTCAAGCGAAACAGACGCGTGCGAGAGTGAGACAGAGATGGGAGAGTACGCGCGGGAGGCGTTGTGCTGCGTGTGCGCCGCCGCGCCGCTGTCCCGCGCGCTGCTGCCGTGCCGCCACGCCTGTCTGTGTGCGAGGTGCTTGCGTGAGTATTGTGCAAGTGTTGCACGCGCGTGTGTTTGTGTGTGTGTGTGTGTGTGTGTGCGTATGTGTGTGCGTGTTTGTGTATGTGTCTATTCTACAAACACACATAATTAATTATGTTTTTCCACAATCAATGTCAATATTTTGTTACAACTGAGTCAATGCTAGCAAGTTTTAACCATTTTAATTAAATCACAAAACCGTCTTATTTTTAACGACGAAGTTTATACTTCGATTTCTTTTATCTTTATTTCTTGTTCCTATCGTAGGTGTGTCCCTGTTTTTATTGTAACATTTTTGTAACACACATGTTATGTGACGAACAAAATATATAATATATAACGAGTGGAGCAATGTCAACATCTGTCATTTTTCTATCTTTTTTAATTGCGAACGCAGCAGAGCTGAGTTTATCTGCAAGTGTTTCTAGGTGGGCATTCCACTGGAGTTTGAAATCTATGCCTAAGAGCCTTTAAGTGTTTCACTTTTAAAAGAGACATTGAAGTTTAGTTTTCTATAAATTTCGCTTTTTTAGCATTCAACATTTTCGTGGAACATTTCTATTCTGTTCACATCGTCATAGTTCACTTTGTTTCTGTCAACCTTAAAAATTAGATAAGTATCATCTGGGAACAGTACAATATCACACAAATTCTTTATTTGGTATTTCCCAGTTAGTATTCTTTGGTTTGGATCTCACAGTTGTAAGAGAAATAGCATCCCATGTAGCCTAACTTTATTTACATACTCGTATTTTGAAATTTTATTTCCTATTATATATATATTACTTGACCTGCATACGTACATGTTTAAAAATATCTTTGAAAATGTTCTTACTTTTAATAGGAACGTACAGTTTATTCCTATTTCGGTATAAATCATCATTTGCCCAGTTTATTTCGAAATTTGAGATTTTATTTACTTTACAGCTAAAGTTATTCATTTTATTATCAGTTATTGTTCTTATAGTTGTTTCTTCTCGTTCTTTTACAACTATCGTTTAAAGAAAATGTTTGGCCACCGTGATTTGAACTCAAATTAGTCATAATTAGTTTTTTCAAACATCTCACAATGACAAAAAAATATTATCTATACAAGTCGCTGATATACTAGTTATACGAGTTGGTTCGGATAAATATTAAATATGGTATATATGGTGCAAATTTCATTTTAAATTTGTGATTAAAGTACGTCCTTACAAACTTGAAATAGATATGTAACTAGATTATACATAATATGCTTATTGTACTTATAAAATATGTCGTTGTACTTATAAAAACAGTGCATCACACTCTGTGACGTGTTCTAAAAGACGGACAAACAAATTTGACGAGATGTGGTGATTAACATTATTTATACTTTCACGCTATATCCCGCATAACATCAGGATAAGTAGCGGGAACATTGTGAGACATACCTTGACCAGTGGGGTATCCTCACTTTCTACTCATTTTCGAGACATTACATGTTGAACGGCGGAACTCAACGCAGTACTTCGTCTTCTTACCAAACGACCTTATGAAATCGAACCTACGACGGCCCCAAAGTAGACAATATAATTTAAATATGTAAATCTAGAACTACATATTACATCACAATGTACAATTTAATTAGCATTAATTTAAATATTTATTAACATGGCTTTATGCGTATCATCGAAACTCGATGTACATCATGTTATACATACAATTGATAGCTTAGTTTTGCACGCAGAGCGCATTTCCAATGATTTTGGTTCGTTCACTCTCGTGCTCGTTACAATCAAAATGTACTTAAATGCTGTTTAAATAGTTTCACAGTTGCAAAGTTATTGAATGAAATTTTTAAATTTGAATATTTTTATTTTTCTCATAAAGAAAAATCTCACAAATTTCATAATTTCAGATCAACGTTAAGTAGGTGGTACCCTATAGAAGATCATTTTATCTGTGCTCTAAAGGACTGCAGAATAGATATCTAATGTCAATTTCACCATTTTGCCTCAACATTTTCTTTGATGACAGACGGACAGACAGACAGACCTCGAGGGTTCCGTGTTCTTGTTCTTTTATAGCATGAAAATAGGAGGTATGGTTAGAAACCCTAAGAACAGTATGTTTAAAAAAAAACACATTATTAGGTACTATAGCTTAATTCTACACATTGTTTATTCTTCACACATTAGTCACACTATAGACAAATATCAAATTATTTCGCGAGCAAACTAAATATAAACGTGAGAATTAGGATGGCAATAGTGATTGAGTGTTAATATTTGGTTTAAAAATAGCATCCGCTAAATTGGCCTTTTTGATTGTTTCTGTTCAGGCTTAAGTAAAAAATATAGGATATTTTTGTTAACATATATATATATATATATATATATATATATATATATATATATATATATATATATATATATATATATATATATATTCACAAATATATGCAATATCTCTATTATCTTCCGTCCGCTTCCGTTGTTGAGGACTGGTTCACAACGCAAAACTATTATACGCAGTATGCCAGACACCATTTCTAGAAATTCCTCCATTAATATGATAGCGGTTAGTGGTAGTCTGTTTAAGAGCAGAGAGTGCCAATACATACAATAAACTAAGAAAAATAAGTTTCTATATTTTTATTAATAAAATATATACAGTATATTTTATTACTGACCTAGTATACAAGGTGCATGCTTTATAAGGTATATTAACGCCAGTTTATTATAGTTACAGTAAGTAAGCATATTGTAGGTATTAATATACATTATGCATGGATTCAACCGAACTAGCTAAGTGGGTTCCGTGAATTGTAAATGTTAATTTGGATTAATGAATATTTTACTTGGAAATATTAACATTAATTATTTTATTTCACAAAGCTGAAGAGTTTGTATGATTGAACGTGTGTTCAGTTTATCTCAGGAACTACTTGTTGCTATTTAGCCTATTCAGTCTAGTCTATACTATAGACTCTATAGTCCATATTTTATCACGTCAATTATTTCAATATAACCCACTATACCAGACTCACCTCGTCGACATAATGTCTCATGTGTCATCCGCAACTCTTTATCATTATTTCCATATATATATATATAAATATATAAATATATATATATATATATATATATATATATATATATATATATATATATATATATATATATATACATATATATATATACATATATATATATATATATACATATATATATATATATATATATATATATATATATATATATATATATATATATATATATATATATATATATATATATATATATATATATATATATATATATATATATATATATATATAATATATATATATATATATATTTATTATTATTTCCATATATATATTTCTTGTTCTCACTAAAAG
Source organism: Dione juno (assembly GCA_037127375.1). Taxonomy (NCBI): domain Eukaryota; kingdom Metazoa; phylum Arthropoda; class Insecta; order Lepidoptera; family Nymphalidae; genus Dione; species Dione juno. The sequence goes on from JAXRJS010000067.1 coordinate 8,886,469, forward strand.
GTAGCAAAAACTGACTTTAAGTCTCTTATATATTACAAATTCAAATTGCTCAATTATTTTGATATTGTTGATATTAACATCAACTTCTCATCTACATATATTGCGTATTAAATTGTATTATCGATCGTCTTTTTTGTTTGATTAGTTTATTGTTTCTGTCTGTACATCCAATGTCGGTTGTCAAACTTCTAAGTCAAGTCACTGACTTCGTTATTGAGTAGGGCTATTAGGCCCATTTATGCTGCATATTTTGATGTTCGCAGTATAATCAAAACCTATTGGATACTTCCTACCGTTGACCAAAAATAATGCAATTTGACAAAAAATTAACTTAGAGTACAAATAAATCGGAAACTTACACACGTAGCTCACTTCATACAAAATAAATGATGCGCCCGCCAATGTGACTTTGTTAGTTTTTATATTTTGTATTTCTCTTTGACTTGCAATCACGAAATAGGTACAAAACCCTCATTGCGCGGTCCAACTCGCACTTGACCGGTGCTTTTTTCATCTTCTGCCGTTCGCCGACACCGTTCGAGTTCTTATAAAAAACAAAATTATTGTTATTTAATAACACATTACAACTTCACTGTTATATTATAATGCTGAATATTTTATTTGGTTAATAAGATTAACTACGGAATAGCGGAATAAGGAACTGCCGGTCCAAATATGTTGGTATTTGATAATGCATTTCTCAAGAAAGGCTAATAGGCTATATTACATCACTTGTGGGCTAAGTCACAGGTAAAAGTTAGTATTAAATATAAATCGATGACTATATTGCATAATATATATTTAGTATTCCACACGGCTCCGTCTCTTGGATAAATCTTCCTACGCGGACTCTTATTGCGTATTCGATGCGAGGTGCGACGATCTGCATCGGCCAATGACAATTGTAAAGGTGTGAATACAATGGTAATGTTTTAATAGTATATATGTATGTATTTATGGATGTAATATGAGTTGTTTAATGAATGCAAATGGAGGACGAAGTGATATATATTTATTTTATTGTCACCATACTAATATCTTGCAAGTGTTTAGGGTTCCGTAGCCAATTGCCAAAAAAAAGAACACTTATAAATTCGTCATATCTGTCTGTCTGTCTGTCTGTCCGTATGCCACAGCCATTTTTTTTAACTTTGTACAACGTTAATAAAGTAGTTTAAAGTATATTTTATCTAACATAATCATATATAGCGGCCATCGCGTCGCAATGGGACACCATCTGACTTACTATGAGAATTTTTATTCCCCCGGATTAATAGAATCATGAAATCGGAAATTTTCATTTACTTGGAACAAAAAGAACGTTTAAGTAGTTGTTAATTTAAAATAAATTAAGAAACCCGCTAAACGCTCCCACTATGCTCTCTATATCAAATCAGTATTCAATTCACAGTCCCTACATCCGATCGCATCGGTGCCAATGTCGGTACTTTAAACTTTAGACCTTACAGGCCGGCCTTCACCGCCCATAGGACTGTTAATCCTAGGAATTTTTTGACAACGTATAATATACTTAAAGAAAACATATATAAATTAGAACGCAGCGGGACTCACGCTGCGTCGAAATTCTCATATGCTTTATACAACTTATTACGTTGTTAGCATCTCTGTAGGGAGATTATTACAAATTTCCGCTACCCAAATATTATTGCAAAGAACAATCGTTTGGCAAGAGAGAATGCTATTTTTATTTTTATATGTTTTATTTAAGTATTTTTTCTATCCTTAGTGTGGATTGACACTTTAAAAATCATTAAAATAAGGTATAATTTGTCACCTTGTTCGGTTGATCCGGGGAAAAGATCAATATAATATACAATTGAAATATGTACATGAATTTGAATCGAGGAACAGGAAGAAAGGCACGACCTTTACACGAAACTATATTCATAAATACAATGTGTGTATGTATGACAATGAAAAGGAGGCAAGGATAGGTCAACTTCGGGTTCGGTCGGTCGGGTCAACAACAACAACACACTTGGGTGGCTTTATTTAAAAAAATGTATAAGCGTTTTTTTTTTAATAAGATATTTTTTTAGGGTATTTTCCATACAAAAAAATAGTATCACTTTGTTTCCTGTTTGTACGTCCGTCTGTCAAGAGACTTTTTTTGTCGAGAACGCGTGAACGTATCGAGCTTATCTATAATCTCCAAAACACAAAAAACGTTTGCTTGTTCATTGTATGAAATTCGCAGCGTAATCAAAACCTAGATGATACTTACCGTAATTAATATATATTCGTAATTTTTAATTTCATAACAACGGAGCTTATTGGCTCGAGTCCGACTCGCGCTTGACTGAGTTTTTTGCTACATTAACGCCTGCCCCGCATCAAGCGATGTTGGTAGAGGAAATCCTTGCTAAAACAAGATGAAAAAATATATATTTTTACTTCAGTTCGAACCTACACTCGTTATATTAAATTTACTTCCGAAATTCAACACAGAACTGCTTATACAGGTGTTTATTTTATCATAAATTTAAATATTAACTAAGGCGAGCGTTGTTAAAATTGTATAGTAACGCTTGACCTTAATATATTCACATTTAAAACACAGGGTGTTCAGATAACAATTCTTTATCCGAAAAATAAAATGATTTGTTTTATTTTTCCAGCTAAACTCGACAAGTGTCCAATCTGCCGGAGTGCAATAACGAGCTACTTCTGCATCCGCAACGAGGAAGAGCCGCTTTCTGAACTGAAGCAACAGTTTCCATTCAATAGGCGTATTCTAAACTTATTCCATTATCATTAAGGTGAGACCTAGAACTGTTATTCTATGAGTATTTATATGTTTTGTTATATGTTTTCAAATAACCCTGACCCGATTGGTTTCAAACTAAAATATATTCTAGATCATCATAAATTTTTCAACATGGTTAAAATTCTGGTCTGATTAATATACATATGTCGTCGTCATATCGTAGAATTGACGATTTCATGGCATTTCAGAGTTTAATATGAAATTGTTACCATTTGACTATATAATCAACTAAACAAATTGCACATTTATTCCATTATTTACCCATACAGGGGCTAGGTGGGATAGAAAACGCTTTCCATGTTATCATGGTAGTTGTCACCATTGATACCATCACTCGTTGATTTGAAAGATAAATCGTGTGATGCAAAAAAAAAACTACTTAATACTAAACAAATTTACATACTTTGCTAATATTATTTTTTTTATTATTTTTTTATGGACCTCACTTTACGATGTGCTAATTTGTTGTGGATGCTTGGTTCGTCTAAATTGATATAAAAATTAGATGAAATCATTAAACATTGATGGTTTTAATTATACTCTATTATTATTTATTTCATGTGGTGATTTCTATTTATATCTTTTATCTCTCTCTCTCTCTCTCTCTCTCTCTATCTCTCTCTCTTTTATAATAATTTTAAATAGCACACGTGTTTCCAATTAATAATATAGTCAAAATTTGTACTGTGATTTGATAACCTCGGTACACTGATATCGATAAAATATAACAATCTATGCATCAAGAGCCCTGCAAAATCTCTGCAATATCTGTAGGGTTGTAGACAGGTAACAGCTAACAGATTTGGATGAAACATGTACCAATGATTCTTCTGCCTACCCTGCCATACAGTTATACAGCGTGTAGATAAAAAAAATAAAAAAAATATTAAATTAACAATAATATAATAATCTACAGTTGAACCCAAAAAGTGTTCATATTTTTCTTATAATATTATTAATAATATATTTTCATTTTCCAGATCGATCTCCACTTGACTGCGTCGAGGATATTGTGATAGCTATGTATGTGAAAAAAAAGACATTTTGTTTGTATGTTTGTTCGTAAATTACTACTAAATTAATAGATTATATTTTTTGTTTTATGTAAACTTTTGATTGATATTGTATATGACTAGTCCTTAATGCTTTTTAGTTGTTACGCTGTAGTCATTATAAGGTCCCATAAATAGAGTCAATTCATTTGATTCTTTTGACAAATATGGCATTTTTTGTGTTATTATTGGTGATTTATATTCCATATTTGTTCTATTTTCGTCTACAATTAGATATGTATGTTACTGTTTAAATAACCATATTCACGCAAAGTGCAAACAGAACAGTGACCAATCACTATTTCTCTCTGTTTATATAACAAAATTTGAAAATAAAAAAAAATACATATGATAATCTAAATAATAAATTTTGTTATAATTTTTATTGGTGAAAAATTCAAAAAAAAAATCGATTTTAATGTGTTCCTAATAAAAATAACTAGTGTAAATTCACTTCTATTTATTTTATATTATCTTTATTATATTTATTATAATTAACATTTGTCTGGTATTATACAAATCGATGGAGCAATTAAGAGTGTGGGTGCAATGTATGCAACTGTGATATAAGCTTTGTGAATTAGCAACGTTATTGTAAATAGTTATGTTAGTTTTAAATAACTGTGAGGTAATACTGATGCAGTTTTCACTATATCGTAAATAACAAGCACTCTAGAGTTATTTTAGTCTTTATTTTTTATCTATAACAACATCTTAAATGAAATCGATTTTTAATATACAAATCGATTTTCGATCTCGCTGTTTGATCGATTTATATCATTATCTTATAATATTAGGATTTCTTAATAAAAAATCTGTTGTAATTCGGCCTTCGTTTATATATTTTTTATCTATAAATGGTCTTCCACTAAAATTATGAGAATAAAAAAATTACATTACAATATTACTACTATTTTTGTCTCAGTTTAATTAATAATTAAACTTCTATAATATTATCCGTATAGGTGTGGCCTTTTGACATTCTAAATCTCTAGAAGGACCTCTTACAATAAAAAAACATATAAATTTGTATAATGTAGACATTTTTACTCATATCTTATTCTATACAGATAATTAATAGTTTATCTTAGAAATAAATAAAATAATATAAAAATTATGATTATTAGCATATATTCGAAAATTGTAAATATACCTATATATATTTATGATCATAATATAATAATCCCAAACGTTTATATAAATATGACTCTTGTATCGCTAAATATTATATTCAAAATTGAAATTACTTTTTAAATTGGCATTATAAGCTCATATATAAATAGATATATATATATATATATATATATATATATATATATATATATATATATATATATATATATATATAAATATATATATATATATATAATAATTTTTGATTTGTAAATAATGTCTGTTTGTTGATTAATGAAATATGTTTGCATCAATTTATTCATATGTTACCGTCCAACAATCATTCAAGCTTTTCATTTATATACAAATAACATATATGTTTTTAGTTCATTTCCTTAACATATTTATTTTATCATTATATATTTAGTTAATGCCATATATGTATTTGGAAGATGTTCTTAGATCTATGACAATGACTTTTGACATATTGTGAGGCATTTTTTTTTTCTTGACTTCAAAGCAAAAGGAAGCAATTTAAAAAAAAATTTGTATCCTTTATACAATTTATTAAGTGAATACACTTGTTTATTCTGTTGTGTCTAAGTTGCCAACGTATAATGATTAACATCCAATCTTAGCAATATAAATTTAAATAAAAATATATATTTATGTATTTCTTGTATTAATAGCGACCGAGGCCGTCGTGGCGCAATACGGCATTATCTGTAAACACGTCGGCTATAGGTTCGATTCCCACTCAATGAAATTAATTATTTTACCTGTAACCCTACTAAGTGATGGATGAAGGTAGCTAAATAATAAGAAAAAAAAGAAAATCACTTATATATGACTTCATTTGTTCATAATTATACCTAGTATATACGAGAAGTACGTGTAAAATCCGCGGGCGTATTCCTGTTAATGTTACTTGTGAATTTGTAATACGTAGAGGCTAAACTAAAGATGTAGTGAATGTATATTTTTGTCTGAAATATTGTAAACAAATTTGTAAATAAACATTTGCCAAAGTATGCTTGTTGTTTTGTATTTCGGTTTAAATAAGATTTCTGTGGTGACCCTGAGTCTGATGGGACATAACCATGGGCAACAAGAAGAGGGGGGGGGGGGGGGGGCTCACATTCATTAAATCATATGTGGCATCCTTTACTCACTGCACTGGGTTAGTTAGATTACTTAGAGACGATTAATGTGATGTAATATAGATTTAAACTACGCGATTGTTTGTTCATTAAGCTGCATTGCGTTCCTTTTGAAATTGTTTACGACATGACGTCACAAATCTTCGATGTTCTCGGATTTATTCTCATATAGTACATCTCATCTCATCTCATATACACATAAATTAAACATCAATATAAATATTTCTATACTCTTAATGTATAATAAATGTACATACATATGTGTGTACGTAAATAAAACACGATATATTACACGAGTACTTTACACGCGTTTTATACACGATTCAAATAAAACAATTTAACCGAATTAATCGCATATATTATTTTTAAATATTAATATTTCTATACATTTTTCTATAGCCATCGCCATTTACTTTGTCGCAACAAATATTCCCGCTGCTACTTCCATATTTGTCTTTTAATCAAATTAATATTTAATTGACAGTTAATATTTATACATAAAACATTTATTTTTATTCAATTTAAAATTAGTACTTGGCGTATTGCGATGGTTATTTTGAATTTTAAGAAGTGTTTAAAAAACTTATACATTAATTGTGTAAACTAAATCCTTAATTCTAGGTCTTTGTGGTACAATAAACATCTTAATATATATTTTACTTCAAGGTATGTTTTTTTTTATTGTTCAAACAATTAGTTTAATATACACATCACGCTTTCACGCTGTATCCCGCATATCCCGCATGTAGCAAGGTAAGCAGAGAGAACCTGGTGTTAATACGGTTATGAGTTATATGTTAATACACTCCGTTCTCCGCTTTTTGTTCCAGACATTGCGTTCATAGTGAGAAGTGAATTAATCGAAAATAATAATATATGTATTTTATTTCTAAGCCTAGCCGCCAACTTTCTCCTTTTCTCTCTCCGCATACAATTGTGAATTCTTCACCGCAGAATACAAATTAAAAAGCAAATGTAAAGCTTGTATTCTATCATTCAACGTATCACCTTGCACTGGTATATCAAATATAGAGCATATTAAATCTACATATTGCGAAAGGGTACAGTCGATGTTGGCCGGCGGGAAGCCGACGTCGTTGAGCGTCTCCTCCATAATGTCCGGCCACTCCTCCATCAGGTTGTCTATGTCAGGCATTTTGCTGGAAATAGGTTGAAACGAGTTAGTTTAAGTGTATTTTGTTAATTGTATTTTAAAAAACTTTGGTTTTCTTTTTTTTTAGCTTCACGCTGCATCCCGTATAAGTTAAGACATCCATTCCAATCTAACATAGCCCAAGTCCGCTCTTTGTCTCTTGATTGAAATGATTCAATCGTCGTGTATCCAGAATCGAACCCACGGCAGTCGCGTTTTACACTCAGACTATAAGTTGCTGCGCCACAACGGCCTCAAAGTGAAAAAAAAGCGAGTTAAAAAAGGGATTACGAGTACGATTCTCTCTCAGGGGGGATTTTCGCCTCTTGCATCTCGTTAAACAAGTGGGTTGACTTCGCCTCGTATTGAATATATAGAGTTAGTCATACATACATCTTGGATTGTGTTAGTTGAACAACTGTTTTGTTTAATCCATCAATTATACGCTAATTTTCTTGCTCGATATTAATGACTACAGTGATAGAAGTTTTTTGTAAGGATTACATTATCAGCATTGATTTTGTTAAGAAAATAATTAATTTAACAACATTACCATAATTAAAAACAACACAAAATATATATAGTTATTATATTTAAAATGAAACAATAAAATTTGAGCGTAGCGAGATTCGAACTCGTGCCCCGTGGATATCGTCAAGCCATATTATAAGTACTTATATAGCCTTGTTAGAAGTAGTATTTATTGTAATATTAATTTAATTTTCAAGTCTATTTTTTTGTATTGCTAGTATTTTTATAAACGTTATCACTCACTTAAACATTATCATTATCGAAGTACAAATTAAGTTCACGCTACCGGTTTCCAAAAACTAATTAAAATGTTCATATCACTATCGTGTTATGTAAATTGAGGAATTTCAACGTATATATATATATATATATATATATATATATATATATATATATATATATATATATATATATATATATATACACCGCCGCAACAATGGTGTGTCATGACGTCACGCTCCAATTCCTCTCATTAACGCTCATAGAACGTTTGTACGACAAGAACAGACATTAAGATTATATTGTTATAGAGATTTTCTCATATAATTCTATACCATTATTATATTTAACTAGAAACGCCTTAGAAAGTTAGTGAACAGTTATTGTTAAACTGAAACAATTTAAACCGATAATCTGATTGTAAGTGGGAAGTTTTAATAAATGTAATTATATCTCAAAACTATTCGCGATATATTCAAATAAATAGTTTTTCATATACTTAGGTGCTAGGTACTAGCTTTTTACAGTTTTGAGTTTTACAGGACACATGTGACATGACATTACATGACACATATAGTAGCTTATAGGCTATAGCCTACCTTGATAAATAGACTATAGTATAGAAACATATATATGGCAAATAATTTTATTAACAAATCTATATTCAGACATTTCCTCGTTTTACTTATACAATAAATTATAACGAACTTTCTTCTTTCTACTTCCTTAAGTAATAAATAAATCCTATGGAATATTGTTTTAGGCAATGCTGCAGATGTTAAATCAATATTTATAATTAAAAAATGAGCAGTGCGGGCTATTTACAGCATGAGAGCTCGGAATTCTTTGCGAGCAGTTTTTAATAAAGCGGGTAAATCTTACGGTTGCGTCACAATACATATACAATAATATTTTGCCTGTACGTAGAATTATTAACAATTACCTAAAGAACAGTGATAACCACGGTATAAATACAAGGAGTAAAAATAAGCTGATAACACCTAGTTTTCGCCTTCAGAGGGCTCATTCGGGAGGCTAACCACAGTTGTAAATATTTAGTAAAATTACATTAAAAAAAGAGTTTCTCCTCTTTGAGTTTCACCAGTTGAGCCAGCTCTTCTCAGCAGAACTGCCATCCGAGCTGGTGGTAGCTTCTAGCAGGACTGACAATACTGAACCTTATATATATATATTAAAAGAATAACATAACAAACCACGTGTAAGTAAAGGTAGGTGCGGGTTTGGCGGAGTGCAACTCGCTGACATCTTTTATCCAGCGTTCAATAGCTTTTGGGTTCTTCTCAGCGCTTTCTATTTTGCGGGTTAACTGAAATTTCACGTGTGATAATTTATTAAAATAAATGAACGCGATCGTCGTAAGTCACCATAGAAATGTCTTAACGTTAGCATTCTCTACCAAGTTTACTAGCTAGAGCAGTCTAAGGACAGGTCCTTCTTGTCCACAACTTAATTTGGGGGGCATTTCTAAATTCATTGTCATGTTCAGATGGGGCCCTATTATGATGGGGCACGGGGCCCCTTTTAGTCACAGACACGGGCCCCATGTAAAGTCAGAATCGATACCTACCTGCCTTGAAATACGGCATATATATAAGAATATAGACAAAAAACCAACATCATCTACTGTAGCATTAAACCCAATCTAATAAAAACCGTCCAATTGTGCCTTGTTAAAAGTGATGCACACGTAATTATTCAATCGTGTGCCAAAATGAATTGTAAGAGCGGTACGCCGCCAATACTACTAATGTAAGGTAGATATGCATTACAGTAATTTTAGATGGTAGTGATGTGTCAATGTGTCATATGGCAATAGGCAATGGCTTGTGTCATGACATATGATTACAATTAACATGATAGCTTATAGCTTTAAAATTGTCTTAGCTAATATTTTTTTCTTTTGCATCATATTATTAGTAAAGAAGTATAGATTTAACAATTAATATACGTTGGTACCTACTACCACTGCAATGAAAAATTATATAATTGGCAGAGAATATAGAGAAAAAGTAGTGAAACATCACTACTAGTCTGCGTTTTCTGTTTCTGTAGTGATTGAACTGGACTAAACTATGCCGAGGACACGTTTATACATTTATGTCGTGAATTTAAATATTTCTTGGTGACATTTTTTGGTAGTTCCGTTATTTTTTCTGAGCAATAAAATGCTTATAAAAATTACAGCCTATCAAAGATGTAAGTAGACATATATTCGATTTTTACCCTTATTGCTTTATCCTGCAAATGTCAGGGTAGACAGGGAAAACCTAGTGTTAAGAAGTGCGGAGAGTCTCTCCACTTTCTGTGAAGATGTCAGTAAATATGCAATCGTCAATAAAATTAAAAAAGAAATCTTCAATAAGCCATACATACCACAGTTGATTTGGCGCTGGTAGTTTTAGATATCGCCCGCAGTTGCAAATGTAAGAGAGCGGAATCGCTTTGTTCCGCCGCAGGTTCGTCTAATATTGTTAAACCTGTAAAGAGTATTCATAATGCTTTTTTAAACATTGTGAATGATACAGTAAAAATTATTTTTTTGAAGTTTTTTTAAATATTCACGCTGTATCCTGCATAATGGAGGGTAAGCATTGCGTGTTTGAGCCGGAACTCAACGGCGCGCTTTGTCTTGCCTGAATAGTAGAATGAAACTAATTGACTTCCCAGAAAGGGAATGGAACCCTCAACCATCGTTACTACAGTCAAATGCTGACACGAAAACACTTATATATAATATATATTTTAAAATAATGTAGATACCCAAGTTATCAATAAACTCAAGCGCATGCTCAGCGAGCGGCTCCCCGCGCAGTCCGGCGGAGGGCGCAGTCACTTTGATGAACGCGTCTGTGTCTCCGACGGCCGGCACGTACTCCGGCACGAATGGTTGAAGTTTGAACTCTATGTCGATTTTTTGTGGTGTATACCTAAAAAGTATTTTCATCCTCATAGCTGGATAGGCAGAGGAAACCTAGTGTTAAGATACTCCGATCCCTCGATTTCTGCCTTTCGAGACATTGCGTGTTAAGTGGCGGAATTCATCGCCGTGCTTTTTCTTGAGACCAGAGCGAGAAACGTGAAAATAATTCTTTATCTGAGTGGGAATTACCTCATACCTAATACCTAAATACCTAAAATCCTCATACCTACAATTGTTGGTATAAATAAAGCAAAGCTAAGCTCTATCAATATGGCAATATTAGACCAGCATAGAGCAGTTGGACAGCCTCTGACTGTGAACGCGATGGTGGTGACTTCGATTCACAATTGAAGACTGATTTGAAATATTTATGTTGTTTTCATGTAACTGCTTTTATAAGACAAAGCGCGTCGTTAAATTTCGCGAAGAAAATAAAATAAATTAAAGTAGAGAAACAGCAACTCACTTCATAATATACTGAAATACATTCTCCAATTCAGGAGGGACCTTCAAATCGTTGTATTGCTTGGGGTCGTAGGCGCCGTCGGCCGGTATCACGACGCCGCGCCTCTTGCCGCTGCCATCACCACCACCACCGCCACCACCACCAAGCGCGAGCGGATCTGGTATCTCCACGCCTACGTCAGCACTGTCTGTGTCTAATTGTGAAACAAATTCATTCCTAAGTATTTTATTATGGGCATATTGGAAATATTTATTTGAAGTTATGGAAGAAACCTGTAGGTATAGTTCCATTTTTCTTTTTTTGTAATTTCATAAAGTGCCCGTCTTAAATACATTTCATACATTTTAATTGGAATTTATTTAAAATTACAAGCGTCTGAACAACTGGAGAATGTTAAGGTCAATGAATCCAGTGAATTTTCCACCAAAGTGAAGAAATATGTATATATATGTGGGTATATATATATATATATATATATATATATATATATATATATATATATATATATATATATATATATATATATATATATATATATATATATATATATATATGTATATATATGTGGGTATACCTGAATTGGAAGAATCACGTCGCTTACTGGACTGTCGAGACAAGTCAGAAGGCTTAACTTTCTTCTCTTCGTGCTCCAGTTTCCTTTCTGGCGACTATATATCAAACATTATATAGTTAGGTATACTCGTATCCAATCAAGCGCGTAAACATTGCGCATCGTGATTAAAGATACACGCGATGTTTATTTTTAAAGAGATCATATTTTTATATGAGTATAATTTATATATGATATGTTTGTTTGACTCATGTTCTTTTTATGAAATATTTACGAAGTTTGAAAATGTTGCAGGCGGAAAGCGGAGCACAGAGTGTTTTTACACTAGGCTCTAGGCTCTCTCAGAAATACGCGGGCTAAATTGTGAAGTCGAAAATACTTAATAATATCTTAGGATACTTAAAGGTACCCTTGAGTATACTTCCTATGAATTTATGGACGCTGCGTATTGAATGAGGGGACCTAGCCCCGCACCTTGTGTATACAAAATGGGGGCAACTCCATTATTATAAACATTAACATGAACTCACTGCTCGTTTTATTTTTAAATTAGATAGTTATTGCGCCACAAATATCATAAGTAGGTATTACCGAAAATAAATGCAACATTTCAAATTGCATCATCAAAATAACGTAACCTATTTAACGCTACAAAATAGATAGCCTTGCAAAAATACATAAAACAAAATACACACCTCGTCCTCTTCCTCAGAAATATTGTCGAATTTTTCCGGGGCTGAATCGCTCTCGCTCTCAGAATCAAAGTCATGTTTGGCTGTATGCCGTACTGGCGGATTGAACTTGGCCATAGCGGCTTTCACAGCCTCCTCGTCTGAACTGGGACTGTCTATCTCTCTGGCATTCACTTCGACGGTCTCGTCGTACATACCTTTCACAGAAATCTCGCTAAAACAGGCCGTTTGACAATGCTTGTTATGTTTGTCTCCGGTTGCCATAGCAACGGGAGATGGGAGACTCGGGGAACTTTAGCCTGCGGCGATGGGGAAGCAGTAAATGCCATATAAATGGGACGTCCTGGTTTTTCCCCCCTGGCACTGGTCGGTACCGCCTCGCGTGTGTCATATAGGACGGATGGAGGACTAGACAGCTCATTACTAGATACAATGGATATTTTTCACGTAAACCTAAGTACTTGTTATTTATTGCTGATTGCTTTACGTTACTTGTACATTGTTGTTTGATTCAAATTTTAATTTGATAAATCACTTAGTATATACACTATAAATTAGTGAGTTATTAATCTAGAATTAGGTAGAGGTTCAAATCTGCACGCTGTAGGTATAAATATTTCATTGCAATAAACTATTATATAACTAACAAATTTATATTTTCCATGAACCTAGGTAGTTGCTTTACTTCTGGCGAGCAAACTAACCTTGGCAAAACTCGCAAAACAAGATTATCAAATTCAAATCAAACGACTATTCTAATTTGTAATAACGATAAACAAACTTACGTTAAGAAAAAATCCATTTAATTGGAACAGCTAACAACTTATATATTTTTTTTAAATTTAGTTGACACTAATAATAGTCGACAAACTAAATCCATTATTTAAAAAAAAACCTTTCTTTTGCCTTTCCTTGTCGTATAAGTCTAATTTATTGCTACATTTCATAATTTTAGGTCAGTAGGTTTATCCTGTATGTTTTAATTACGCAGCGAATTACATACAAAATTAAAAAAAAGTAACCTTAATACTCATATCTTTTGATTGCGTTGACTTAGAAGTATACGTTTTTCTGCACTTCAAGCAGTTGTTGACTTGGACATTTGATATTAATTTCAGCTTCATTACTCCACGTAATTTTGTAAAAATGGTCTTGACAGACGGACAGTCAGCAACGTGATCCTACTAATACTGACTATCTGACTAATGACTTATATCAAATAAACAGGTCTGACAAAAATAATCTTCTTAGCCTCATCAAAATATACGGTCAGTTATCCTCTATACTCCGTTTATGTCGCCTACTTTGATGCTCGCCATTTGGCCTAGAATCATGAAATTTGGAGAAACATGAAAACTTAGGGTCGGTAAAAATAAAAGAAAATATCTTAAAATATAGAACTCATAGATACCTTATATATGTACAAAAAAATATGATTGTACAAACTTATATTTATGGTTTAATATAAAATTAGTTCACACATTCAATCAATATTTGCAAATTATCATGCCCGTACTTCCTGTTGATCTAAAATCTTGGAATTGATACGGAACCCTCCGACTTGTACTTGTAATCCAGGCCGACGAAAAAAAATATATAACTTCGTTACTTAACTTACTCAACTTTTAAGGGTCTAACCTGAATTAATATTTTTATTTTATTATTTAAGCTTCAGGCTACTTCCCGCATTTAGCAGGCTAGACAAAGGGAACCTAGTGTTAAGACACTCCGTTCCCCGCTTTTCCGCATTCCGAGGCATTATGTGCGGAGCTCAACGCCGCACTTTGTCTTGTTACCAGACCAAATCAAAATAGTCCATTCTTCCTGAGTGCAAATCGAACCCCCAACCATCGCGATTAGTCATACACTGTGCCGCTGCGCCGCGACAGTCCTATTTATATTCCATGTTATACTTATATTAGATTTTTTTAAATATTCCTGCAAGTGATAATCATTGAGTGTACAATCAAAGAACAGCCACCCGAGCTCCGATGGCCGATGACCTTAATTACAAAGTAATCTAACATACAAGAAAACGTACGAACAATTTCTCTTCCATTACTTACTTATAAATTACATAGTGGACTGTAGACAGTAGGTAGAGGGTAACTGGCACGATGACTATTGCTTTCACAATTTTCATCAAAAAACTGTATCGACAGTATGTGATGTGTAGAACGCGGTCACGGCTGATAGCGCTGGATACACCGACATGTACCAACTGAATAAAATGTACGCGTGAAACATTACTGGCAGGTCGTTACACAATCTATACTAATAGAAACTGAAGACTGAAGACTTTGTGGCACTGTGGAAACGGAACTGCTTAAATATATTTTTTCTTCAAATATATATTGGTTATAAGGTGCCTATTTTTGTATTAGATCGAGGGAACCTGGAAGAGGAAACCTGGTGTTAATACACTCCGTCTCTGACTCTGTTCAACTTTCGAGAAATTGCATAATGAGTGGCGAATCTCAACGCCATGTTTGGTCTTACATAGTGCGGAAATAATAATAATTTATCCCCCCCAAGGGAATCTAACCCACGACCATTGCGCTTCATTGCGCGTGCTCTCAAGTGCTACTTACGCTTTACAAACCTAAAATATACAAAAATACATTTATTTACTTAAAAGTTTAAGTTATAAAGGACAGTATTATGTAAACTGAAACAAAAGATATTTTTAAACAAGTATCACGTTAACTTATACTCACCAGTGCGTGCCGTCGTCACGGTCATACTGGAATTTAATTCCAGGATATACCATAGAACAAGTAGTTTAGTATTTCTATATTATTTAAAATTGTTATTCAGTTAGTAGAATAGAGTGGTGGCTCGTGGTGGGACCGAAGCACCACCTGGTGCAATATGATAGCGTCTGAATGTAGAGAGATAGTTATGGGTTCTTTTCCCAATCAGGGACATGAATTATTTTTATTTCCTACTACGACTGTTCCAATTCGGACAATCGGTATAAAATTATTTTCTTTCAAAAATATATTATTAATCGTTATCACTATACCAGTCTATACTCTTTAATATCAATACAACAATAAAAAAAAAATTGAAAATAGAATAAAAAAAATTAAAAAAAACTAATTGGAAGTCAATACATTTATTAACCAAAATAATAACTATATCTATAACACAATATAATACAAAAATATAATGGAGTTAAGAGATTAATGTACATACATGGATCATACAAACCGGCGGAAAGTGTTTTTTTTTTTACAATAAATATGAACATTTTGTTTAAAAATGAATAAAGATTCTTAGGAATGGTGACAGAAATATGAACTTAGGCTCTTTAATGTATAGACATAGTAATGAAAAAGTAAATTATGTTTTTTTATCAATGCGATATTGAAATTTAAAACATAAGTCATTATTTAGTAAAGAAGATTTATAAAATGACAAATTAATAACTATATTACAAATAGTTTTTCTGAATTTTGGCTTTAACATTATTTTAAATAAATAAAAAGTGAGCTAGCATTACAAAATATCATCTCTGTCGAACATGTTTGAGAATATTGCTTTTATTTAGCTCCATGTTCTCTAACCGGATAGTTCGGTTCTGATAGTCTCTGCATACCTCTTTAACCTCTTCCGTTGTCATCAACCTCTTGAAAATATTATTTTAATCAATTGTACAATGTCAAAAAATATCAATTTATTTTGTTTAATATTACTAACACTTATCAAAATCAAAATCTTATAGTATTATTTCTAACAAACATAATAAAAAAGTAGGGCAATATTTCCCATTTATCATACAAATAGAGAGACAACTAGAGCACTTAAACTCTGTTAAAATTGAATTCTTAATGTTAAATTTATAATCTTTGCTTCTATATTCTAATTTAATATAATATTTTTGTGTTACAAATAAATTGAAATGAAACAATAATGACAGTTTGTTGTTTCTCATGAAAAGTCTACATCAGAAATGTCCAGCATTATTTGAAACATGTAGAGATAAAATGTTTAAGTTGCATGCAAGATTAAAATTATATTTAAGTATATAAAATGATATCAACACACAAAGTAAACTTGAATTAGAATAATTCGAAACAGTATCACATTTGACAGTCTTCTTTGAGAATTGGCACTTGGGTGAGGTCACTTATTACAACTTATCGCAAGATAAGAGCACAAGCGCTTCGTGAAAAATCAGATCACAAAGGCAATAGTCAGTATTATATTCCAAATAGGTTCAACCGACTTTATTAATGAGCTCGTCGCAAATGGCCGTCAATTCCTCGTTGGCCTTGGTCTTCTGTGTGAGCGATTCTTCCAGAGACGTTATATGCAACTCCTTGCGTTTTATCATAGCGTTCATCTTCAGGACCTCCGCTTCATGCGACCTGTTAAATTTCTCCAGCTCCTGGTTAGCGTGGTTCAGCTTGGAGGTTGCGTGCTGTTTCAAAAGTTCATAATTGTTTTGCATTTTCAACAAGTTATCTTCAAATTCTTTAATCGATTTCTTGTATGTGTCCTCATTTGCTTTCATACTCAGTATAATCTGCTTACTTTTCTCGTACTTACTGTGCAAATCGCTGAAAGACACCTCCATGCTGGCGAGGTGAGCGGTTTGCTCATCTCTTTCGCTAATCAATATGGCTCTCTCTTCAGCATTCCGCCTTTTCTCTTGATCCATGTCGGCTATTAAACTAGCTATCGTCCTCTCGTACTCTTCTACCACAACAGCCATGCTCTTGTTCATTTTAGTTTTCTCAATGAGGCGATCATTTAAATCATTGACTTTCTTAAGTCTATCTTCACTTTCCTTCTCTAGCGTCCTTACTTGCGACTCCATTGCAGCCAATCTTTCTTTTAATTCCTTAGTTTCCGATCTTAAGTTATGTACATACATTTCCTTTTCGGCTAAAAGTTCTCTTAGTTGTGTGAGAGCAATGTCGGTATCATTGCAACCTCTAGTCGGCTGTGGAATACTCGTGTCATGGTCCAATAACGACGTGTTGCCGCTCAATGAGAGTAATCTATCAATGACGGCCATCGCTGGTGATGTAAAAGTAAGAGATCTTCTGTTTACTCTGGGAGGTGTCATGGACTTCCTTGGGGAAACAAGCGAATTAACAGCAGGATTCACGACCATCATGGGTTTTGATGTTGTAATATTAGTTTCATCGATGGCTTCTTCACTTACATTTCTTGCAGTACTAGATGCTGTCGGCTCTACAGTTTCATTAAACTTCTCTGCCTTAGATTCGACTGGTGTGGTTTGTCTCTTTTGTATCCTATTAAGGGCAGAAAGTACACCATCTGAAGAAACTCTTTTGGCAAAGAGTGGGTCGAATTTTAGAAATAAGCTTTCTTTACCACTGTCCGCTACTACATTACTTTTATTTTGATTAAGGAGAAATTCAAAAGCCTCAGCATCAATAAATAATTCTTCTTTTTTATCAGTATTAGATTCAATAGGGAAATCTTCAAATGGCATGTCATCGTGATTTAATTGAAATTCTGACTGGTTTTCAGTTTCAGTGAGGTCGTCTGCCTCGAAAAATGGCCCTTCAACAGTATCTTCATCTTCTGTTTTAACCTCTTGGGTTGAACTATCTTTAACATTAGTATGGTTTGGAGAATCAATGCTACTGGTACTTGGCGATGTTTGCTTTTGGTATTGAATAATATTTTCCATATTTATTGTTATATCACAACATTCTGATTGACTTTCAGTTTGTACATTTAATTCATTCGACATTTGAGTCATTAATGGTGGTGGAGATTGACGAATTTTCGGCTTTGTAGCAAAAGGATTAAAATTTACATTATCAATCTCGGGTAAATTAAAAACGCTTTTGTTGATAGTATTAGTAATGGAATTTTTGGCACTTTCAATTTCAGACACTTTATCTTCTATTTCTTCTTGTTTGTCAATTTTTATTTCTTTTGTAATAATTTTCTCTTCTTCTAAATCTTTAGAATTATCCACATAAACATCATTGACAGGTTGCGCTATAACTTCATCAGTTAAACTAGCATTTTGTTCATCTATTTTTATAATTGCATTATCGCATGAAGTCTCTTTACTAATATCTATACGCTCTTCCTTTTTACGCTTTGTTAGGCCGGATTCGAAAGACTTGTTGAATGGTTTTTTGGTAAAATTTTGTTTTTTTCTTTCCGGTTGGGATTTTCGTCGATTTTGCATTTGTGTTCTGTTTTGTTCAATTTGTTTCTGAGAATGATTTATAGCGGTGCTTATAGTAGTTTCAGGAGGTGGAGAAGTTCTAATAGCTGTTTTTGTAGCAAAAGGATCGTCTATTTCATCAAAGTTAATATTGTATCCGTTTCGACTCAATTTTGGCGAAATTGGCGGAGACTGTTGAAGTTTAGTCTTTGTTTCAAATGGATTCTCAATTCTTTCTGGTTTAAAATCATTGTGGAGGTTATTTATCTCATTGTCACATGAAATTGTATGAGGAGGAGAATCCATTTCACTTTCAATTTTGTTGTTATCGATACTTACTTGTTCTTGATTTTCCGAGTCAGTATTTCCATGAAACTGCACATTGCCATTACTGTCATTTATAAATGTATTAACATTTGTATTATCTGGAATCATGAAATGATCAGGAAGTATTTCAGATATCAATTGTTTGGTAGAATCAGTAATTTCTACAGTTTTGTTAGCTATGTCATTGGAAAGTTCTACAACATCAGAAATTATATTTTTTTCTCCAATACTATTAATATTCATATCTGGGAAAGTTGTATTAGGTATTTCTCGTAACATATCGTTAATATTATCATTTTTAACATTATCCACTTCATTATCAAGATTTTCTTTTAAATTTTGGATATCCATCACATCATCATCACATGGTAGTGGACAATCAGAAGGTGCACTATTTATTTCATCAAGTATTTCTTGAACTTCTTGTATTTTCATACGCTCATCATTTGATTCCTCTTTGTTGATTTCACCTGTGTTTGTGCCCTCAATGGTATTAGTATAAGTATTATTGAATGGTATATCTAAGCTTACAGGATTTTGAAAACTTGAATTAACACCATCACATATCACATCACATTTAATTTCACAATTAATGGAAACATCATTTACCATATTATCTGTTGACTCTTTTATGTTAGTTTCAGTAATGTGTATACTACTGACATCAACGAAATCGTCTTTCAATACTTTTTCTTCTATATTTGGTAAAATTGTACAGGGACTGTTATCAGTGCTGCCTAACGAAATTATTTCATTACTTACATGTGATAAATTCACTGTTAATTTAATATCATTGTCCTTATTGATAGCTATATTATTAATATCATCATTATTGTCATGTATTATTTCTCTTTTATTAATAATGTTATCTGTTGACTCTTCTATTTTAGTTTCCGTAATGTGTTTACTACTAATATCAATTAAATCTTCTTTCAATACTTTTTCTTCTATGTTTGGCAAAATTGTGTAGGAACTGTTATCAGTGGTGCCTAACGAAATTCTTTCATTTAGTTCATGTGATAAATTCATTGTTATATTCATATTATTGTCCTTATTGATAGTTATATTATTTATCTCATCATTATTGTCATGTATTATTTCTTTTTTTATAATGTCTTTAATATCATATCTTTTTAATAGTCCTTTTGGCAAAGTATTATCATCAACATCATTATTATTTATATAGTTGTCTAAGCTATTTATATTTTCATTATTTGGATAATCTGTTATTATGTTTAAAGGTTTTGTTACATCATGTGGATTACATTCTTCTTCAATTTCCAACTTGGACTGAGGGTCATTTTCCTTGACATTAATTATATCCTTTAGTTGTTCTTGAGTGGAGCTAATTTCACTTATAACATTATTTTGTACTTGTATATGATCATTATCATGAATCTCTACAGGTATATAATTTTCTACTTCTGATAGCATACAAGTATTATCAGTTATATTCAATGACATATTGTGTGAAACTATATCTTCAGTGACACATTTCTCATCACCAATATATCTATCACCATTATGAATAATATCAGTTGCATTCAATATATCAGGTAAAATAGTTATAGTTTCATTTATTTCTTCAGATCTTATTTCATTATCTTTAACATCCACAGTTACTTTTACATTATTTGTTTCATCACCATCATCATCATATTTAGTTACACATTCTTCATTAACAGCTTTTTCAACAGCACTACTGTGACATACATTATGCATTTTATTCATTTCATCATCATTGGAAATTAATGAATTCAATTCAGTTTTTAACTGTTGTTCATTCTTTGTATATGTTGTCTCACAATCTACAAATTCACTATCGGACTCAATTCCACTAGTAGTTTCAACAATATTAGAAGTAGTTTTGTTTTCAATTTCAGTCATTGTTTTATCAGCTAAAATGGATTCATTATAAGATATATCCATATATTCCACTGCATATTTGTCCTCATTTGTCTTTGTAGATGTTTTTTGTTCCAATATTGAAGGCGGTTGTTGAAAAAGAAGCTTCTGAATAGGAATTTTCTCTTGCTTAAATATAATTGTTGTTTCTTCTTTCCACTGCAATTCTTTTTCTAAATCATCATTGAAAATTACACTATCTTTTAGTGGGCTATTACGCTTTGAGGAATTGCATTCCTTATTTTTACTGGAACTGATTGGTGTAGATGCTAATGTTGTAGGTGGTATTGTAATATCTTCTAATAAATTTACATCTTTATTTGGAAGTTCCTCGGGGGGTATTGGACTTTGTGAAGATCTAAACATATTTAATACACTTTTAAGGCCCCGCATAATTGGCGACCCTCCGTCACCTTTTGATATATCTTTAGTTGGTGTTATTGCTTCAGGTGTATGCACCAAAGATGATGAAGTACTAGGCAATGATAAATTTTCATCCAAATTGTCAGTCTCACTCACTGTTATTGTAATGTTATTAGCATCTGTATCAATTGACCTGCGCATACAAGAACTCATAGTACTATTTAAAAATTGTTCATTTGACACCACTTGTAATGGAAGTTTTGGAGACTTAGAAACAGTATCACATTTTGTCAATGTCGAATTTAGAGAGCGGGATAAATTACAATTTTCATTTGTAATTGTAATATTTTGAAAATCATCCTGATTCATAATCTTATTTTCTTTATAATTTGTAGTATAGCTTTTTGACATAGGCGATGAGGCTGGAGTTATTGAGTACCTTAACTTCATATTAAGCTCAGATACATCCAACTCTTCATATCCTTTTTCTGTACAGGGCGTTGTTGGCAACACATTACTATTAAGTATAGAGTTCTCCTTGTCATCAAAGTCATTTCCAATGTGGTCCACATCCATTGGCTCCACATAAGCCATTTTCAAAGCACTTCTAAACACTCCACGGTCATAAAATAAACAAACTTTAATTATAGCACTATCCCGAATTAATTTTTTTGTTATAATTCAGAAACTGTGGTGTATCAACAAAAATTCGGTCCAATGTTTACAGTATCTGATTTCCGAGTTTCACTTCAATTTCTAAAGCAACTACAAAGCGATGCGGAATGTATGTCATATGAAAACAAAAATGTCGGAGCACGCAACTCACTCTGTAAATCTATTTTTAACCTTTTTGTACTGAAAGCAGTGCGACGTTCATTTTATGTAACGCGCGCCCGAGCCCGAGGGAAACTTGCCAAAAAGCAGTTACGCCAAGTTCGAACACACACCGGTCACAAATTTAAACCGTTTGAATTCACTTCAACTGTCACTGTCAATAATAAAATATTCTATACACGAAGCGATTTCTGTGTTTTGTTTGTTTTAATTTTAAATATTTTATTCCAGTTTAAAATGTACATACAAGTAATAAATAACTGTAACTTTCTTTAATAGAATTTCAATGAAATATTTATTCACGTGGTATTATAAATATGGTAATAATATTATAAATATTATTGAGAAAATTACATAATATTAATAAACAAAACGTAATATTTTTTAATAACAATTAATTTAATAAGTTTTTAATGAAATTATATTAGCATTCACAATTTATAAAGCCATTGTGTACGTCAAAATCACGTCAAAACTTAAAACTTTCATTACTTGATTAGTAAATCATCATTCAAGTAGAATATGCGCTCAAAATGAATGATTTTAGATTTTTAACGAAAGGTATGTTTCTACTTTCTATACAAGTAGAGGTTGAATATTTATGATTATTTATTTAGCAATAATCATAACCTAATATAGCTCCCAAAGTTACTGCAATGTGGAAAAGTAGGTACTTTAAAGGTTATTTTTAAAATACTGGAATATTCAAAAATGTTTGTCATTCAAGGCTTAAAAAATTAAAGAAAGCTTATATTTAGTAATATAATTGCCGTCGTCCCGTCATGATAGTTTTTTGCATGTGTAGTTGTGTAATTATATTTGTACAACATAACAACACATATAAAGTGTAAATATTATTTCACATGAAAACATGCTTGTAACTTGTAAATTGTAATCAACAGCTACATGCTTAGTTTGTCTTTGACTTTTGTGAGAGGTTGTTGTGTTTTTTTTTTATTTTATTACAAATATTTTTAAAGTAAAACCAGTTTTAACCTTGCATATTGTTAAATTGAACAAATAAAGTGGTATTTTGAATACATTTATTTTTCATTATTGTAGTACATATTATATTATAATAATATTTTTTAATTTTCAGGATGAAATATGGAAATTAAGCATGATGTGCCAATAAAATTACTATTTTTTGCTCGTTCAAAAGAACTAGCTGGTACAAGAGAAGCAATTCTACATTTACCTACTAAAATAAGCTATGAACAACTTTTAAATACTATTATTAAAAATTTTAATTTAGAAAGTATAAAAAATAATATTTTGCTAGCGAGGAATGAAGAAGTTTGTTCTGATGCAAAAGATATAGAATTAAGGGAAAGTGATCTAATTGCTGTGATCCCGCCATTGAGTGGTGGATAATATTTTGTATATAGATATATAAAATATTAAGACATGGATCATTTAAAATTAACTGTAGATAAGTTGTCTGTAGATACTATTACGGACTTGGTTGTGGATGATAGTTGTGGTGCAGTGTCTGTTTTTATTGGAACTACTAGAGATAATTTCGAAGGAAAAAAGGTAATTTATCTTGTTAAATTCCTTATATTTAATTAATTATGCATATCCATGTTAATATATTGTTTAAAAATATTTAAAAATTAAATAAAGTGATGGAATTTTAATTTGTGTGTTTGTGCAGGTGCTAAGACTAGAATATGAAGCTTATGAGTCTATGGCCTTGAAAGCCATGAAGGAGATTTGTAATGATGTTAGAGATAGATGGCCGGCTGTTCACAGTATAGCAATGTATCATAGGTATGTATAGATTACTGAGATTATTATGATAGTAAGCATATTTCATCCGATAATATTTAGTATATGGCCTTGAAATTTAAGTGACATTTCACAGTTACAGTCCAATCACCTACTTTCTTTAATGTTTACTTAAACTGTATAATCTTATTATGTAATATTTTATTTCAAAAATAATATACTCGCTTATATATTTATTACAATAAAAATATATTTATTGAATATTTTTATTATTTCAAATATTTTTATTAATCCAAAACCGTCCAAGCGCTTTGACAACTAAGCCACGCGTTCTTCATCACACTGCATCAAAATTCTTATATGTTTTTACAACTTGAGGCGTGGGTTCAAATCCCGCTGTGTTCAAATTTATATATGTTTTCTTTAAGTATTATTATATTTATTGATTTAATTATGAATTGGGACTGGCTATTGTTCTCAATTATTATTTGTTCTATATCTTAGAAGTAATTCTTCTTACATATTACCTTTATATACCTAAAATACTACTTAATTTTCTTTCGATGGGTGGAACCAATTACTATCTGTCTAGACTAGCCTAGCATTTGGCGCTCCATTCCCTCTGGCTACCCTGCATGAGATAAAATGTAAAGCTATAGTGTAAAGGTAGTTAAGACTTATATATTACTTTACACACAGTACACTAGAAGTGCCCATGGTCCTCACCACAGACACAGTGGGCTACATCTATTAATGTGATATAACATAGCCTATAGCCTTACTATAGACTATAATACACATATAGTCGATACATGGACTATACAAAACATAAATAACTTTCCAATTCGAACTTGTTGTTTCTGAGCTTAGCTTGCTCAGCCAAATTAACTCATGAGCTATATAATGTTAATGTAGATATGTAAACATTCTTCTATTATTATTACTATATAATTATGAACAATCGTGTATTGCTTAGTTAAATATATTATGGCGGCACATTTTGGCAATAGTTCACCAACCTACACTATGTGATCGATCAAAATGTCATTTAGTTATCTCTTATATATATATACTTGTTGCATAATCATATTTTTATCAGTGCGTGCTTAAGAACAATCGCAAGGTCACTTGCGTGTTTACTCTAGATATGCGTACTAAATATGTACAATAATAATTACTTAAATGTTTGTCCCTATAAAGTTTGAGATTATTTACAATTTTTATTTGACTTTGAACTATTGTCATGTTGAATTTTATTATTATCTATTTTATTTTACACATTTGTGGTGAAAAATAATTATGTCTAGGAATTTTCGTTTTTTTATTTATTTGTATGTAGTATCTAGTAATTATATGGCGCGCAAAATTCTATATATTTCTATATTGAATTAATTAATTTTCTTAATGTTTAAGCAGATTTATATGGAAAAATCTTCTTTACCTGAAAGTAGGTAAACTTGATCGGCATACAGGAAACCATTCATAAATCACTCCGATTTTATCTCAAAACTATGAGATATATGAGTATATATGAGTTTCGGTTTTCGGGTTTCGAAATATTATGAGCTTCGGAATTTTATTATATGCTTCTATAAAAAATTTCCTCAATAAATTCTAAAAATAATCATTAATAACTACAAGATTATTTATTATTTTATTTATATATTATTATTACTCTATTTAAGAATATAATAGACAGACAAAAATGTGGAAATAACGTCATTAGATTATTAGTGAAATGTTGAAACCGAACTAACCAACCAAACCAACTGTTGAATTTGTTGCCGGTTCTGCTCGGCTGAACTGCCTTCCGAGCCGGTAGCACAAAGCGATAGCGAAGCTAAAATCTAATGAATAAAGAATATAATTGAACTGGATATTTAAGTCAAAGTAGGATTCGAACCCATTCTCCTTGCGTTCAGTCAAACATGTACATGCATAATGAATAAATTAATGTCACTAATTGACCATATCCTACACATTAATATTTAATACGTTTCAAATGACCATATTATGTCAAAGTAATTTAGTTTCAAATAACATTTCGCGAATAAAAGATTTATTCATATTTCGTAATAATAAGTTTGCACAACAGCGGTAAATACGTAATGATTGCTGTAATTTGTTGTAATTTTACCTTTTGCATGTATTTTTGTGTGTGTGTGTGTGTGTGTGTGTAGTTTACTTACCTATATAGCTAACTACAGGTTATTGGAATTAATTTTCAACTTACTTTGTTAAAACCTTTGGGATTTACTTTTAGGCATGAAACTATTTAATATATATATATATATATATATATATATATATATATATATATATATATATATATATATATATATATATATATATATATATATATATATATATATATATATATATATATATATATATATATATATATATATATATATATATATATATATATATATATATATATATATATATATATATATATATATATATTCTTCTAAATGAACAAAAGCGACAGTTAAATAAAATATAAAAATCTACTTTTTACGAATATTGTAGACATGCATTTTAGCATGAAATTTCTATTGCCTATGTAACGGTGACGGTGACCCGAGGCTGTTCAATTTTACGTCAGCCGCGAACTAGACCGTCACGTGTTATACAAGTGTGTATGTGTGTTTGGTTATATATTTATTTATTTTTCTTTTAAATATTTTTGTATATAATGTGGTATATACAATATGGAATTACTATTATTTAGCGGCAGTTAGTCACCACAGGCGACGCACCTTACCAGCTCGCAGCAAACGTGCTTTTCTTTCCTCTTGTCCTTTATAGCGACCAGTTTACGCTTCGCCCTGACTGATGTTCTCGGATTTACTCAAATAAATATATATATATATATATATATATATATATATATATATATATATATATATATATATATATATATATATATATATATATATATATATTATATATATATATATATATATATATATATATATATATATATATATATATATATATATATATATATATATATATTTCTTCCAGAGAAAAGTCCCATAAAAATCGGTTTAGCAGAAAATTATAAAAATGTTTGTTTGTGATTTAGTATCGTGTATAGTAGTATAGTAATTTTGAAATCATAAACAGGCTTATATTTTATATATATGTGTAGATTGTAACCATGTTATTTACCCTAATATTAGTCTATTACCCGGCAGGTTAGGTAACGTGCCCTGCCGCGAGGCGTCAGTAGTAATAGCGGTCAGCAGTCCTCACAGGCGAGACTCACTGGACGCGGTCTCGCTCTGTATAGACCAGCTCAAAGCGAACGTGCCCATATGGAAAAAGGAGGTGTACGCGGGTTCAGATCCGGTTTGGAAGGAAAATGTCGAATGTGCGTGGTCTACAAAACGTAAATCTTGTAATGGGCATGTTTAATTTATAAATTTGATATTTTGTTAGTTCTCTTATTGTTTAAACTTTTCTTTTTCGGCATTTTCATAGCAGTTTGTATATTTGAAGTAAAAAAGAACCACTTGCTTTTGCCCTCCGTAATTAGAATTTGAACCCGTTACTGTCGCATTCAAATTAACACTCCCGTTGTGTCACCTTGACTCAATTTACAAAATCCATTTCGTTAATTAATTTTCGATGCATAATGTAGAAATAAATTTAAAATTATGTAAGATACGGAGAATAGAGTGTCTTGCGGAGAGCTGTAAAAAAGTCTACCCAAAATACAGTATAATGTATAATGTATGTTTTAACAGTTCCTTTTTAATTTAAAATAATATCTGGAATATTATTAGTGAAATTATTTTATATACAATTGTTATGTTCTTTAGTTTTAAAGTGCTTATCTATTTCCTTATCCGAGGTTGTTTGTTTTTATTGATTTTTTAATATTTGTAGTTATATATTTTAATCGATTTTTTTAGTAACGTTTTCTAGATTAATTCCTTTTTGGTTGTCTTTTTTTATTATGTCTTTTTTACGACTTGTGCTTGGTTTTTAATTATAATAGATAACTTTTAATTAAATAAATATAGTTTATCTGTGGTAAACGTTTTAACGTTTTAAAATAATAACGCTATTAGCAGCTAGCTTAGCTTAGCTTATATATATTTCATTTAATAGAAAATTTTATTTACATATTGTATATTTACTATTTATAAGTACAATTGTTGTTTGAATAAAATTAAGTTTTATTTTGTAATTGTGTTTTTTTAGACACCCTTTGAACAACAACTAGCTTATGAAAATGTATTTACAGGTAAAATAACACCAGAACGACCACTAGAACACCCTATAGATAAAAATCTAGTACAAATTAACGTTTCGAGTGAAGAATTAGAGCAAAGAATTAATAATTTCATACAAAGGAAAAGGGAACAAGTTAATATAAGCAATATTAATGATTTTATACCGACCAAGTGTGAGAGCGAGACGGAAGATATGACATATACGTGTGCGAGAGTGAGAACGCAGTTCATGAAAAGAAACGACTCCAAAGGACATTTGAAAAGTAGGTTATTTGATAATATAACCCTTTTTCTTGTGTTATTGAAAATTATATTGTTTTTAAGTGATAATAAATATAAGATAACGTCGGTCCGTCGTGGCGCAGCGGCACGTCTGACTGTACGCGCGGCGGTTGTGGGATCGATTCCCGAAGGAGTGAAGTATTTTCATTTCTTCTCTCTGGTAATATGACAAAGGCGCGGCGTTGGGTTCCGCAACTGAACACGTTATGTCTGGAGATGGAACGCGGGAAACGGAGTGTCCAATTATGTAGTATCTATGTATATCTAATAGTTTGAGGTAATTTAAGTTAAATAAATTGTTTTTTTGTCACAAATTACAATCGTAAATACAAATTTACATATTTATCTAGAAAATGTGTCGAAAGTGGAAAAATTTCTAATATAAACGTATCTCATACTAATTTCAATATGGAATATGTTTTATTTTACAAAATTTCATAATAAACATAAAAATACAACAAAAAAATGTACAAAATGCGATCTTATGGCTTTGTAGCCATCTCTTCCAGATAACATATATACAAAGGGCGAAAAAAATATATATATTATAAAGAGGTAGGTAGTGAATGAGATATTATAATATTATATATAGTTTAACTTAATATTTTCTTTTTAAGTCCGCAAAGTCCACAACGAATGGGGTCCGCAGACCGTGACAATGGAAGATGAGATAAAAACTGAGAAATCCGACCTCCCCGCCGCCATATCCGAGAGGGTATTGGCCATCGAATCGTTCCTCAACGCGGGACCCGTCCCTCCCGATATATATAAGCGTCTGAAGGCCATGGAGGATAAAATTGCGCATCTGCAGTCTATATCTCCGGAATATTCTTTGTTTTGGGTGAGCTTTTTTTTTGGTATTTTTAAATGTAGCGTGTATAAAACCAGAATATGGATGTCTGCCAGTAACTGCGAAAAAAGATTGCCAACTAAGCGTTACGTTGTTACAATTACATAATATGTTGATATACACATATATTGTATGAGATATTATAAAAAATATTTGGAATAAGTGTTTCTTATTATATCGTATGACATTGACTCAGTTGTTTTATATTATATATATTAAAATTTTATTTATTTCAACATAATATCTACGAGAGACGTCACCGTGACGCACATGAAAAGTGTTCAAAGTGCGGCGTGAAAGTTAATAATAATTGATATCTATACTAATAAATAAAATTAGAGTATCTGTTTATAATATTATAATGTCTAAGTTACTTCTCATTACATCAGCTATATGCCAGTGAAAGTCCCGTCAAAATCGGTACAGCCGTTTCAGAGTATGTATATATATATATGTATATGTGTATATATATATGTATATATATATATATATATATATATATATATATATATATATATATATATATATATATATATATATATATATATATATATGTGTGTAGTAAAAAGCGGTTATTTTAACATTACAAACAGACACTCTAATTTTGATTAATAGTATATAGATTAGACTAAATATATTATATACAGTATACGGAACGAACGCAATTCAGTATACTTAGAGCGAGCTGGTCGCTAGTATATCCACATAATATAATACTAATTTTTATTTATTTTTTAGAAATCGAAAAAGGAAAATACTGCTGTTAAAGAAGAACAAATGGATTATACATACTCGGCGGACGATATCGCACGGAAAATAGAGTTGTTTGAGAAACAGCAAAGTGATTAGCATTTTATATTTATGTATATTTTATATATATCTACCTACACACATATGTTTGTATATTAAAAGAATATATATATATATATATATATATATATATATATATATATATATATATATATATATATATATATATATAAATAGCTTCATGTCACTATCTGCCTAACTTTCGAAAGATTGCAAACTTTACCTTCTTACTTGAGCGAGGAAATGAAAATAACTAAATTCAAGTTACCATTTTTTGAGACATATTTCTGAGCTTATTACTCAATAAGCTCAATCATATAAGATTATTATTTGTCTGCATTGGCATCAAAACGTTAAATCTCGTTTTTCTGACATTTTTGAGACGTTTTCTCAGCTTTTATTTATACTGCAAGTAATACATACGAGGCCAATTCAAAGGACACAAATAAAAGTCCACGTAAACCTTATGAAATTTATTTATTTACAATTATAGTTTACAACTATTATTCATCAAAAGCACAAGTGTAATCTAGAAATAAAGCCATGTACACATTATACACTTTAACATCGTTTACTGTGTGATTAAATGTATTGATTTGTGGCTTGTTTGTGTAAGCGTCGAGTGTGGGAAGGCCTTTAGCATATAGATACAATATAAAACTTATATTTTATGTGTATGTTGTTTTTTTTAAAAAACCTTTTTTGTAAATTATATATAAAAAAATTATAATGTTGTAATTGTTTAGAAATGTGGCGTTCTAATAAAATTCTATAATTTCACTGTCTTGTAAGTCGAAATAGTAACAATGGAATAAACTTAAATAATACATACAATATTAATAATAAAATAAAAATATATAAGTAATTACATCCAAAACGTCCTAATCCAAAACATTTTTTTTTTAAACATTATCTAGATTGTAATCCAATAATTTTGTTGTTGAAATTACATTAATACAACTTTATCCATACTAATATTATACATAACTCGGGAACAACCGGTTCAAATTGAGAAATTATGTTAATCATATTAACACGATTATTATTCTACTCAAATGACAGTGTATTCTAAGGTGCTATACATTTTCCTATGGAAAATTATTAAGTGGGTAGTTTACAGTACCCACGATAGAATCGCTATATAGAAGAAAGAACACCATACCTGTCTCTGTTGAGAAGAGCTATTTGATTTTGTTTCATTCATTTCCAATTGCTATACCTTACTTGAGATAGTTTTGTCATATTAATACCTCGGTGTTAACGATTATATATATATATATATATATATATATATATATATATATATATATATATATATATATATATATATATATATATATATATATATATATATATATTGATAAGTTTAATAAATTACTATTATTAAGGAAACATACCATCTTCCTTCATTCTACTAGTATTTCAACCAGCATATGTTCTTAGTGTATGTAATGGACACATTAAGAGATATTTTAATTTGTTTTATAATAGACAAAAAATTTATGAAAGCAATGAAAATATAAATAAATCACTTTTTAATAGGATGTTGTAAATTATTTTTTAAAATTAAGTTACACCACTTTAACACTGACTGACTGTAAAAATTATTTAGTAAATAGCATAATATGAAACTATTCTCTCCATAGTGCTCATCTCCTTTCTTTATCATTTAAATGAATTAAATTATTTGGTCATTTCAAACCCATTTAGAATGTCCATATTTAAAATCTAGAACAATCTAAATCTATCTACATATATAGTAATGATATACTGATATTTACTGCAGTAGTTGAGTAACATATATTAATTTTAAACTTGTTATTAGCAACTTGCCCTTTTGACCGACTTCAAAAAAGGAGGAGGTTGTATATTTTATGTCCTCAGTCCAATATTGGTATTATAACTAAAATTGGCAGCACTTATACGTTTAATTTATAAATTATGTTATATTATCATATTTCTATAGTAAAAGGACGATATTTATATATTATGTATGAAGAAATGTATGGATGAAGGTGATATGTCGTTAAACTCGAATTTAGAGATAATTTATTTGAAAAATCTAAAAGAAGTTAATTTTGAGAGGACAAGAACTTTATTATTATTACTTTTTCAGCCTCACTCTGCATTCCGCATATAGCAGGGTAGGCAGGGTAGGCAGGGTAGGCAGAGGGTACTCAGTGCTAGGAAAGTCCGATCTCCACTTCCCGAGTTGCGGAACTCAACGCCGCGCATTCTCTTCTTAGCAGAGCGAGGAAATGATAATAACAAACCGAATATACAGTCTCTATAGCAATTATTAAGTTTCCTAAAGAAAATACGAATAAGCTTCAATGATATCATCATACATTTATAATCTATTTAAGATTGAAAAATGTGAATTTCTCCTTCGATGTAAATACAACGCACCACCTTCACCCACCCACGTCTTCGTCTATGGTCGAACCGGTTCCGGTTGATGGGGCCTCTGCAAGTACAGGACGATCCCGAGGGTTGCGAAGAGGGCCGTGATCAGATACAGGTCCCAGTTCGAAGAATCCTCGCCGCTTAGGAATATCCAGGAAATCGGACTCTGCGAAAGGTACTGATAAATTATGGGGATATTAGATGGGTTAATATGGTGTCTGTTTAGTAAAAGAAAAAGAGAAATGTTAGTGTAGTTAATGTAAAGATATATAACTAAGAACACTTGTTATTTAGTCAAATTTAAAAGCATTCACCAAAGTACAATATAGCTCGACAAGCATTGACAAGTTGTGTCTTTACAAGCGAGTGAATGCTATGTAAGCGCTTGCAAGAGCGTCAGTCTGCCAAGCAAGCAAGCAAGCTTCTTTTGATTTGTGTTTAGAACACACTGAACCGACACTGACGCGGTCGGCAACAAGCTCTTGCCAGCTCGCGCAAGCCAAACCGAGCATGCAAGTTGTTTGTGGTCGCTTGCCAATTGCCAAGCCCTAGCAAGCTATCACATGTACCAACTTGAAACTGCAACAATAACTCACATCCCACAGCGCCTCCAGCGCGGAGTGCGCGTGCAGTCGGGCGAGGGCCAGCGCCGCGGGCAGACGTGCGTCCGGCGACGCGTCCGCCGCCAGGTCGTAGCAACGCTTCGCCAGGTGCAGGTCCCGGGCGAGGCCTAGGCCGCGCTCGTGCATGTAGCCCAGGTTGAAGGTGGCCTGCGCCGAGTGCAGGGCGTCGGAGGCCACTCGGTAGTGGTGGGCCGCCGCCTCGAGGTCCCGCGGCGCGCCCTGCCCGTAGTAGTGGTAGTCGCCCAGCTTGACGCGCGCGCCGGCGCAGCCCTGCGCGGCGGCGCGGCCCCACAGCTGCAGGGCGCGGCGCCAGCGCTCGTTGCCCGCGTAGAGGCGGGTCGCGCCTGTCGGGACAACATCATGTTACACACAGTCACACACACTCACTCCTTGCCGTGCACAAATGCGTGACGCACCCTCGTCCAGCAGGTAGGCGGCGTTGCTCTGCGCCACCTCGTAGCCGCGCTCGGCCGCGGCCGCGTACTGCAGGTAGGCCGCGTCAGGGTCCCGCGCGCGCCAGGCCGCGTGCGCCAGCATGAGGCGCGCCGCCCAGGGGCCGCGCTCGCACACGTTCTTGAACAGCTGCGGGGGCAAGCACACATTGTAGCTGAGCGCGACACCCACCACCCCCCGGCCCCAGCAGCGCGGCGTACCTCGACGGCGGTGGTGCAGGAGCGCAGCACGCCCAGCCCCTGCGCGTGCATCTGCGCGAGGTGGTAGAGCGCGAGCACGTGGCCGGACTGCGACGCCAGCGAGAAGTACTTGTTGGCCTGCTTGAAGTCGCGGCGCACTCCGATACCACCTGTCGCGGGAATGCACATATTGTAACGGCTACTGAACAAAACAAGCGGACGGAAAGCATGATACATTCAAGTTTTATATGGAATTTTTGTAGTCCGCGACATTGTTTCCGTAGATCATGAAACTTTAAACCCGGTTTGTCTCGTTTCCGCTACACGGACGGCAGCAAAATTAACGATCGAGATAGATGGCTGAAGGATGGATAAGCTGCACTCACCTGGTGGAAGGAAGGCAATTAGGTCAAAAACCGAATGTTTACATTACACCCATCGTGTACAGCGTTCCAGGCCAGACTGTTTGCAATATACAAGGTAGCAGAAGCGGTCAAGCACGCCAATGACCCTCTAATAACCATTCTGAATGACTATCCACCCCCTTGCAAGAGAAATACAAAGAACACACGGTGCATCAAGCAAAAAGGTAGAGATTCATATGACTCCGAGCTTATATAGGAACAGCCAGAAACGAGAGAGCCGACCAACTTGCGAAAACAGCCACTATATTCGGAAATCTGAACGTCAAAAAACAGTGTGGCATATTATACTGGACTGCTCACGTTTCTCTTTAGCTCGCCTGAGCCTGGAATCCCATATTAACATCAATACCACATAGGACCTATTCTCCTTGAGTACCTTACTAAAGTCTTTACCATCACGACGGCCAGGCATAGCAGCAAGATCGCTTCAAGGAAGATACACAACAAAGAAAAATGCCCCATCGCACTTATCCCAGTTACTGGTCTATTACAGAAAATTCCAAATGCAAAATGCTCAATGGCCAACCCGATTTACCAGGTCTAACATTCAGACCGTAGCCCTGTCCATGGACGACGTCAAAGAAAACCTAGGTTTCTGCATCTGCATCGTTGGTCCGAACAAATGGGTCTACATCTTATCAGGCCTAGCCACCCTCACAAAGGGCAGTACGACCAAGGCCACAATGAGGAAATCGGACTACGACAACAAAACAAGACTATTGCACTGTTCGACGGCAGAGATGGTGAATCCGCATTCGCTAAGGCAGGTAAAGTGCTCGACCACCTAGACACCCTGGCAGCAGAAGAAATCAGCAACGTTGACTCTTAAATCCTAAGCATTGACGTATTTAAGGCAGGATTCGACAGAGGAAGAGTTGAAGATTTATTTACTAGGATGTATAAATGCGCCGAAAACACACAGAGTAATTGTGTACGAGGATCGAGGACAAGACCTGGCTTTCCTGATAGATACGAAAAAGAGCGAAAGGAGACCTGACCTCAATAGCGGCAGCGGAGCATAACGCCTCGATGAGAGGTTAGCCAAAGACAATATTGAAAAGACAAAGAAAAGAAAAAAGGATTCCAACACACTCCTCACTCTTCCAAAACCAAAGGAGTATCTTGTCAGGAAGGAAAAACCAACTAGAGCTGATAAAGGACAGGTCATAATATCCGACCTGCCACCAGCTAGCGAAACAAAGTAGCACATGCAGAACGCACTCCTTGAATACATCACGATTGTCAAAGAAACCATAAAAGTTAAGCTGTGACTATGAGTTAAACTGTGAGTGAAAAACGGCGACCTGTGACAGAATCAGAAGGGCTTTCGAGCATAAGAACGAAGACCTGCTCAAAGTCCTAGAGGAGGAGAAAGCCGCCATATTCCATAACTCCAAATAGAAATACATTCGGGGAATCTAATCTAAATTTCCCGACATGTGGCTTACACCGAGAAACATGGCTTCGTTGAAAAAGGCAAGATATCATGACAAGAAGACAGTACACCGTCTACTCAGGTATACATTTTTTTCCGATGATCCAATCTTGGTAGTAGCCTCATGTGCTTAGGTCTCGCTGGAAAATAAAATTCTAAATATGGCACAAACCGTCCAGCCATACAGCAGTATCAGATCGGTTGGATCTGAGTATCGCATGGGAGGCACACGTAATCAAATGAGTAAACGGAGTTCCTGGCTGCGGATAATCAACCTGGGTATTAAATAACTTCAACCCCGACAGTGACCTGATCGCAACTACAACCACAGAGGCAGCCGACGGCCTCAGGAACAAGATCTCTTTCAGTTACGAAAAAGATTCTAAGAGCAAAGTGCGGACAACAGGATGATGAAGCCTTGATGAACCATTTTGGAGCGAAAGTGACACGGGCCAAAGTACTTTCGCTGAATGGGGGACAATAATCAGGTCCCTTTCATTGATAGATCAAATCTTTTGAAAATGAGTTATATCGGCCCAAATCGACCCAACGACCATCGGTTCTCTTAACTATGCGACCCGCCTACTGCACCTTCAGCTGAGCAATTCTTCGAGCAATGTTAACAGTTTGATGAAATAATCAAAAATCAATCAAGATCAAAAACAGGCACAGACGTCATAAGCTGTATGTAGTGTTACAGTAAAAATATATATGAAAATGATATATAGCTAAAACAACTCACCAAAGTACATGAAGCCCAAATTCAATTGCCCCTCAACCCAGCCCTGATTGGCCGCCATCGCGAAGTATTTGAACGCGGTGGAGGTGTCCTTCGGCACCCCGCGACCCTGTTACAGGTAAAAAATACTTAAACAAATCAAATAATAAATACATTTAATTTTTTTTATATATATTTTATTGTATTTTTTATTAGTCCATCTTCAACACATTGAGCTGGGTGACGTAAATTTTCACCATAAATTGCTATCAAACTATTATATATATGTAATGCATTCATAATAAGAAGTGTTAGAGCAACTGCATTCAAAATATCCACTCTGAGTGTGCTGCACGAGTACTCTGTGCGTGCTGTAGTCCCGAAGCGCCTTTACACTTCACACCAGTAGCAGAGAGTATCTTCTGACATCCCTCGGTTCACTTGCTGAGTCGCAAATACCCATCACATGAAGCAGACTAAGATCTATATTATGAACCAATGCTCCCTTGGGTGGAACTAAGAATCCTTTATTTGAAACATTTATCAACTGTAGGGAACCATTATTTATGTTATAATTTATTTATTTATCATTTATAAATATAAAACAACACTATCATCAATACACACAATGTTATTAAATAGAATTTCTATATTTTATATTAGGAGTATTCGTATTGAGCCTATCCATAGCCGCCACTCACTTGCAGGTACATGACGCCGAGCCCGCTCTGCCCGACCGGGTTGTTCAGCTCGGCCGCCTTCCGGAAGTAGCGCAGCGCCGTGTCGTTGTCGGCCCTGACGCCGTCCCCGCCCTCCAAGTATATCTGCGAGGACGGTCATATTTAAGCAAAAATAGTCCCCGCAGGTGTCGAATGATTGCATTTTGAAATAGATATCTAAATCAATTGTTTGATATATATAACTTTGTAATGTCAGAAGCTAAAATAAGATAGCTATTATTAATTTAGTTTTATTTACATTGGTATAGTATAGTATAGAATGTATTAAATTAATCATGTAATTCAAGACGACTACGGGCTGTACATATGTTATGACAACAGTTCCCACATAGCCAACTATAGTACCTGCGGTCAGAGCTACTTGGAGCAAATAGAACAGCAAGCTCGTAATCAATGTATTTCAATAGTCTTACTGATGTAGTCAAAACCCTTACCTTCCCGAGGAACGCGTTGGCCACAGCGTTCCCGGTCTTGGCGGCCTGCTGGAAGTAGTGCAGCGCCTTCGTGAGGTCCAGCGTGACGCCGCGCCCGCCTTGGAAGTGCAGCTGGCCGAGACCCACCTAGCAATTTATTCATTAATTAAATAATACTTATAGCATCGTGCTGTATCCTTACTCTCTGCTAAATTTTCGAGAAATTTTGTGTTATTTTCTTACCAGATGAAAATGATGAATTCCCATTCACAGGCATTTGTATTAAACGTAAGATTCTTCTATTTATATATATATATATATATATATATATATATATATATATATATATATATATATATATATATATATATATATATATTTTTGAACGTAGCGGCACTCGAACCCGTGCCTCTTGGAGACCGTTCAAGCGTCATGGAACTCAAGCCCGTTCTACGACTAGAGCAGGGAAAAAAAAAACTTCTGGAGCGGGAATTGAACCTACGCCCATTGCGGTTATAGTAAGTAACAGTTTTACTCACCAGCTATGGATTCGCTATATAATACACCACTTGTTACACAACATCTCAAAAATGGACACCAAAAAGGAAATAAATAGAGAAAAATCATATAAATACAAAAGTATATTAATTACCTGCGCTTGAACATCTCCTTTCTCAGCCAAAAGCTGGTAGTACTCAATGAGATCTGTGTCTAGAGCCGCTCCTGGTGAATTGCCTTCAGCTTCATCCATTATCCTGACTCTTTGTATGGCTGGACCACCGCTCAGAGTGACTCGACTTGCCACTGGGGAAAAATAAACAAATAATAAATATTTAAATAATATTTATAATAATAATTGACGGCTCGTTATAATAATTTAGCGATTTTAACGTCGTAAGAGATATGAGGCTACTTTAATTTCCGCTGGCGTTACTAATGGCAACAGTTTCCCACCATGTATAACAGATGATGTCGAAGGCGCAACTCTGCTCAAATGTTCTGGAGAAATTTAAAAAGATAGACAGAGGAGCTCGGACAATAGAGGAGTGTTAATACAGTGGAGTACAAAAGGTCGCCTCAAGTTCCAGGCACTGCTCCGAGTTCCCCATCCTGCTAAGCGATTGGTCTGGCACCCACCTGGTGGGTTCGCTGGCCGCTGGCGAACTCCACAAAAGAATTGATTATAAGTGGTTTTTCTCTTGTAAGCCTGTTCTTATTATTTATATATGTGTCGTGTGATAAATGCCGTGTAATTCGCCAAGTAATGGCCAAGAGGTTTTTGTTCAAACCTAGTTTTGTTAGCACTAGTCAGTTTTAATTTCATCAATCCATTATTTTCTATTGTATTATTAATATTTAGTATAAACATTAAAAGTGGCAACACTTGAACCTCCTCTAAGATTAAAAAAGAATGGCATTCTCAATTGCTCTTTTTTATTCTAAAAAAAAATTTTGCCATCTAAATGATAAAATTATCACTGGGTCTTCTCAGCAGAACTGTGTTTTGAAGCAATGGAAAGCTTCCTATAGGACTGACAAAATTGATATTTCTATATAACTTATCAATTGAATAATGCTTGTGATAATATGATGCATTTTAATATTGATGTTAATGTCAACAATTAAAATATTAACAACAGTATAAAAAATTCAAAATAATGGTGTAACAGTTTTTACATCTTTATTTTGAACTCCTCTTTCATATACTAACCTTTGTGAGCGACCTTCATATATAGATCCATTGCTTTAGAACATGAGCTGGGTAATGTAACCCCCGCCCAGTGCCTGTAGGCCAACGCCATTTGTGCATAGTCGCTGTCACCCAGAGCTCCTATAGTGTAATGGACTAGAGCCCGAGCTTGGGAAACCGGGAGGCCAGTGCCTGTGGCGTATAGGAAACCCATGCCCTGGAAAAATTGTTATTATTTGTATACTATTTATAAAATAATGAGAAAATTGGTTAAATATACAGTGTGTGAATGTAAAAAATTATCATGTTTACAGTCAAAAGCTTTCCCACTCCACTATGATGGCCTGGAAATGTTCTAACTGGAATTCTAAATAGATGAAAATTGGTGGAAAATTTGTGCAACAATAAATTATATTTGCAGTCTCCAGAGCTACATTATAATATTTTTAAATTTTTTAACACAATTCTTTTTGGTTATCATGATATCTACTTCATTTTAAATTAAATTGTTTTAATCGGATTAAATAAGTCATCACAAATTAATTTTAATAAAAATTTTTAAATAAAAAATAAAATACTTTACTTACAGCATGAGCATCAGCATTTCCATCATCGGCCATTTCCTCAAATATTTTTCTTGCCTTATCCACATTTAATTCAACACCTTCTCCATATATGTGTGACCATGCTAATTTAATTTTAGCTGGAGCATACCCTTTATCAGCTGCAAGCTTAACTTGGGCGATAGCATGGTGTAAATCAGCTGTACGTCTATCAATTTTCTCTATCGCAGAATCATATATTTCCTTTGCTGAAATGTACATATATTTTATTTAATATTTCAAAGGATATATAAATAACAAAAAAATATGCTCAAAAAAAAAGCTAGGATGATATGAGAAACGAAAAACCTTAGAAATAAATTCATTTCAATGTAGTGAAATAACAAGTATATATGTATGAAATTTAATGCAGCTCATTAAAAACATAATATATATATGCTTCAGTGGATAGACGGCCATCTTTCAACAGGCACAGATTCAAGCTTACATCTCAAATGTTTTCACAATTTCTTTGTACATTCACACATCATTCACATATATCAGTATAAGCGAAAAGATAACCTTTAGAGAAAGACCCTTTACAGAGAACAATTAAAATATTCTACTCCATTATCTTCACAATTTTGAAAACACCAAATATACTACTATATCTTCAATTCAATATATTTATTTCAAATACTATCTGTAAATAAGCATTTCCAAATACCTTCTTTAAGTTCTGGGGACAGCTCTGGTTCTTCATCTTGAGGTAATGGTGGTAGGGTGTCTAATATATCTTGAGGATTCTCATCTAATTTCTATAAAATATGTAAAAAACATAATTAAGTGTATATTTTAAAGCAAATGTGTAAATGTAACCAGTT
Source organism: Dione juno (assembly GCA_037127375.1). Taxonomy (NCBI): domain Eukaryota; kingdom Metazoa; phylum Arthropoda; class Insecta; order Lepidoptera; family Nymphalidae; genus Dione; species Dione juno. The sequence goes on from JAXRJS010000067.1 coordinate 8,927,175, forward strand.
AAATTTAAATATCAATGATTTTTAACATTTATTCATTAGAGAAAATGTGTTCATTTGTTTTAATTATCAACAATGATAATATAAATAGACTAATAAATATATAAGTATAGGCTTCATAAAACATTGTTTCTACATTGGCATAATTACCTCAATATCATTTCCTTGGAAATCAGAATTTTTACTATCTTGTATCCAGTTTGGCTCAGAATGCCTTAGAAGACTTTTTCTCAGCAGTTTTAAAGTATATTCCATTTGCTCTAAATTATTCACTGATTGCAGAGAATCAGTTATCTTAGCTAAAAATAATCAATAATCAGAACACATGTTTTCATTTCAGATAGTATAATATATTGTGATATGATGAAAATAATAAAATAATACTTATTAACACAATATTTACACTGGCACTAAGAATGAATCAAATTTTAAAATCTATTGATATTAAACTGAAAATAATAAACTACTATAAAAGAGTTAATAGTGCTATAAAAATCATTTATCACAAATTATATGGTTATATATAACTATACCTTTGCTGTCATCTTCTTCAGCTTTATTGTTGCTTGTACTTTTTTTAAATGCATCTGCTTGGTCCTGCATCGATTTAATTTGTTTATTTATAGCCTCAGTTAATTCGGCGTAATATTCTGGATCTGGTTGACCCTCTAAAACTATATTATTCAAAGTATTTTCTTCATCTTCAGAATCTTCAGATTTTTTTTGGTCTTCAGGGCCAAGAAGTTTAGCCGTAGATATCACGAAACACAGCCAGAAAATATATAATTTTAAATGTTCCATTTTATAAGTATATTTATAGATATATTAAAAGATTTCACTTACGTGTCCCTAAAAAATAAAAAAAAAATATTTTAAAGATAAGCCCAACACTTACAATGGTTTCTATATCCAAGTGTAACAGCCACTTACAATAATACACGTGTACTTTTACGACTATTTACATGTTTTTATTAAAAATATTTATTTCGCAAATCGACTAAATTGTATTGTACCCGTATGTCATTTCTGATACACATTAGCAATTTACCAGATAAAAAATCAACTGATAGTCGTAACAGTATTTGATGGTATTGAATATTGACTCTCGTAACATCAAGAAAAATATTTTTTTTACACTTAAGTTTATTAAATTATTTTATATTGTAATATCTGATGCTATGCTTTTACCTAAATGTTTAAAACAATTTGTGAGTATTAAAAAGAACGGTCATGTTTGAGTTAAAATATTTTTTTCGTTGAGTTGTCTTTTAAAATATTCATATTTATGTATAATATATTGATGTATAACTAAACTAGTTTAATCTGTGTCTTGATCAACAATTTTGTAAAAACTTTCTACAAATCGAACTTCAAAAAAGAATGTTAAACATTTATTTATTTTTCGTTTTCATATGATTTTTGACAGTATTATGACATTGACAATTGCAAAACCAAAGTTCGAAAAGGGTGCAAAATATTTGTTTTGCTTAATTTCTGTAAAAAATATTTTTACTAGTACGAACACTGACTGATCTAAGCGTAGACTTTAAATAATATTAAAAAAAGGATAAAAGAGAGTAATAAGCTTTTTTATTTATTCATTAATTTTACCTAAACACAATATGTTACGATTACCGGTTTCAAGAGGGCAAATACGTAACGTCGTACAAATACGGATGAAATCTTCTAGCAGCTATATAAGGAACACTTTCATCAATTATTTTAAAAATAATCATGATCATAAATACGTTAAATCCAGTGCCGTGGTGCCTTTATGTGATCCCACCGTACCTTTCGTAAATGCTGGCATGAATCAGGTATCATTTATCAATTAGTTAAATTATTTGTAATTTTTATGTTATTTTAATCAATATCATATACTAATAAAATATCGTCAATATATGAATTAATCTACAAACTTAACTTTTCTTTTTTTATTTCTAGTTCAAGGGTATATTCTTAGGTACCATAGAAGCCCCTTGTCCTCGGGCAGTGAACTCACAAAAATGTGTTCGCATTGGTGGCAAGCACAATGACTTAGATATAGTTGGAATGGATGGTACTCATCATACATTTTTTGAAATGCTTGGCAATTGGTCATTTGGTGATTATTACAAGGTAAAACCCCCCTCTATATCTGCTGTTATCATTGTTATTATAAAATAAAATATATGTTTTGTAATATAACCAGAATATTTTTTTGTATTTTATATTAATATATAGAAAGAAGCTTGTCAAATGGCATGGGATCTTCTGCTTGGCCCCTACCGGTTAAAGGCTGAAAATTTATTAGTTACATATTTTGGTGGGGATGCTATTATTGGACTGCAAGAAGACAGAGAGTGTCGAGATATTTGGAAACAAATTGGGTAAGTACTATAAGAAAATTATTTATATTATAAATATTTTCTACAGCTACATGCTGTATTCCACATAGAATGAATGTCAGAGGGAAACTTGTGTTAAGTCACTACATTCCCTGCTTTCTACATTTTGAGCTACAGTTTGTTTTCTTACTAGGGCCAAGAAAATGAAAATATTTTATTCTTCGTCAGTGGGAATTGAACCCACAACCCAATGTACAGTCAGATGACGGCCCCTGCACCACAATGGCCCATTATGAAACCTATTTTGATGCTTTGTCTTGCACAAGCAAAAAGACTGCAATGAGGCACACCAGCATCACTTTAATCAGACAAAATCTAGCTGGGCTATTTATTTTTAAAAGCTATTACTTTTATATACTTGTTAGTTACTTGTTATTAATATCTTTGATGATCTTTTTCATATATTTTTGATAAATAAAAACAAAATCTATGATGTTTTCTATAATATACTGCCCAAATTTAATATTTCTCGAATGTACTATGTGAATGTTACAAAAAAATTATATAGTGTCTTTATTTCATCTTGCAGGATATAATTCTTTAAATGATAATAATCCTAATTTATATAAATTTATTTTTAGTGTGCCTTCAAGCCAGCTAAAAGCACATAGTGCAAAAGATAATTTTTGGGAAATGGGTGTTACGGGGCCTTGCGGACCTTGTACTGAGATTCATTACATTAATCCAGACGGCACTTTAACAGAAATATGGAACCTTGTCTTCATCCAGTGCAACAGGTAAGCTCTTATAGACTAGAAAAAAATATGTCCTTGAAAAATAAAAAAAAATATATACAATACAAGACCACGACAAACTACGACCATGATGGAATTTACTTAAGGCGACTTATTCATATCATGGCATGTCTAAACAAAGTTTATTAGATAATTTAGTAACTATATAACATTTACGAATGTTTTATACAAAATTATGTGGTTTTTCTAAATAAAAGAATAAATTAATAAATTGTAGCCTTTTGTCTTTTGGGCCTGGGGCACTGCAGTAACTTAATAAAAAAGGTAAAACGCAAATATGATAGAGGACAATTACTTTCATCGACTAAAAAGAGGCTTTGGAATAAAATTAGAAGAACCTGTGAAGCCCTCAAGAACTACCAATAATGGGCTACTCACCATAAAATCGTCATTTAGATTCTGTTTACTACATTAACAATTATTTGCCAATATCGGAAAACATCTAGCCGAAAATATGCTTCTTAACTTCCCTCAGGCAGCTAAACCTCCATCTTTTATGAAATCAACATTGTTTTCTTTTGCCCTGCTTGAGACAGATACTGAGGAAGTGGAATCTGTTATTATGAATTTAAAGTCTGACAGTGCCCCTGGATGGGATAACATTACAATAACTTTTTTAAAACTAGCTCGACATATGCTCACTCCAACTATTTGTCACCTAGTGAATCTGTGCTTCAAAAAGGGAGTCTTCCCTTGCCCATTAAAACAGTCTACAATAACCCCAGTATGTAAAGGAGGCGACAATAGTAATACAAGTAACTATAGACTTATCTCAGTGCTGCCAGCCTTCGCTAAAATCATAGAAAAGATAATAAACTCCAGACTACTCAATTACATGGAAAAATTTAAAGTTATTCCCAGCTAACAATACGGATTTAGACGCAACAAAAATACAGAAGAAGCTATTGTAGCACTGACTTCTCATATCACTGAAGTTCTTGATAAAGACAAGAAATGTCTAACTATATTTTTAGATCTTAAAAAGGCTTTTGACACGGTATCCGTTCCAATTCTTTAAAAAAAGCAAAGCTCTGAAAAGCATTAGAGGCATTAGAGGCACTCCACTATTGATATTTAAAGACTACCTCAGCAATAGAAAACAGAGGGTTAAAATTGGGAATTACATAAGCAGTGACTCTTTAGTAAGTTTTGGCGTCCCACAAGGAAGCGTCTTGGGGCTCACGCTATTTCTACTTTATATTAATGATTTATTGAGTCAGATGATACCGCAATTGTCTTCTCCGGTCCTTCATGGAATGCCGTAAAATTGTCTGCAGAAAAGGGACGTGCAAAAATATACTTCTAGCTCAATTGTAACTTACTTACTATTAACATAGATAAAACAAACTACATGTGCTTCACTATTAATAACAGAACTCAGCCTGAACCAGCCTAAAAACCATTTTTAATATCGAGCTGCATAACTGTCTGTATGATAGCTCTAATATTTGTGATTGTGCTCCATCGATTCTGAGTAGAGTATCTACTACCAAATATCTGGGTATTATGCTGGATCAACAATTATCTTGGCACCCACATATTGATTTTACCAGTTCTTGAATTCGCAAGCTTATCTGGATATTTAAAATTCTAACACGTGACAAATAAAAAACTGTTAACTCAAATTTATATCGTCCTAGTGCAATCAATACTAGGATATTGTATCCCTGTATGCGGTGGTGCATGAAATTCCTCCAATTAGAAAGAGCACAGAGATCCTTATTAAAGGTTATGTTTTTTAAGCCTTTTAGATTCCCCACAGAGAGAATTTATAATTTTTGCCAATTGTTAACCGTTCGAAAGCTCGAAAGAATCACTGCTTTCTTAAATGATTCGCAAAAACAGAATAAAAGAAGAAATGTAACAGCATATATTTCTCCTATGAGAACTAAATTTGGCAATAACCAGCTTCCAAATCAGTCGAGATTTTTTTATAATAAAATAAATTAAATCTTAAACATTAATCCTGAGCTCTTATCAGTCCAAAAAATATTAACTGCCTGGCTACTAACGTTAAACAACGATGACATAGAAGCCTTAATGGTACACTAACATACACACACACCACAAACACAAACACAAACACAAACACACACACACACACACACACACACACACACACACACACACACACACACACACAACATACACACAAATAAATACACTCTTTTTGATACTTATTTCCACAAATGTATGAAGTTTTATGTAATAGTGCGGCCTCCTGACACAAGTACTAGTGCTATACTAGTAACTTACTGGGTTGGGTTCATTTCTTCGCATGTTAAAGAAAATGTTGATACTGAAATAAATATTTGAAATTTTTTTTTTAATAATTAATTAATTTTAAAATAATTTTAGGCCGGTTATGTTGGTATCGATAAAAAGAAAATAAAATTCTATAGTGCTTTTATAAATATTTCTTTATTGTCTTTTGCCTTTTTTCATCTTTTTACAATATTATAGTTATTTAATATTACATTTGTTATATAAGAACTGTTACATTTAAAACTTACATTGTAAGGTGTATAATTTTTTTAGCAACACATTCTTTACTGTTCGGAGAGCGTGTGTAAATGTAAGTGTAAACTGTTTTATACTAGATACCTTTAAATATAATTTTTTATTGTAACTTTGTATTTTGCCTATACACTGGGCACTTACATTGTTAATTATTTATTATGACATATGCACGTTTGAACATCCGGTGAAAATCCTGTTTTGAAATTTAATTTTTGGCAAAATTTCAAACATATCTTATCATCTGTCTCACATATTATTTTAATTACAAGTATACTATCAGGCTTAGGTTCTATTATTGTGTCTTCATCAGAGCTGGCTGGAATGTCTGTAATTGTGAAATATATATTTTTTAAATTTGCTCTCCTAAAGTGATCTCTCTCTCTCCTTTTTTGTTGAATGGAAATAAACAAACGTTGAGAGTACAGTGTAAAAGTAAACGTTGAGTGTACATAAAAACGAGTAAGGATTTGAAATATAGCCACCTTCATCGATATAAGTATACTATCTAAACAAATTCTGTCCGTACCAATAGTTCTTAAGATTATCGCTCTCAACCAAACAAAGTCTTCAGCTCAATTAACAAGTTAAATAATAAAAATCTACTCACTATTAACACTGTTAGCTATAGAACATGAATCGTCCGCTGCCGAATAAATGCTGGTCAACGTGACCAATATTATTATAAGAGAATAAAAGTTGTATTTGACATTCATTTTAATGCTCTCCATACAATATGTTTGTATTGCTTGGAAATAACGTTTTTATATCAGACGATGCGCTTAAGTATTTAAGTTATCCATGTCTTGCATACTTTAACAAAAATGTTATCATCAAAGAATTTCATTCGTTTGATTCAGACACAGTTCCTATTGAGTGTGCTGTACATTATTTATTATTGATTTATTTGTTTACACTCTGTTTACACTTTTTATTAATGTTGGGCTCCAATGCAAAAGTTCGGGAGTTTTGTATAAATGTTGTAAAAAAGACAAGATCTTGGTTGCAGTTGACTTAGGGAACATAACGTTTTCACCGGCGAGGGCCTGGACGCTATGGACTCCCAGGCCCTCTCCACTTAGGTGAGGTCGGAGTGTCGCTGGGTATTTTTAGTGGGTATACCGGGAACGCCTTTACCGGGGAGTCCCACATACCCCTCTCCCGCCCCCCGGCGGGGAGGGTATGCGTAATGTCATTTTTTCCCAGCGTCAAAAAAAAAAAAAAAAAAAAAAAAAAAAAAAAAAAAAAAAAAAAAAAAAGGGAACATAACGTTGATGATACTGGAGGAAGGTTATATAAAAAGCATGAGGTGATCCTCATGATCAATCCCAGAGGACGTGTCTGAAGAAGAAAAAGATATGCATATGAATTGCATCCATATGTTCTTAATGACACTTAGGCGTATGTTCCGTGTGGACTTTAGTTTGTTGCCACCGAGTTTCATACAAACTTACAATCCCTGTCTTGAACCTTGTAGAATTTTAAAATATACTTTCTTAGTACACCACTAACTGAGACAAAACTATCTAATTTTGTTCAAAAATAAATGCCTTATTCATTTGCATAATGATTTATATCATGTTTATTAAAACACCTTGGCAAGTAATATGTTATTTTAGAATTATTTTGATTATCATAAAAATGGTTATACTAAGTGAACCTTAATAGCTAGACATAAACTGTCCGGAACATTTTCTTTTTGGAATTTTCAGAGGGGAACAATTTTGTAATTCATGAATATTTCTCTATTAGTCATAGTGTCTTGTTGTATAGCTTATATAAATGGATTATTCAAAATAAAAAGTATTTTTTCAATTCAATCAATCCTGAGATTAGTGCGTTCAAACAAACAAACGAACAACCTCTTCAGCTTCACATACATTATTATTAGTATAGTTTAGTCATACACAATAAGGCTGTCATTTCGTTTTTAGGTCTATTGCAGCAACTATTTTATTAGTGCGAGTTTTAAATTGACTTTACTAAAGGCTGAATTTCGCTGTCACGTTCTTCTTTGAATGTGTGTGTCCAATTCCTCAGTGTGTTCTATGGAGTTTATATCAGCTAGCATGGTGGCCATTCATTTGATTGATAACAACTACATAGTGGAATATCTAAATCATATCATTTCTCATATTATTATTTATTAGGTCCTGAATACCAATGTATAGATAACTCTGCAAGAATAAATATGATATGATCCGTTTTCTCCGCTTGTGTATATAGAGTGTTGAGGGAATTTTACGCGTACTTGTTCTGAAATAGTTTCTGTATGTTCATATAATTCAGTGGGAGTACTATTCACACGTATAACAATGCAATATTAAAGCTCAGCATAGTTCAATAATGTGTTCAATAGAGAAAGAGGTTCACAATATCTCTATATATATATATATATATATATATATATATATATATATATATATATATATATATATATATATATATATATATATATATATATATATATATATATATATATATATATATTAAAATCTTTGTATTTAAGTTTGGTTTAAGTACTTACCCAGTTATTCGAGGCTCTTTACAGTATGCTGCATTCGCACAATGAAATAGATTAAATATTGTAAGTTACTATGGCATAGATAACGATTGATTTACTTCGCAAATATAATAACAGAAAAGTTGGTATTTTAAGGCTAGCGCCTATAACATGAATATAAACTATTTAGTCACCTATAATATATTATGAGGAATTTATTCAGCTTGTTTTATAATGGACCAAACTTTTTATTTTGAATTTTCTAATATAATAAATAGCTTCACTCTATATCCCGCATATAGCAGGTGACCTAGGTGACCTAGATTTGCTAGACCCACGTTAGTTTTTTTAATTATAAAGAAGCAGCGTTTGGCGCTCTGTTTTATCTGACTACCCTCTATAGGGATAGAATGAAATAGATTAATATGAATAGATATAACTATGTATGTATGTATTTTTAAAAAAAATCGTAAATACGTACAGATCTTTGTTTTGATCAATATCTAAATTATTTGGAGCCGACCTAATAATCTATTATACATTTAATATTGAACTTGGCTCCCATTTTCTCTTCTCACGAACTTTCATTTTATTTTAAGCTTCTTTTGTAGTTAGGTTCAAAAATGTTAATTTCAGGTTTTAATGTTCAAGTTAATGTTAGTTCTTATATTAAAAAAAATATCTTGTTTAATATCTTATTTATTATAAAAGACAATCAAATGAGCTTACATTTTAAAGTATATAGAAGGACATTAACAACCAAAATTATTTGAGTACTGTAATCTAACGTAAGTAGAAGGTAGTTCATGTTGTATTTTTTTCTTTAGATTTTTTCCAATTTTTTAATTTAGATTTTTTCCAAATACCTAATAAATTAAGCCTTTGAATAAACACACACGACGCGACTTGACATTGTTCACTGCCTTACACATATCGCTGCCTTATACATATCTGCTATGTGTAACTTCATACCCACAGGCTGACGTCACAACCTTAGCCGTGATTATTAATTCCACTGTCGAGTGCCCTTTGTTCTTTAGTGTTCCTCTATCTAGATATTAATTCAGTGTATATTCCACCAATTAGCACATATGTTTATATACTCAATATTTTCTCATTTACATTAAAATAAGGAAAAGAGTAGTAGAAAACAGACGGACAATTGTTTCAAGTTTTAATTTTTTTTAATACTTGGTCGTTACATTTATAATAAAACGCAACACATAAGTGTAGAAAGTATATAATGTTTATTTTATAATATCAACTTTATAAATTATAAAGACTCCAGTGTTCATGATTCATTATGACATATGCATGTGAAAAGATTTAGTGAAAGTCCTACTTTGAAATGTAAGTTAAGACAAAATGACGAACACACATTTTCAGTTGTAAACCATAGCATTTTCATCACAAATACGGAATCAGGTTTGGGATCTCTTATTGTATCTTCATCAGAGCTGGTTGAAGTGTCTGTAAATAATAAAAACAATGATTTTCATTTGGTTTCAAAGAGATTGCACGTCGTCTACACCTCAATCATACACTGTAGATACTTTAGTTTTACCAGGTTTCGTCCCGTAGTGAATGGTGATAAATTGAACATAACTAAGAAATAAAATAGCCTTCTTCCTCGATAAATGCTATTCAACACAAAAAAATGGTTTTCATTCTGACCCACTAGTTCCTAAGATTAGCGCGTCCAATAAAAACAATCTATTTTTTAATATTAACATAGAAATGTAGAGAATAAACTACTTAGCATTCCATGGATTCACCGCGCTGGTGATGGGCCCATCGCGTTGTAGGAAGAGGAGCTCAGAGCAATGTCTGGTATTTGCGACCCAAGTGTAGGTCTAAAGGGACCCCTTTAAAATGACTGAACACTTACCTCCCCTGTCCGAGTCCCTTCCACTACCTAACCGAATTCTATATAAAACAATTGAATACTAAGTTAAATAATAAAAATCAACTCACTGCTAATTTCATTGGTGTAAGAATTGTCCGCTGCCGCGTAAATGCTGGTCAATGTGACCAATAATGATTAAAAGATATAAATTGTATTTGACACGCATTATTGAAATGCTTTTCACACAAAATGCATGTATTGCTTTTAATCAATGTTTTAATAGCCAACGATGTGTTCAAATATTTAAACTATCCATGTTTTTAATTCTTGGCGAAATATTGTCATCAAGCCGTTCGTTTCCCAGCGCTCTACATGCGTATGTAAGCCATGCGTTATTCCTCACGAGGCGTTGAAATATTTATATGCTTTATACAACTTATTACGTTGTTAAGATCTCTGTAGGGATATCTTATCAAGTTTCCGCTACCCAAAGATTATTGCAAGAACAATCATTTGGCAAGAGAGAATGCTATTTTAATGGTTTTTAAAGTTCCACACCACCACACCATACCACCACATCCACACTAAGGATAGAAAATATATAATAATAATATATATTTAATAATAATACAAGAATGATTATCAATATTTTTTCCCCTTACAAACTTGTATATTTTAATATTGAACTTGGCCGAGATCTTGACATTTAATAAACACATGTACCTGTATTATATATTTTCTTATTTTGATCATGCTATAACATAGTTGAGCTGATAATGAGTCTCTCACTCAAATCCTCGATGATAAGGAGTTGAAGGAAAATTCTTTGAATATTGTAGGGAAGGATAAAATAGAGTAAATAGTTGTATATTTTCGAACCCTTCAGATATGTTGATAATGGACCCTCCATTATCAGCATATCTCCACAAAAAATAATATAATAAATAATACACTAAATAATACTTGTTCTTCCACGTAATTTAGAGAAAATGGTCTTGACAGACGTACAGACAGATAGACAGGAGGATGATAATCTATCTAACAAGTGATTATATAGGGATCTATAGGGATCTCTCCGTTTGATCATTTTCAGTTAGAAAACCCTAAAAAAATTGTATTTAAATTTGAACAACTATTTGTTCAAGTAAAAGAAAAACCTAACCTGTTACCAAAAATATAGAAACGTTGCAAAAAATATTCTATTAAGTTAAGTATAAAGTTTTTAGTAAAGTTGTTATATATATATATTCAAATATATGTATATAATATCAGTTTAAATGTGTTTATTTGAATGCATCAAGTATCATATAGTACCAATTTCTTTCCACGAAATAAAACGTATTTAAATGTTTAATTTGGTTTATTTTAAGTAGATATATTGTTAAAATTCTGACGTTGTTAATAAAAACATCTTAGTAGTCAACATCGTAGCATAAGCATTCGGATGGACTAATCCGACGCGACTTGACATTGTTCACAGCACTACACATGTCCTTGCAAATTTTATGCGTGACTTCATATCCACAGGCTGACGTCACAACCTTAGCCGTGATTATCTGTTCCAGTTTTCTGCCGAGAGCCTTTTCTGCTGTAACTGACACATAGTATAAAAAAAATTAAAAAATTATAGATCATAGGTACAGCAATCAAAATGAAAATATTCCTTATTCAATTAGGCCATTACGAGCACTTTTGAATCTCTCAATTTACATTGTCAGTAGTGTCAGTCTTTCAGGAGGCTTGTAACCTTGTAATCGTAACAAAAACAAACCGTACAGTAAAAATAATATTACCATTTCTATATAGATTGTTTATACGAAATTCAGGGTGAATTAATGTAGACAAGAAAAGTAAAAGTTAGAAATATGATGGACTGTTGTTTCAGGAGGTTCTGTCAACTTTCTTACAGGATACAAGAGATATTTAAATATAAAACAAAACCTGAACTAAAGTTGACATTCGACATTAAATAAAATCCTTTTATAGAATTAATCGCGTATGTATGATATTTTTTTTTTTTGGAAATCCACCGTGAACCTATTATATATAGAAAAATAAGTAGATATCACATTTTCTGAAAGAACATAAAGCAACACGTCCGATTCTCATGCGTCACTTTACACAAAAGTTATATTGCTAAATATATTTTGTGTGTAATATTTTATTTATTAATTTGATGTACTTTTTAAGCGTTATTATTGAAAAATATTAGCGTTCTGCACTTCTTCTACACATAAACTATTAGTGTGCCAAATTTGATACTCTGTCCGCATAATTTTTGTAAAAAGGGGTCCCAAAGGTTTTGCTTCACGTATTAATATATAGATAATTAATTATAGTTTTACTTACTTTTTGCTAGATCTTCATTGCTATCTGTGTAGACGACACACAGTGTGGCCAACATTACAAAAAAACATAAGCTGTGTTTGATACTCATCGTTAACGTTATTCCACTATATGCTTTTACGTGCGTACGATTTATTTTAAATATAAATGCGTTATATATCGATTTGAAAGCAAGAAATATGTTAGATAAGACATACTTGTATAATTTTTATGATTTAAAATGCCATTCCTCCTTTGAATGTCATTCTACTAAGTAATTTAGAAGCTTTAACGTGTATTGTTAGGTGCCATTTCTCAAATATATTCTATACCTTCAATACATTTATACTTACTTATTTATTTCGCTTTGCGCTTTATTTCTAGCGTGGAAGCCAGACAATACCTCTTTCGACTCATCTCATTAACCTCTTCACACATGCCCTCGGGGGCGGCATTCATGTCTTTACGTGACCTTCCTACAGTACATTTGACACTTTTTTCTAAGGTGAACCAAGATGTCCTTACCAACTCTTTACACTTTTAAGTACTATAATACTTTTTTTTATTTTTGTTGTGAGCTTAATGCTGTTAGCCCTATTGGCCTCGACAGCGACACCGGTTGGGGAGAGAAGAGGGTACTCTGTCGCTGAGAAGTAGCAAGTACTATACTATAATACTTTAAAATACATATATCAATGAGAATTTTTGCACAAATAGATGCGTAAATTTACTTAGAGCGACCCATACGTACTACGTGCTGATGAAAGCTTCTCAGTTATTTTTTATCGTTGATTTTGCATGGTTTCATTCATTCATCGTGTGTATTTTTATTTTTATATAACTTCAATTGTTTGCTATTGTATTGTAATCTCTTATCAGTGTGTTTATAAAAACATATAAATAGCATTAATGAGAAAATAGAAGCCAAGTTCAATATCATGAATATGCGGGTTTGTTTCATATAAGAATTGTTGTACAAATTAGTGGCTAAGTAAATGATCCTTAAATTTATTTAAAACTAGTTGGTCCCCACAACTTCGTTCGGGTGGCGAAACTCTTATTTGTTATGGATTAGCTGTTCTATTGAGGGTAGAACGTGTGGTGTTCCAGATCCTAGATTATATTCCAATGGAAAACGCTTATCATGTTCAATCATTATGGTGTTGCCGGCATTTCATTATTCTTATAGTTCAGCTGGACTACTATGCTTCTTAACCAAGTGTGACAGTCTTCAATATCTATTACAGTCTAGATCCTGCTCCCTATCTATACAATAAAAAAAGTTTAATTCTAATTCATCCAGTAGATCTGAATATGTTTGTGGACAAAGACAGACAGACAAATAAAAAAAATGTAAATCATAGAATCTTATCGTATTAATCTTTACATCTCAGTACATATTTTTTTCATAAAAAGTTACTCTAGTTACGCACAAAATATCAAATATTTTCTTCGTGATAGCAATGACATAAATCTTTTTGGTTATAGAAAGTCCGATGGTTCAGTGACGAGTCTAAGGCGACATCACGTGGACACGGGTATGGGGCTAGAACGTATGGCCGCCATATTGCAAGGTGTCAGCTCAAACTACGATACTGATTTATTTACACCGATCATAGCTGCTATTGAAAAGGTAGTCCTAATCATTTTATTACATAACCTTTATGCAGATTAGTGGCATTTAAAGACAAACTAAAAAATCTTATTCCTATTAACTTTACGATTTAGCTATTAAATGCCGAAAATTCTTACATATATATGTAGAGTTATAAGAACTTATTAGTTAGAACAAAGAAAGTAAATGAATTAGTGAAAAAAAATTTCATATACCTTCGCGCTGTATAACCAGGAGGGAAGACAGAGAAGCCAGGATGTAAAAATAATTCATTCCCCTGAGTCAGAATCGAAAAGGTCGGATGCTGTCCCCTGCGCCACAACCGCACGTTCTAAATCCTCGATTCGATTTGTTTATCGGTTTTATTTTGTACAAAGAATAGCAAAGGCGTGTCGCCGTACGGCTCTAGCTACAGAGATTGTGCTGTATTGGATCAAGCGTACAGACGCCTGTCGGATCACGCCCGTATGATCAGCGTCTGCTTGGCTGACGGAGTGTACCCTTCTTCCAGGTATGAAATAGCAAGGTTTTTAATATTTACTTATCTAATGACATCTTGGCGCTGTTAAATAAGAGTATGCATAGATATATTTATACCTTGTGCGAGAATGAAAATACATAAAATAGAACTTGCCCTAGTGACAAATCCTGCATTAGGATTGTCTTTTTAGCACATAATTAGATAAAACATTGTTTTTATTTTGCGGTACTTGTTATGTATTTTAAAAATCTATCTGTCATATGAAATCCTTTTTTAGCAGCACATAATTTTTCAGCCTTAATCTGAAACAGATAATGCGTAAATCTTTCAAAATAAGCACAGATGTCTTCCAAAATCCCAATCTTCTTAATCAATTGTACAACGAAGTAATGGTCACGCTAGGGGAGGCCTATCCGGAGCTGGTGGCGAGGGAGAAAGATGCCAAACTAATTATTGACCATGAAAGAGAAAATTATGCTAAACTCAGTGCGAGTTTAAATAAGAAATGGAAGGATTTGGTGAAAATGTATCCTGAAGTAAAAGTGTTGAATGATATCGAAAGTGCTGGTTTTGCTTTGGGCTACAAGGAATTTAAGGAGGTGAGAGGCAATATTTTGTCAGATTTTGTTTTAAATTTAGAAAATAAGCGAAACTTATTATGTTAATATTATATTTAATTTCACAAATTTCACATCATAAAATACTTAAGTATAAAAGGCCTAGTAATAGGCCTTCATTCGTAACTTTTTATTTATTAAACCAGACTAGAACTAGACGTCTGTATTTAATAAACATCCCGTCGTCACGTGCCATTATCATATACAACGTCATTTTTATATTAAAATTACTTATTAAATGTCATAGTAAAAATGTATTTATATGGCTGTATATATGTTGACGCGATATTTATAGATTAAAAATAAAAAAGTCTCCACGATTTATAAATGTGTTCTTTTCCCTAAAATTTTCTTTTCAGACCATGTCCAAAGTGAATTCAAACATTATACCTGGTGAGGTAGTCTTCAAACTATACGACACGCATGGTCTTCAGGACGATGTCATTGAGAGGATAGCAAATTTGAATAACTTAGAAATAGATAGAAAAGGCTTCTGGAAACTTCTATCCAACCATAAATCAAGACACAAAACAGCGTTTAAAGAACAAGCCTCTAATAAGGGCATTATGTTTGACAAAGCTATCGAAATTTTAAACAAAAATGGTGTAAAAGCAACTGATGATCAACAAAAGTATAATTTTATGGAAAATAATAATGAAATTATTTTAATCCCTTTGAAAACTAAAGTAGCAGCTATATTAAATGAAGATGGCGAATGGATAGACTTCTCTGAGCCCACCGAAAATAAACCTTATTATATTGTAACTGAAAGCACAAATTTCTATTGCGAGGAAGGCGGTCAAATAGCTGACGACGGTTGTATGGTGTTCAATTCTAATATACAATTTAAAATAGACAACGTTTTCAAAATTCGTGACATAGTGTTTCATAGAGGACAATTTGTATTAAAAAATTGTGACAATTTATATATTAGAAATAACAGTAGCGTTCAATTAATAGTGAATAGTGAGAAAAGATTAAGTGTTATGAGAAACCATACGGCTATACATTTATTGAACGCTGCCTTGAGAAAAGTGCTGCCAAATAGTGTGATATGTCAAACCGGTTCTAGTGTAACGGACAAAGGGTTCACCTTAAATTTGTCGGTGTACGGTCAGAAGTTGTCGCAGAAAGTTATATTGGAAGCACAAGAGATAGTTAGGTGAGATTTTTATTTATTAGCATGTATATATAGATTAACTAATATTATATATTCTTTATTGCAAAGAATACGTTAAATTGCAGTTGTTTTCAGATAATTTTCTTAGTATACAACAATCTTCGCACTAGTAACAAGTTTTTGAATTGTGTGGAATAGATGATGATGGTGGTATACACTACTTCTTAGTGTAGCTTCACCAAGAAGAAGTATATATCATCATCTATTCTTATTCGTTCTTCTTCACTTCTTACGGCACCTGCCGCAATGCCGGAGCACGCCAAGACTTCTATCTTCGTTGTAATATAAATGATGGATGTGTGTGTTTTTAATACTTACTGTCTAAGCCTTATTGTGTGGAGCCTAAATTGTTATTTTAATTTAAATAGTGATACTATTGTTTGATAAAAGTTGGTTTTAAAAGAACGATGGCCCTGAAATTTTTGAATATTGTTTAGTTAAAAACTCAAAAAAAGTAAAATATATATTTACTTATAATTTTAATATTACACTCAGGGAATGTATACAATCAAACGCAAAAGTAAACACGCAAGTGCTGGACATGTCGCAGATATCTTTAGAATCGGACGTGCTGACGGTGCCCGGCGAGATCTATCCCGAGACCGGTCTCCGGCTTGTTGCGTGCGAGCCGCCGCTTGTGTCCAAGTAAGTTTCAAAATTAATTAAGAGATGATGGAATATTTTAGATTCGATTCGATACGAATCGATTTTTTTTCAAATGTTTTTATTGTTGACAACATTTTAATCGTCATTATCACAAATTTCATTCGAGTATAATGTAACTTAATTTTTGAGGGATATCGTAGAACCTTTTTGCTAATAGCAATTTTTTTTAAATATTTTTTGGATGGATGGTCACCTAGCCTGTAAATATTAAAATAAAGTAAACTTCAACAAATACATATCTCGTTTAGAGAACTCTGCTGCGGCACGCACGTGCCCTCCACGGGGTGCGTGGGGGAGGTGTGCGTGACGCAGGTGAGGGGCGCGGGGGGGCACGCGCCCGCACTGCACGCGCTGGCGGGGGAGGCCGCTACACAGGTGACTTGATACATTTGAACTCGAGTCTCTTATGGTACATTTACAAAGCTTGCCAAGACTCGGCAAGCGTCTACAAATAACATATAAGTAACGTGTAAACGAAGTAAAAATGTGGCTTGCGATTTTGTAGCCTACCAGAGCCAGCGTCGGTTTTTGTTTATTTAGTGCTACCAATCAAAAGAAGGTTGCGACAAGCTCTTTCGTTATATTTAGACATTGGCGCTAAAGCTTGTAGAGGCTTGCCGAGTTTTGCCAAGAGAGGAAATGCACCATTAAATATTGTTCAACCAAGCTCAACTTGCGTATTAATCAATTCGTCTTCTCGTACTCTTCATACATGTAAATATTTCTAAGTAACATACAATTTCCTACAGCACGTAATTTAATGTCGGTTTAAAATTTTATGTAATAAAACTATTGTCTTATCGACAACGTACATGAGAGAGGTGAAGTCGGTTTATATACCAATCAGAAAATTATATTCAGTTATTACAATCCAGGCGCGCGAACTTTTCTGTCGTGCACAAAAGCTGTCAGAAGTGATAGAACTGGCAGACCCTGACAGAGTGAGAGAGGAGGTGTCGACCGTTAAGGAGGGTCTCTCCATTCTCTGTGGCCGGGGAGGGAGTGCAGGGGGAGCCCCCTACGGGGAGTACGCGGAGTGTCTGCAACTCTTGGACACTTTGCAGAAGAGCGCTAATAATAGAAATGACGTTGCTTTACAGTGAGTATCTATAGGTCTTCTATATATTCTATAATAGAGAAGAAAAAAATCTGTCTGTACATTGAATATTTTTGCAAAAAAAATGATACAGGTCGAGATAAAAACACTAAGAGAATACGAATCTATGATTTTTATTTTTTCGTCTGTCTATTTGTACACGCACATATCCGGATCTACTGAACGGATTTGAATTAAACTTTTTTGTTGTATATTTGTTAGGTCAGGGCAGGCTATAATAGATTTTGAAAACTTGTATACCTGATGCAGAACCATAGTAGATCAAGTGAATTATAAAAAATAATAAAAAGCTGCCATAACAAAAAAGATTGCAATGTGATAAGCTTTTTCCAATGACATATAAAAATCAAGGATCTGGAACACCTGATGTAGAACCACAATAGAACATTTAAACTATTAAGAGTCAGAAATGGTTCTAGTAAAGTAGGATAGCAAGAAACAAAGTCGACGCCAAGTGGCGGGCGTCTACTAGTAGTTGAATATAATATTAGTATTTTTACTTCGCCCTGCAAAATTTTACTTTACTTTTGCAATAATTCTAATATGGCTGCCATGTTTACAATTCCCAGAGCGCTTGCCGAAGCAGAAGTGACTGCGGCTTGCGAAAGCGCTTTAACCTCGGGCCGTCGTTTCACGGTGCATTTTGTGCGCGCGTCGTACCTGCAGTGCGCGGCGGCGGCGCGGCGCTGCGTGGCCACGCCGCCGGCCCCGCCCTTGCCGGCGCTGCTGCTGGGCTGCGCCGGCGGCGTGCTGGTGGCGGCCGCGCACGTGCCCGGCCGCGTGGCCACCTCGGGCTTCACGGCGGAGAAGTGGCTCGAATGCGTGTTGCCGGTATTCAAGGCGAGCATCCTACAGCCTCCTCCCTCTGAGCGGAGTTCTCTGAGGACGCGCGCTGAGATGTGCGATACTAAGGTATTAAGTCAACTAAATAAGATACTATGGTAACTTTAATGAAAGGATATTTACCTAGTATATATAATTGTTCTCTTAGGTTCGATTCCCAGATAAAGCGGAATCGAAATCGGAAATCTTGTACCTTTTAATATTTAAAATGTTTGTTGTTATTCATTATACAAGTCGTGTCTCTTACCTCCTCCACGCGGCGCGCAGGTGAGCCTCATCACGTGCGAGGAGCTGGTGCAGGACGCGATGCGCGTCGCCATTAAGTTCGCGCAGGCGCAGCTGCCCTGCGACGAGCCGCGACGACGCACCGCCGCTGACTGACCGACTGGTGACACTACGTGACTGACATGACTGACGTCCCCGCGAGGGGTGTATAAGGTGCTATTACCTACTGACAATTTTGTTTTGTACAATTTTTTCTTCTTTGAAACTTGTGAAGTGAAGAATTTATTTTGCAGATGTGGTTACTTATCACGTGATAAGTCATTTAAAGTAATTAGATAGTGGAAATTATCATCTTTATCTTTTAGTTTAGGATTTCTTATGTATAACATATGACAAGTTTCATTTTAGAAAAAATTATACAACTGACTTCTATTGTTTTTTCTTGCTGAATGATAATTAGTTTAGCTGCAGTTATCTTTATTTCTAAATGTATTAAAATTTTAATTATTATTATGTTCTTTCTGAAGTATTTACTAAACATATATTAAAGAAATTAAATATTTGTGTTAAATAAATTAATTTCTGATCTATATTTAGTATGAGGTTATATTTTGTTTGTCTCTAATTCTAAAAAATACTTAAACTTACGTATTTTTTTAAATATCTTTCTGCTTTTTCGTTTTTCCCCAATGTTCTTCTGAAAACTGAATATGTAAAATATCTCTAATATATAACAAAAATAATTAAAATTAAAATTATATGTTATTAAAAATGACGTGCCACTCGTTAAGAAGTTAAGAAGTTAATATGATATATATATATATATATATATATATATATATATATATATATATATATATATATATATATATATATATATATATATATATATATATATATATATATAACATATTGTATTATTATGAAGCGACTACATATTCTCTACTTATGACTGTTAAAAGGGATGAATAGAAGTCACAAGGCGTATGTAGAAAATATTACTATTTATATGTATGGTAGTTATATTTAATATGAAAAGCTTAAATAAAACATAAACTTTTTAGTTTTATATACACAAAATGGTAGTGGTATCAAAACGTTTTGGTAGCATATAATTTTTTTTTAATTACGATCTCTGCACTGTGCTCCTTAGAAACCTATAAATTTTGGTAATCGTCGATTTATTAAATATTTTATTTTTTCTTCAAGACTTGTATAGCTTCATATTAAGCTTCCACTAGAGTGATCAAGATTTCAATATATTTCTAGTCTTATTATGTTAAATAAAAAAAACATTATAAACGTTAAATAGTTTTATTTAGAAAACCTTGTATAACCTTACAATGTGGATGGATGAAACAAAATGCAAGTTAATAATTCTGCAGTATTTAAATTTGGTTATAGAAAAGCTCACTCCGATGTTGAAATTGTTGAAAACGAATTGCTTGGAGACCATTAGGTGGCCTGTCAAGTAAGTAGAGGTTTGGTATATACAGCAGGTGCCAGGTGTTGACGATGAAAATATAGACAAAATCAACATCAGCATATTCTACGAGATAAAATTATAATACACCTTGTACTGGATCGGGTAGGGGCTGGCCCCAGGACAGAAGAGAAATAAAAATATTATTTTGTCATTAATATCGAAGACAGTTTAATATGTAAGCAAAAAGTTATTATTTTAAATTAATTACCGTTATGCCCCCTCTTCCCCTAAAGTATACATGTATCTATATGTATATATATATATATATATATATATATATATATATATATATATATATATATATATATATATATATATTAAAAACGGCCATAACTAAACTGATATATGACAGTATACGTTTAATTTATTCTTTTGAGTGACATATGCATGTTAGATGACTCGCTGTGAGTGCTTCTTCAAAATGTAAGCCGCGACACAATGACAAGCAGTAGTTTGAATCGGCAAAACTGTCATAGCATGTCATTTTAATGACAAGTACAGAACCAGCCTTAGGGTCTAGTATGGAGTCGGCATCAGATCTCCCTGGAATATCTGCAATGGGTAAAAATATATTTGCTTTCAATAAACTTTTTATAACTTACTTTTGTTTATCTTATATATGTTAGACTTAAATATAATTTCTTTAAAAGAACCATACTGACATTTTTAGTGTCCGACCGATAGTTCGGTTTCGGTTTCGGTTGAGTTTTGGCAAAAAAATGATTTGTGATTAGTTTCGGTTTCGGTTTCAGCCGTAAAAATCAGTTTCGGTCGGACACTAGACATTTTAGTACAAATCTAGCTGCCATTTTTAAACTTCCAAATTTTGTAATATTTTGCATGTTAATATTTAATATATCAATTTAATTATTATTTCATCTTTTAATAAGTAGGTTATGTTCTTAGACAGACATTATACAATATACTTACTGTTAATCTCTAAAAGACTTGAATCATCGGGCGTCACTGCCGAGTAGACGCTGCTCAATGTGACCAACAGAATAAAAAAATATATATCATATTTGAGATTCATTTTAATGCTCTCTAAATAATATGCTTGTATTGTTAAGTAACACTGTTATATATCCAACCAGGTCTTCTAAGTATTTTAATTATCCATATTTTGAATACTTTTAACTTTATCATTAAGGAATTTGTTTACTTTCATTGCTTGTTGGCAGCTACACTTCAGCATGCTTCAGCATTGATTTGCATCGTTAAATTGTAGAATTATTATTTACATTAGCCTATCACATTTATTTACGTACATATAAAACTCTTCTGGCATCAGTCACAGATATGTGTTTCTCAGAATTCTGTCACATGTATATTTTCAAAATAAATCAATTATTATGAGAAAATGTTGTGCGATTTTGCCGATGCTATATTTTCAAAGCATGAAGGCGAAGTCCTTACCAAGACGACTAGGTTAAATTATTTTCGACTTCTTCCTGTCTGTCCGTTGCAAATAAAACGTGTGTTTTTGTTTCATAAGATTTAGTATTTTTGTTAATAATGAAGTGAATGAACATATTTTTTACCAGTATTAGTTTCTGTTCGCAGCCTAATTTGCATGGATCACACTTTTTCTATCTATTACTTGTTTCATGAAATATTGGGCCCAGAATATACGAACTAGGTACGGACATATAGCATTTCACGTCGTTTTTGGAATCTATCTCATAATTCAGAAGTACCAGGATTTTAGGGTTTCATAACAGAATGATATATCGTCATGTATGTCTGTCAATTTGTATTGTTATATGATGAAGATGGACGGACAGGCAGATAAATTATTAGGATTATTAGGGGAATAATTAGGAGTATACCTACGAGTGAAATTTTATAGATAGATGTATTATGAATCGCTTTCAGATTTTGTGATTATGATATGATGATTTATGATAGGGTGGAACTGACATAAATAAAGCCATCAAACCTACACATGACAGGTATGGTAAGATAGGTAAGGTTCTATAGGTTTTTAAATATATCTAGTGCTTTATAAGCACCTAAGAGTCGCCAGGAGGCATATTCTGGGAAAGTAACGGGATGACATTGTTACATACCTTCAACAGCTTGTATCAAAAGGCAGAAGTACCCCAAAGATCTAGATGTAGAGATTTCAACTTCACAAAAAAATATAATAGGGGACCAATGGAGAAGGAAATTCTACACAAACATAGTAAAATGTGACCAACAGAATATATATAGTTAGTGTGGATTTACGCTTACGATTTACTAAATATATTATTTATACTTACTGTCAGTTGGTTTAATACTCGAATTATTCGGTACCGAGTAAACTCCGGTCAATGTTACCAACATTATCAAAAAAAAACAAGTTGTATGTAACATTCATTTCAATGCTTTGCATATATTTAATAATATGTGTTTATTGTATGGAAACGCCGTTTTTATATCCGACGTTGTGTTCAAATATTCAAGTTATCCATGTTTTTAATATTTTTAACAAAATGTTATCATCGAGGAATTTCATTAGTTCCATTGGTCGATTGGTTGGCTTAAGTGTTGAGTTGAGACTGACATTAACTTACTGTCGAATCGAGTAACGACGGTCGGTCTGTTTCTTGTTAGGCTTTTAGCTCGTCTATCAGCTTCACCTTTTATTAAGTTATAAATTTTTTTTTTTTTACCTGGCCCACCTTTAGTTTCTCACCATCTGTTTTTGTTTTAAAATACCTTTATTCAATATAAAATTATAATAATTATAAAACAGACATAGTCAGTCACCTATATATCAAGAAAAGAAAAAGTGTACATATAAAAAGTTTATATAAAAAGTGTATATAAAATTATATATAAAAACTGAATGAAAAAAAACACTGTACATAAAATCAAGTGAACTTTTAAATACGGCTGCATTCTATATGCATAAAATCTCAAAAATTGCAGCAACTCCTAAGCCTGGAAAAAATATGAAGGAAATAATATTTGTAAATAAAAGAGTTCACATATGAAAAGTGTACATAATACTCCACTTACTTGACTTAATGTCCTATGGACCCATGTCCCCTAGATGGGGCAGAGGGCGTCCACAGATATCTTCCATCGCGATCTGTCTGTCTGTCTAGCTTCACGCTTCTCCTCGGTCCACATTATTCCGATGTTTGCCGCTTTTGTCAACACGGTGCGAACTTTTCCCTTGCGAATTCCAGACCAAAGATTGTTTGAGTATATATGGTTGGGACCCATGAGGAGCATGTGGACAATCCATTGCCATCTGCGGCGCTTGATCTGGCGGTCGATTGGGCTCTAGTGGCATTTCTCCAATAGTTCTACGTTGGAAATGGTCTCGGGCCAGTAGATATCGAAAATGCGGCGAAGACAGCGGTTGACGAAGACTTGGACTTGGCGTGTGATGTTGTTTGTAACTTTCCACGTTTCGCACCCATAAAGCAGCACGGATTTTACATCGGCCCCAGTATCTTTAGCTTGATTCTTGGGGTCAGTTTCCGAGATTACCAAACAGGTCTCAGCTGCGTGAAGGTAGCTCGAAGGTTGGCGATCCGTGAAACGATGTTCTCTTCCCCAGTCTCTGCCACGATGCTACCGAGGTAGGTAAATTTGTGGACGCGTTCCACTTCCTCCGTGCCAATCAGCAACGGTGAGTTGTTGTGACCAAAGACCCAAGAAACGTGAGCTGGCGTCAAGACCCAAGAAATGAGAACTGGCGTCTTGACGCCAGTTCTCATTTCTTGGGTCTTGGGTCTGGTTTTGCCGCTTCCAACTATAGGTTGCTTAATTTAACTTGTCGAACGCACGCATGTCGGCGTGTGTGTGACTCAGCTAGCACAGATCATTGGTGTAGTCCAAGTCTTCTTGGACATTCCCCACTCTATGCTACGACGCTTGTTTTCAGGGATGCGGAGCATTATGCCATCTAGAACGACCAAAAAGAAGAGCGGTGACAAGAGGCATCCCTGGCGGACACTCTTTACATAATACATTGTATATAAAAAGTGTACGTAAAAAAGTGTAAATAAAACTGTATATAAAAACTGAATGTAAAAAAACTGTATATCTGTATATAAAATAAAGTAAACTTTTAAATACGCCTGCATTCTATATGTATCAAATCTAAAAGCAATGTCGCCAGGCCTAAGCCTGGAAAAATATGATGGAAATAAAAGGTGTATATAAAAAAGTTATTATAAAATGTGTACATAATTTTTTTTATAAAAAGTGTATATAAAAATACATTTAAAAGAGTAATCTAAAAAATCTTAAAGTGAAGTTTAAAATACGGCTGCATTCTATGTGCATAAAATAAAAGGCAGCCAGTTAGTTTTAAGCCTGGTTGTATATAAAAAAATAAAAGGTGTATATAAAACACGTATATAAAAAAGTGTGTATAAAACCTGTATACAAAAACTGCATATAAAAAAATTATATAAAAAGATTATATTAAAAAGACCTACTGAAGCAAGACATGGCCGCTAACCATGCTATATATATATATATATATATATATATATATATATATATATATATATATATATATATATATATATATATATATATATATATATATATATATATATATATATATATATATATATATATATATATATATATATATATATATATATATATATATATATTTTAAATGTAACTATTATAATGTTATTATTAACTATAATCATGTGATATTCTATAAATTAGGCTTTCTGAACAATTGCGCTTTCCTTTTTGATTTTCTTTAAATTGAATTTATGTTGCCATGTACATACTGTTCACGATAGTTTTAAGTGGATGTATTTTTTATTTTATTTTTATTAGTACAAATAAAATACGTATGCACTATGCATATACATCATGGGTACTTTTTTTATCGACGTCGACAAAGTACGGCATTGGATTTCGCACAAGTTATTAAAGTCACTAAAATAGAAATCACGGACGATCGTTACTATAGATAGATTCTAAATGGTTCGCGATTCAACCACATATAAACATTCGTTAAAATTTCAACAGAAGAGTAAAACTTACTAACTAAATTGACTAATTACGCGATAATATAATTATATTGATAATTTTACTTACTTTTTAATTCGTCATAATCGTTTTTAGTATTTGTGTAGACGACACACAGTGTCGCCAATATTACGGACAACCATAAGATATTTTTAATGGCCATAGCTGAAGTAATTTTTGTACGATTGATTTTATTAACATACATACATTGTTTATATATCGGTTTGAAAATTACAAATATGCTACGACATTACTAAATCAACTTTATGATCGGGAACGCCATTCCGCTTTCGGACGATGTGCTACTAACTCATTTATTATCTGTTATATTATACCATGTACTGGTATGTTGTTAGATGCCATTTCTCAAGTATGTATACTTTAAATACATTTATACACAAAAGTATTTATGTAAGCAGATAACTTTACTATAGACAAAATAATTTTAATAACTTCGAACATCCAGCCTCACAAACTTTCGCATATATGTATAATTTTAACATTAATATATCATTAATTTCATGCCGAATTTTGTAGATTTTGTTGATAATAATCTTATTTTCTAACTATTAGCTGCACATATCTCCAAGCTTCTTATTAGCCTCTTACTTTTAAGACTTGATGTGGTATGTTACTAGCTGACATAAAATCATATTATGCAGTTTCAATGGTATGAGCGGCCTTTTTAAAGGTGAATGTGACATGTGTATACTTTACACTTGTTTTGACTCTCCAATTATTTGCTTTAATTCTCAATTTATTCATCTTGCAAATTATTAAAGTGTTCTTTTAAGCTTTTCAGTACCTTTATTTGGATCTTTGTGACTTGAGAGTACCTAGTGCCGTATCATCAATGTAAGTCTCAATGTCATCGGAATGAGGTCAGTTAGCGGTGTAGATTGTTTATAATACCAAATCCAATACTGATAAGAACTTAAGGGCGCGCACATACTGTTCGGTAGAAAGCAATCAAAGGCTCACTTCGTTGTAGGGCAGTATTCCTCGCCCTGCACCCATTCATGGGGGCCGGAGAAGGGCGGAATCCCTTTTCCGGCCCCCATGAATGGGTCCAGGGACGAGGGACTTGGGGAAGTCTTTGTTCCTCCGGGCGGAGGTAGTCAAAAAGGATTTCCCCCCGTAAAAAAAAAGTACTGAGCGTGCAGATCACGAGTATATATACAAAAGTTCCATTAAAGACAAAAACCCATCCTAGTAGAGAGCCTTAATATTCGCTTAAAGATTACTAATAGTGCTAATTAAGTACTGGTGTTGAAAATTAAACAGCTGTTCAATACATTCCTTGATATTTATCGCGATATGCAACTTGCGACGCTCCAATTTGCTACATTAGGACAGCACAATATATGTCCATTAAACTAAGTTATATACTTCTTCCATCGTTCTCAAGACAATCAACAAGTTTGGTTTTCTTCAGCATATTTGGTACATGTGTCGACTGTTTTTCATGTCAGATGACAATCTGATGCTCTGGGGAATGTCGTTAGATTTCCTAGTAAATTCAATTTTAACTCAATAGTTACAAAAAAGTTTTTAATATTTTAAGGGTTGCGTACCTAAACATTGATTAAAATAAGAGCATTCTATTGTATCTCTCTATCAGTCTGTTAAAAGTACACAAATCGTGTGGAGGTGTCAAGATGAAAATAATAACAAATATTCAGTTCTATAGTCTCTTGTAATACTGATTTTTATTAATAACATTATTAAGTCAACGCAATCTAAAGATATGGTTTTTACCTTTTTTTCCCCTTTTCGTATGAAATTCGGCTCGTAATCAAAACCTATATATACATACTTCCCTTTGGCCTATAGTTATGAAAATTGGCAAGTAGTTAGAACTTGTAGTAAAGGAAATGTAAAATGTAATGTAAAATTTAAGTTATTGGGATATACTTTTAGTGACCGACTAAAAATTCGGTTTCGGTTGAGTTTCGGTGGAAAACCTGCCAAAACTACGACCGAAACCGAAACTGCATTCGTGAGTTGCCGCGCTGTCCTCGGTCATGATCGGTGTGGCAAATTCCTAATCATGTCGTGACTTGTTTGTGTTCGCAATGCCTTTTGATGTTTGTGTATTTTCGTGTGTTATGTTTTAAATTAGGTAAGTTTTATCGTGTGATAAAGTATGAGTTAAAGTATGTAGTAAACATAAAAAAATATATTTAACATAACAAGTTAAATATCATATACCATATAATATATAACTATCTAAATATTTTGTGGTTACTTTAACTCATTCGCTAATGGTATACGTAAACAAGCAATAGTTAGGTATACTTTAATGATTTTAAGGTATGATGGGATTGGAACCCGAGCTTCATGGATATAAAAAACCATTTTAAAAAATGTTTTCTTTATATCCCGACTGCTACTTAGCATTATCCCGGCCTATTGCCAGGGTCTGCTTTCCTACTTATATTGACTCCACTTTGCACGGTCTTGAGCATCCTCAGTGGTTAGTCCATTAGCTCTCATGTCCTGCATCACGACGTCCAGCCATCGTTTCCTTGGGCGTCCGGGGGTCTTACTCCAGGGACATACATATCAACTTCCGACATAGTTCTTAGACCGGCACAAAATGTTTCCATACCATCTCAGACGACGCTCTTGGAGTTTATCCGCTACGTCACGGACCTCGAGACTAGCTCGAATTAATGTGTTGCGTATGCGGTCAGCCCAAGTTACACCACACATCCACTTCAGCATCTTCATCTCCGTAAACGTAAAGCTCCTGAGTGTGCCGAGATTATGCTGGCCAACATTCGCTGCTGTATAAAAGAACTGGTCGGATCATTCTCTTGTATATCAGCCCCTTGAGTTCGGGAGTTTAAGGATCAGCAAAGGTGTGAATAATAATAATTCAAATTTCAACACTTCAAAAAATAAAACGCACATATTACTTAATATATTTTCATAATTTTATTGATAAGAGATTAGAACAAGGGACCACTTTTAAGCAACTCATTCGGAATAATTTTACATTAAATACTTGAATATCCTAAATCTGTTTAACAATAGTAGCTCTACAGTCGACTCTGGAACTCGTAGCTCGTAGTCGAGGTCCCCTTACCTCCTTTTTATTTAAAAAAACCCGTCGTAGCTGACAGGTGCTTTGAGTTTATTCTGTGTATTTTTTTATCTTTGCATTGAAACCGCGAAAATAACTTATATCTATATCTATACATATAAACATTTATTTCATGGCTGTCTGTAAATCTGTCTGTCTGTGACATGGAACAACATATGACAAAAACACACGTTTTACGTCACGTATGTTGGCACGTTTTGGCTTACCGATTGATTGATAAAACAATATTCTTTTTATTATTTTTTAAGTGTTTCTTCCAACTTATGACAAAGAATAGTATATAATAATTTCGACACAGTTCGATGAAGAACGCATGGCTTAGTGGCAGAGCGCTTAGACGGTTTTCATTTAGCGCGGGTCCAAATCCAGCTGCGTTCAAATTTAAAAATACCTATACATATATATATAGAACATGTATATTATAGTGTATATCCGAATACATCGATCAAACGGGCCGCTAGTAATAAATAAATACACACGTAAATTTGAAAATATATAATTTTTACTTTAAAATGTTTAAAACGTCTTTATGCAGTACCAGTACCAGTATCTATGAATACAGCCAACGATACAATTGTGTGTAAACTAGACATCATAATGATCATGACTTTGAATGGCATACGCAGGTGTGAGGATCAGAAGAAGACCATTTATCAAAATGTAACGCTCTACACAGTACATACCAACAATATACGAAGTTTGCATAATTACACCTTGTTTTTATCACAAGTACAGAATTAGGTTTGGGATCTTGGACTGGGTCTTCATCAAAACTTGGCGCATCTGAAATTAATAAAAATATGTTTTAAATTAATACAAAAATGTATTAAAATGAAGCTGATTTATTCGCTCTGGTAAAAAGAGAACGCGGAATGAAAATGTTGGGCGATAAGTGCTGAACGGAGAGTTTAAGCACTATGCTATGCTAGCCTTCTATATACAAGGAAGGAAGGCAGGAAGATCCAAAATATATTAAATTTGCACTTAATTTCTTTACTTTTTACTTATGCAATAATTTTCGTTTATTTCATTAATGCCAAACTGTAAACATTATAATACAAAAAAAAGACACCATATATTATGTATAAAAGGTACCATATTAGGTGTTAATATAAAATTTGTTTTATACTATAGACGCCACTGTGCGCAGTTGGATGCCTGATTTTTGTTGGATGGATGAACTGCTAGTGTCTGATAGATGGTAAAAATGCCACTTGATTTTTTTTTATCTTTGTCTTGCCCCACGTGGTTACTATTTTGGCAAGGTTAACGCAAAAATGGGATCCATCGAATCCACTAAATACAAAAATAAAAATATACAGACATTTTATCTTAATATTTATAGATATAAATATTATATCGATTTAATTACTAGAACGAAATTAATAAAAAGATAATATTTTTCGAAATAAAATTAACGCAATATACTTACTGTTAATTTCTCCAAGACTTGAATCATCGGGCGTCACTGCCGAGTAGACGCTGCTCAATGTGACCAACAGAATAAAAAAATATATATCATATTTGACATTCATTTTAATGCTCTACATATAATCTAATGTTTGTATTACTCGGAAACACCGTATTTATATGACGTAACGATGTGTTCAAATATTTTAATTATTCATGTTTTTAATACTTTTAATGAAATTTTATCATCAAAGAATTACACTGTCATTGGTTGTCGGCGGCGACACTTAGTAAAGGTACTTAGATAAAAATATTAAATCATTTTTTTTCAAGCTTCACGCTGTATCCCGCACGCAGCAGGGTGGAGGGAACCGTAGGCAGAAGGAATCTAGTGTTAAGACACTCCGTTCACCACTATCTGCCTTTCGAGGCATTGCGTTTTGGGTGACGGAAATGAACGCCGCGGTTTGCCTTATTGCCAGAGCGGAGAAAATCTTATATCTTTTAATACTTAAAGAAGACATATAAGAATTTTAACGCAGCGGGAGTCGAACCCGCGCTTCATGGAAACCGTCTAAGCGCTCTGACCACTAAGCCATGCGTTCTTCCTCAAGCTGTGTCGAAATTCTTATATGCTTTATACAACTTAAAAAAATATCGGAAATAAGTGCGAGAAGAGCTCTTGCACTGAGGGGTCCGCATCAATTTCGTGATTGGTTGGACGTGGTCAGTGGAATGTTCAGCTTATAAGAATTTATAAACTTACTAAATTTGTATTTAGGTACACATTTTCTCTCTAACGAACAACACACATCATTTTTTAATTATTGGATATTTAACGAAATACAATTACAAACATTTTTTATGTAGTTCATTTCATATAAAATTAGTGAATACGACCGCAAATTTAAGTTTGACCGCAAATTTAGGTTGATTGCATCATATTGGTACGGAGCTAGGACCGTAAATACCACTCGCACTTGACCGACATTTTTTTTTACAATATCATTAGCTTTTGTTTAGTGTATTTTGTACATAAATAGTAAATAATATATTATAGTGAATTATTGGACGTATATAGAAAATATAGACGTCGAATATAGAACCTCTTCCTTATTTGGCTTGTGTACTTGAAAATGATAAAATATTATATTTTAAAACATTATAAAGGAAAATAGTAGATTCAAATTAGATAGTGTTAAAATTATCTTTACGTATACGTAATATGTATACGTATACGTATACGTAATACGCTTTAAATTATCTTTGACGGCAAAAAACGGCAAAAAACGAAATAGTATTTAACACGTAACAGGTATTTCATTACAAATTTATATTTATATTCAAAATACATTACACTAGGTTCAACAAAAAAAAATAAGAAAACATTTTAAAAACTAGTAAAACTGTTTATTTACAAATCTTTGTATGACCTTATACAATTTTTTTCTAATGATTCTATGCAAAAAGTATTACTTAATTTCAGTATTTTTATATAAAAAATAAAAATTTACAATTTTTTTCGTTATTAAATATACTAATTGCATAGGTTTTTTTTTTAAATAATTGAAAAGTATTTAAACATAGTCGTAATCAAGTCTAATGATTGTCCATATACTGTAGATCGGATAATAGTAGCACTGTGTTGGGCAGCGGTCGGGGCTGAGGTGACAAGATGGTCAACGTCTGCCTTTCCATATCCACAGCAGTCCTACAAATAAAAATATATTTCTCTAATATAAACAGATATTGTTAAAAATAATTATAAATCATAAAAAATGCTTTGAAATATTTTCATTAATGTACCAATTGTATTTATATACAAGTAAACTTATAAATTGTATGCTTTTAACTTAATAAATAGCATTCAAATACTTTTGTACTTTACAGACACACCATCACGCAGTCATATTATCACACACACTGACACACATCACTCACACACACACACACACACACACACACACACACACACACACACAATATACATAGGTACTGTATTCTTGTATTTTCGTTGTTGTTAACTATTATGGGTGCATATCTATATTTTAATCATTTTCGTGAGAGAGCCTGGCGACTAGTGACACAAGCTTAGAGCTTAGTAGGTTCAAGCGTCAGTCTCGCATAACTGTAAATAATACCTATGTACCGTAATTTAAAACCAATTTTCTTGTTATGCTTACATTATGTTGAGAAATAAAGTGTTTTTTTTATTATTATATTTACATCAAGTACAAGGATACTTACACACAAACAAACCCCGCCAAGTTGCAATGGAGTACGTGTTCATCACTACCGCCGCCGCCAACACTGGCACTGGCACCACCAGGGACACTTCCACTTCCACTAGCACTGGCACCAGCACTATCACTATTTTCATCCACTGGTGCAAAAGACACAGCCAATAGTCGATGGGCAAGGGCAGGTGTCGGCCATACACTCACTAACTTAGTAAGAGCGTCAGCTGCCCTCATGCCTAGTGGCATGCATGAGTCGGGAAGGGAAGGCGCACCCACCTGTGGGATAGAGGTTTGAATTTAGGTAGGGGTACTATTCTAGATAATAATATATTATGTTTGAACTTAGCGCTAATTAGTCGATTGTGGTTTTTTTACAATGCACATTATCCTGTATTTAATAGGGCAAGCTGAAAAAAATTTGTGATGGTCAGACAAACACCAAATCTACAAACAGAATAATATCTAAATATTTCATTAAAAACGCCCAAATTACACATTCAATATTATTGAACAAATATATAACAAATAGCAAAACAACAAACTCACTTACAATTTACTTTCTTAAATATGCCTTAAAATTACTTACCTTATATATTTTTAAATCTGAAAATTTGACATCAAATGAATGAGGGTAGTACGGTGTTCGTTTCCCGTAGAAATATTCACGAATGCGCGCATCTCGGGCCTCAGCACGTTGAGTAGATGATCTCTCCACTACCTATAGATTTAAATAATATGGAGAATTAGTAGATTAAAATGTTACTAGTAATATTAATTAAGCGAAATTACAATATATGGCATAAAAAAGTAGGTCTAGTCTAAATCTATTAGTGTAATGTAATGTAAAGGTCTTTTCAATTATTTAAAATTATGGAAACAAAGCTTTTTAGTTTTATTTTAAATTTCTTTATTTCTGTTGGAACTATACCATAGTGTATATTTAAAACATTGCTATACTGAACAAAGTGATCTAGTAACTAATGGTACATACCCCACCACTTTTAGGTAAATACACCACTTTGACAAACTTCGGCATATCCCTCTTGAGCTCATTATATAACCTTTCATTATCCAATACTAGTATCACATCAACCTGAAACAGAATAAAAATGTATATGATAATAATCTTACTGAAATTTGAATATTCTTCATTTATTTTTATAAATTTTTATACTTTTATAAAATTAACACTCATATAAGTTATGACATACATATGTATACAATATTGTACTAATGAATATTGAGTATTGGGGAGTCGAGTGCAGTAACCGATACTACACTACAGTGTCTATGGATTTATGGACACTATTAAATGGAGATTTTGCTGAGTTTTGTAATATATATTGGGCCTATGTACCAGAATGTAATATATCTCAACTAAAAGAGATTAATCTAAGGCTCTCTTTGATTATTTTGCAATATAAAAAAAATATTTACTTCAAATGCTTGAGCAGCATGCGTCAGTACTTTATATCCTGCTCCTTTAATCCATCCGCATGTGTTTATTATTACTCCTGATGTAGATGCTAAAAATATTACATAACAGTTTTAATATATTGTTATTTATATGTTATAATTTTGTTGATACAAATTTAGCTTATTCAAAAATATTAGCTATTATTTAATTATATATTTTGAAAAGTAATTCATTTTATGCATACATATGTTGTTTTCTTAAGAATTTATCTTTCTAATCTACAAGTAAGTGTGTTTTATAATTATATATAAATTGGAATACAATAAAATTGTGGATTATATAAGAGAGCACTTCGTCTTTGTTATATTGCTGCCAAATAAACTAACACTTAATATGAAAAATTTTACACTGGAACTTTCAACTTTTTAGTGACATTGGCCATATTTTATAATTTTTTTATTATTTAGATCTCTTTTTTCATTATATTAAAAAGAAACAACAAATTTACCTTTTTTATTGTTTTCACATCTTTCAGCAATAACTTCTGCTAGCCTTGACACAATAGTGTTGTATAGTTCAAGATTATCACCAGGAGATTTGTGACCAAAGTGGTATACAAGGGGAGCTTGTTGGCTGAAACCTTCTTCTATGGATGCTGGTCTCTCTACTAATAACGCACCTATAATAAAAAAATGTATTATTATCTAATATGATACTTATAAAAGAAGGTTCTCTATTTATAAAAGTACATAAGTTTTACAAGTAAGTACAAATATAAGCAAAATATTTACCAATAGTCCCTGGAACACTAATATGACCTTGTCCAACATCTAAGTCAACAAAAATAGGTCTTCTTCCCATTCTGACCGCATAGTTTAGTAAAATTTTAGTTAAAGTGGACTTTCCCACATCTCCTGGTCCTACCACCATAGTCACTGGTCCTCGAGTATTCTCTTGTTCTGCTGCTACTCTTTGCTGTTCCAAAGCTGCATGGACATTCAAGTAAACTACCTAAAATAGTATGTTAAAATTATAGTATTAAATTTGATATCATTATTACTATCAATAAAAAAGAAATTAAATTTTACTTACCATTGGTGTTTCTTTAGCAATGTAACTCACTTCAGTACGTCCTCGTAACTCAACTGTACAACCATGCCACGTAAACACAGCCACCTTAGCTCCAGTATGGAATTCATAAGGTTTCCCCTTGACCAACTCCGTGCCAAACAGTTCTGCGTATCCACTTTTAACCTAACCAAAATCAAAATGATTTCTATATTATTTAAAACTTTTAGACATCAATAAACATTAAATACATTATAGAACCCAGATGTTTTGATGTATTATAAATGCATTATAAATGCATCTACCTCTAAGACTACTTTTTCATTTTTAGATTCAACCTCAAAACGGAGTTCAGAGTCAGGTTCTAATTTAAATTCTTGTAATTGGATTTCAGTCATTTTTACTAATATTTATTTAAAATATACGTTTTTCTTTAATTCATAAAGAATATTTATTTACGATTTAAAAACAAATAATGTTGGCAATTGGCAAGTCAACTGTTTGAAAACAATACAGATTAAAAATAAATGTTTACTTTGACAACTTGCAAGGCAAACAACATATATCAATTGTTTGAATTTTAAAACATTAACTTATAATCTGAAAATAGTATGAAAATAGTTATTATAAATCTTTAGAAGACCAGTTTTATACAACTTAGGCGTAAGAAAATGTTTATTATTAATATGAAATGCATAATACAATTTATGTACGGTGCATTATCAAAACGTCAACAACGACAATAGATTCAAATAATCAAGTTGTTTTGATTCCTTGTATATTTAATGGACGTAACAAATTTATTGCTTACTTTTATGTATAATTCTTTTCATATTTAATGGACAAATAAAATTTTAAGAATGGAAAATTCTTTTTTTGAATATCGTGACGAGACTGGAGTGGACAGTGATTCAGAATCTGAATTTATCGATAATAGTTTAATAGATGAATCAATAAGTCCCAAGAAAACACCAGGCAAGAAAAATCAAACAGCTTTTATACCTGAATCTGAGGATTCCCTAACAGAAGGTTAGTTTTTTAAATAAATTGTGCTTTGTTCAGTCTACTACTTTAAAATTTATTTTAGTAATTTAAACCAACTTTTTTACAGAAGAAGAGAGTACGTCTACCCGTTCTCCGAAATCAATATCAAGAAGAAGTAATGTTAAAGTATTATCAAATCAGATAGTTTTAAGTAGTGATGACGGTAAATAATGTTATTAACAAAGTACAATATGTTTTTTCAATTATATTGGAATTTTATGTTACTTAAAATTTTCAGACCAAAGCAAAAGAGGCAGCTTTAGGAAACAATCCGATACTTCTAATAGAGTAGTGCTTAGTTCATCTGAGGATGAAGGTAAAATTATGATTTATAATGTCAAATCAAATTGATTAATAAAAGAATATCAAATCGAAATGATATTTGAGGATAGTCAATTTTCTAAATATACATGTATTTACAGGTGAAATCTCACCCGAAATTATACCCCGAAAACGACATCCACAAGCAATACCTAGATCTTCTAATTCATTTATTGGACGTAAAACAAAAAAGCGAATTATGAGGCTAGACTCAGACACAGAAAATTCTATAATAATAGAACATGACAAAAACAGAAAAATAGCCTGTTTGAAAGACACTCCATTAAAAATAGAGAACTTAAAAAGAAACTTAAGAGATTTAAAGAATATGAGTATTCAAAGTAGTGATGAAGATAATGTAGACCAAAATAATGACAAACTTGAGTATAGTGAAGAAGAATGTGACAGTACTAGTGAAAACAATGACAAAACTGGTGAAACTAAAAGCCATGGAAGTGATGAAAACGTACAAAATAGTGACAACAATGATGAAACATATTGTGATGATGAAGAAAATAGTGGAAGTGATAAAGAAAAGAAACGAATTAGTACTAGCGATGATGGTGACGAAGACCAGATAGTCATGTCTCGTGCAACACGCATGAGCATAATGGGTATGATACCCAAAGAAAATGAAAGTGACGATTCTGATTATATACAATCTGATGATGTAAGTTTATTTACTTTTAACTTATATATAAGTGAGGAATACTATTAAAAAAAATTATATTTTGAGTTAACTTGATTGGTGTTCTCTATATTTCTTAATCCAATTTTTTTACAATTTAGATGATATATAAAGATAAAAAAAAAGATACATTTGAAACAAGTAAATGTTTTTTTTAGATTTGCTTAGATATTAGTAATAAAAAACTCAAATAATTTAGTCAAAATGTTATATACTTATATAAAATAATATTTTTTTAATAAACAACTTCTATTCTATTTGTACTATTAATAATTAAGACAGTAAATTTTTATTTTCGTAATAAAAAATTAAAAGTTTCTTGTTGAATTTAGACCTGTCATTATTATTATGAAAACTGATTAACTACTTTCAGACACCCCTATCATCAAATAGGAATTCTTTAATTAATTTATCCGAACCTCAAGCTGATGCAGAAGAAGTACAAGTACTTAATACACCAGAACGGAGCCCTAGTAATGGAGAAAATTCTAGAATATCTTGTTCGCCCATAGCAAGCCCTCTACACGATATAACTAATGAAATTAATAATTCAAATCAAAATGTCTCAAGTATGAGGAGTTCTAATATAAGTTTAACAAAATCAGATATTAATGACAGTAAATCGAGAAGCCTAAACGGTAGTAAGGAAATAAGAATGACTTACAAAGAAAATGTTATAGATGATGAGTTAACTATTATTGATGCCAATCCTGAAATTATCGCATTGAGCAGTGATGATGAATACGAGGTAAGATTTATGTTATAATAATAATAATTAAAATTTAAAACAAACAGGTTATGTTCGGTGTTGAGTACCGCTACTTAACGGAAATGAAAAAAACAGCATCTTGACACTACTGTTCTCTCAGCCTACTTTGAGATGTATTATGTGAGGATGAAGTGAAGGAATCAATTATATAATAATAAATGTTCTTTTTTTATTATTTTTTATGAGTTTCTAGTGCTGGGTAAATTATTATATTTATATATACATTTCTCTCCTATTCAATTGTGAGTTGATGTTTCGTAATTGGTAGAAAGTGGAGCAAAGAGTGTCTTAACACTAGGATACTTACCATAATAACTTTTAATGTTGGAAATAATTGAACAGATCATTGTTTTGTACAAAAACATACATACATTGAATGGAATACATGTCATAAATGTATCATAAATTCTTATTTTTTATAGTTCTATTTGTTAAGTTAGGGCCCCAGTTATGAAGTTTAATATGATAGTGGATTCATATACGCATATAAAAGTAGGCTGTGTAAGTGTAGTCTGTGTGGTTTTTTTTATAAAACTTGTTTTGGACTATTGAAACTTTACAAAAATAT
The DNA here is from genome assembly GCA_037127375.1 of Dione juno. Lineage (NCBI taxonomy): Eukaryota > Metazoa > Arthropoda > Insecta > Lepidoptera > Nymphalidae > Dione > Dione juno. The sequence continues at coordinate 8,965,367 of JAXRJS010000067.1, forward strand.
ATATATTTTTAATTATATAGATTAGCTTGATAGGTTTTTCGTATAAATACAGTGTAAGCTATCAAAAACTAGTAAGGCGATGTTTTTTTTTTTTTTTTTAACTCATTTAGAATTTTTATTAACTTCCAACCTCCTCCAATCGAAATATTTAAAAATAAAAATGATCAAGAACGTGTACATTTTTGTAGAGAAAAAGTTTATTACGCCGATTATAAAAATATAGCCACACCAGATAAAATGGTATGGTATTTTTTTGTCGAGTTAGTCGTAGATTCCTATTTGACTGACATAAAAAAAAATCAGCTTTATTATTATGTGCATAAATTAGCCTAGAGCACTTTGAAATGGATTTGTTTTTTTTTTTCTCTGTGCCTACAACTTCAACATATGAGGGTAGATTCAAAATAACCATCAACAGTCATTCAACAGTCAATTACTCATAGTCTACATATTTTTGTTATTGGTTCACATTTCTTGTTAATATTACGTGATTTCATTAATAAACTAGCTAGTTATGTTTTTTTTTCTGTTAGTGAAGTGAAATTTGGGAAAAATGCCAAAATCCGTGAGTAATAGCTATCGCTTCGTTTCTACTTTACAAGTGTTAAGTTCTATATAAATTTTGTTTGACAAAACGCTTATGCTTCATATGTTACATTTTTATAGTACTTTGTTTTGTTTATTTCTAACGTAATTTCTGGAAGGTCTGCTATATAATATGTAAATAGAGTATTCGCCGTACAACAAAAGTGGAGTACATTTGTTGTACGGCGTAAAATCAAAGGGGCAGATTACCCTTAAGCTTCAAATTATCAGTTTGGGTGGAAATAACCTAGTATTAAGACACTACTTTCTCCATATTGCACCCATTTACGTATTGGGTAACGGAACTCAACGCTGTGCTTTCTTAACGGGACAAAATAAATCGGTTTTTTTTAATATAAATATAGCAAGGGATGACAATGTAGCTATGCCTAATTGTCATTAAGTATATAGACATTGAGTTTAATACAAGTTACATTGAAACATTCGTCTTAAAAGTTGGATACATCAAATATTTTCAGATCAAAGATGAGAAGAAATCGCCTAACGTCAAGAAATCGCCAAGGATAAAGAGCGATGAGAAAGAAAAGAGAATGGACAGTGATATAAAACAGTATTTGCTACCACAGAGTTATCCAAACCAAGTGGTGTATGTCAAGAAACAAGTTAGAGAGAACGAGCTCAACAAGCTAAATGGACTTAGGGAGGAATTGAAAAATATACGCGTGAGTTCTGTTCTGTTCTGTTCTTTAGTTCTTTGCTTTCAAAATGAATAAAAATAACTTAAAATTTGTGGGTTATAGTTGTTTTTGGCCTTACGCTTTTTACCAGGGCAGGCAGAGAGTACCTAGTGTCGAGACACTCCGGTTCTCCGATTTACGCCCGCAAGCCCGGGCTTTCTCTTTCAAGAATGGGGATTTTTTTATTATTATGTTATTATTATTTATTATCAGTTTTCAATTAAATTCGTAGTCAGAATATAATATCCTAGTATGATTCTAGTTTGTTTTTAGTTCAGTTATATCTATTAAACTCGCTAATAAAAATAATATAATCACCACTTTCAGCTTTAAAAACACGCTTTAATACTATTAATTACTATAAAACGAATGAAGTTATTAGGTGATTGTTGTGGGTTCGACCCCCGCGCAGGGAATGAATATCCCCATTGCCATTTCCACGTTTTAGTAAGACAAAGTAGGGCATTGCGTTTCACCACTCCACATACATTGTTTCTAATTTGGGCAGGAAACCGAGAACAGAGTGTCTGAACACTAGCACGTACTATCTCTACCTACCCTGATAGACGGGTTGAAGCGTGAAAAAAAAAATCTAATGCTGTTTTTGACCCATTTCTTGCCACTCGAAGTATATGTAGAGTAAAATGACTTATAATGTCGTTTTTATAATTCCCTAGTACATCCTAGAGAGCATGGACGTGAACACGCTGCCCGACGGCGGCGTCAAGCTCGTGGAGCGTCTGACGGCGCTGGAGGAGGGGGCGCGGCGCCAGGCCGACAAGGTGGCCAACATGGTGGTGGAGCCAGGTCAGCAGCCAGATATTAGAGCGCCGAGAGTTACGGTCCCTGCATACCCCTACCTTCATACATACATCTTCATACATACTTAATAAATCTTTCTAAATATGAAATTGCAGATTTTATTGTAATTATTTTAAAATCTATCCTGTGTTTTTATTTTTCTATATAGATGTGCCCACGGCTGAGGATATAGCCAAAGATGGGTTCGAAAACAAAGGGCTCTCCTGGGATGATTTGCAAAAGGCTAATAATGCTGTGCAGCCGAGAATGTTTGGGAAGCAAGGTAATTTTATTTTTTAAATGGTTAACGCATTTTATAAAACATAATGACATCAAATATAAAATAAGCATTTTATTGCTTTAATATTTGTATGTTATAAATAAAATTTCAATTTCACAACATATATATTATGTAATGTTTGTATTCAATTCTGTTACAGCCTTACTCAGTTTGAATTTACTATATACAGAAAGTTCAACACAATATTTTTTATTTTAAGTGTAAATGTATATAATTACATTTTTAATTTATATCATATAAAGTAGCCATATAAATCTTATTTTATTATTTATATATATCTGATAGTAGGATAAGCAGAGGAGACTTAGTGTTAAGACACTCCGCTGTTCCGCCCAACTATCAAAAGTTATTACCAGAGTGATGAAATGGAAATAATTTATACTCCCGAGTAAGAAGCGAACCCACAGCCCTCAAACGCTATGCCGCTGCGTCACGTAGGCCACTCATTATTTAAAAAAAAACAAACAACCACTCCCACAGCAATGGCAACACATATGGCCGAGCGATCCCTGATCCAAGAACGCCTTCGCTCCCTTTATGAGTCCCTCGCCTCCCGCCCCGCGGAGACCGACGAAGCTGGGGGAGAAGCCCCCGGAGGGCAGGCAAAGGGGCCCGCAGGCCTTCGCACGCAGCTCATGCCACATCAAATATTTGCACTGACATGGTTAAAATGGAGAGAAACGCAGAAACCAGCTGGTGGGGTTTTGGGTATGTATGGAGTAATTTTTGTGTCGTGTGTCCAATACTGTATGTAACCTCCCACGATGAGTTGACATACTTAAGAATGAAATACTACTGGACATTTATAGCCCAGCCTGCGTTATTATTTATTTTATTATATCATTTGGACACAATATATTTCTACCACATCAAACATTTTTTTTTATCAGCTGATGATATGGGTCTGGGCAAGACGATCACCATGATATCGCTGATGGTCAGCGACAAGGAGACCTCCCTCGACAATAATGAGGATGATGATGATGATGACTATTATGACAAGAAAACACGATGTGAGTGTTATATTTCCAGTATCATTTTGTATTATTTAGTTGGTGAAGATGGCTACTGTTGCAGTTGGATTGTCGGAATTAGTACGAATATAGCATACTAATTAATTTAATGAATTAAAAAAGGACCACATTCTTAATTGCTTGGCAAGGCTCGGCGAGCCTCCCCAAGCTCCAAGCTCCAAGCTCCCTTTGGTCGGCCCGCAGTGGTGCGCGGCGGCACGCTGGTGGTGTGCCCCGCGTCGCTGATGCAGCAGTGGGCGGGCGAGGTGCGCCGGCACTGCGCGCCGCACGCGCTGTCCGTGGTGCTGCACCACGGGGCGGCGCGCGCCACGCAGCCGCGGCGGCTGGCGGCGGCGGACGTGGTGCTCACCACGTACAACATCCTGCAGCGCGGGGGCGGCGCGCTGGGCGGCGTGGCGTGGCGGCGCGTGGTGCTGGACGAGGCGCACGCGGTGCGCAACCACAAGTCGGCGACGTCGGGCGCGGTGTGCGCGCTGCGGGCGCGGCGGCGCTGGGCGCTCACGGGCACGCCGCTGCACAACAAGGACCTGGACCTGTTCGCGCTGCTCAAGTTCCTCAAGTGTACGCCCTTCGATGATCTCAAGGTCAGCAGGGTCAATCGAATTATTTCTTTATTTGGTTTAAATATTTTGGTTTAGATTTCTTTATTTGAAGTTTAAAAAAACTATTGCTTGGTATGTCTTTGTAATTTATGCCTTTTTAACTTCTAAGCAATCTTAGCACAAAATATTTAATTTAAACAAAACAGATGTGGCAAAAATGGATCGACAACAAGAGTCTCGGGGGTCAGGAGCGGCTCTCCATCATCATGCGGTGCCTGATGCTGCGCAGAACCAAAGCCCAGCTGCAGCTGAAGGGCCAGCTGCAGTGTCTACCGGATCGCACGCTGCATCAGATAGATGTTACGTTGGATAAGGAGGAGATGAATGTTTATCAAAAGGTGGGTTAGCTTTACATAAGTAAAGATAATAATAAAATATATTTATATATGATAGATCGAAAAATGTCTGGGGGACAAGGGTTGTCTCGCCATCATCATGTCATAACTCATGCTAAAACAGACCAAGTTCCAGCTGCAGCTGAAAGTCATTTACAATGTCCACCAGCATGCATGATCCATCAGATAAATGTTACGTTAAATAAAGATGAGATTAATGTTAATAAGAAAGTTGTTTTTATTTTGTTGTTGGTATTGTAGTAGGTTCGATTTCCACTCGAGAAATAAGTTTAAATTTTTAAGTAGTAATACTGAAAATACTACTTTATTTTTGGTAAAACAAAGCAAATGGAGAACATAGAAGCTTTAAGTTACTATCCAACTTCAAAAATATGAACAATAGTATATATATATATTGCATAAATGACTTAGATAACAGCATATGATACACAAAAATAGTGTAATAAATATAAAAAAACATCAATTTGATTCCAGGTGCTAGTATTCTCCAAGACCCTGTTCGCGCAGTTCCTTCACCAGCGCGCTGAGAAGCACTCGGACGTTCAGGGTCCACTCCCCGCCGGGAAAGATTCCGAGTACGCCAAGATGCATAAGAAAATGATCGCATTACAAGGTAGAGTCCGCTGTCGAACAAATTTCTATGTTATATTTTAAAATATATTTATTTTATCGTTTTCCGTATTGTTATAACTTATAACAAATAAATGAAACATTTATTTTATTTGAATATGTAACATTTATTTTGTCCCAAATCTTTTTTGTAGGAGCAAAGCCAGTAAAGTCTCACGAGATCCTGGTGCTGCTGCTGCGGCTGCGCCAGGTGTGCTGCCACTGCGGCCTCATCGCCGCCATGCTGGACGAGGACGGCGGTGGGGAGGGGGACGCGCGCGACGAGGGCTCCCAAGACCTGCTGGCCGAGCTCAACAAACTCAGCTTGGAGGATAACAGGCGGAAGGTATTGGCCAAACACGCTTCTTAGCCACCATACCTACATACCTTTTATCTACGTTACCTAAACATTTTTTCCGTTTAGCAAGTTTAGTTTTAGTTTTATAATGCATAATTTTTTTTATAAATATTTTTATAATTGATTCACATGTGTTCTGTTTGGGTTCACGCTGTATCCTGCATGTAGCAGGGTAGACAGAGGGAGCCTATTAGTAAGACCAGTAGATGTTATATTCATTTGTCCATAGTGGTGAGGTTTTAGTTTTAGTTTTTTTTAAGTTTTAGTTTTAGTTTTGTTTTAAGCATAGTTATATAGCTTCAATTTTGTTATATTCCATTACATTTGTATTTAAATGTTTTGTGTTGGATAATACCATCCAAAATGTAATTTACAATATATAAATGCAGAAATACAAATAATCGTTGTTGTTTTTTTGTAATAAAATATATATTATTACTTTTTTTATCTTATTTAAATGTTACTTTTTTTATTGAAACATAGAATATTAATATAATTTAATTCCACAGAGCAAAAACAATCAGGAGGAGGAAGATGAGCCAGGTGACACGGAAGGCACCACTGCAGCCGAAGCTATCAGATCAGTCTTGTCTCCGAACAACCCGGTGTTTAACTTAGAGAACCGTTCATCAAAAATTAAAGCTGTTATAGACTGTTTGAATGAAAACGTCATACCCCACAAAGGTATGGAACATATGTATTTTATCCCGCGTATGGCCCGATGGGGGCGTGCCGTGGCTAACGGGTGTGTCGCGTGGCGCAGGCGTGAAGGCGGTGGTGGTGTCGCAGTGGACGTCGGTGCTGGCGCTGGTGGCGCGCGAGCTGGCGGCGGCGCGCGTGCGCTGCGTGACGCTGTCGGGCGCCGTGCCGGTGGCGGCGCGCGCGCGCCTCGTCGACCAGCTCAACGACGGCGGCGGCGACGTGCGCGTCATGCTGCTGTCGCTGTGCGCGGGCGGCGTGGGCCTCAACCTGGTGGGCGCCAGCCACCTGCTGCTGCTGGACCCGCACTGGAACCCGCAGCTGGAGGAGCAGGCGCAGGACCGCGTGTTCCGCGTGGGGCAGACGCGCCCCGTGCACATATACAGGTGCCCACTAGACTGTCCATAATTTATGGTTTAGTTAAACGTTTTTTATATTTTCTTTAATATTATTTTTGAATAGCAATCTATTTTAAATTTGGAAAATTAAAAAATTAAAAATATGAAAATTAAACATAAATAAATGTGTTAAACTCTCCTAAATATGGCCATCTCTCTCTCTCTAAATATGTCCATCGTGGCGCAGCACCTGACTGTGAACACGGTGCTTGTGGGTTCAAAGTTCGGTGTTAATTAATCTCACGTAAACTCTGCTGCTATTTTTGCTTTTATTTTATTTACACTAGAATTTAAAATAACAAAAACAATTCATTCACAAACTGACCCGCCACGGTCGAGTGAGTGACGGCTCCTCCTCGCGCGCCAGATTTTTTCCACATCCGCTGTTTGGTTTCGGTTCCTTTGTTTGTGCGCGAGCCAAGACTTCGGTATTCCGTTGTATGCTCGTACGTCGATATGATAGAGATGAAAAAATCTATTTTGAATTTCAATTTATTATCTGTGGTTGTTATTTATTGATATTTTCTAGAATTTTCTTCTGTACATTTTTAACGTTTCTTTGTTGCGTGTACGTTTTGTTCTTTGTAATATACTAGCTGTTACACGCGACTTCGCCCGCATTGTCAAGACACGTGGCATATTCTTAGTGCCCGGGGTATTTATGACCGTAGGTAGGTTTACATTAAAACGATCATCTATGTGGCCTACCTTGAAAAATGAACTATCAAAAATTATTTACGTATTTAAAACATTTGTTCTGGAGATTAGCGTACTCAACCAAACATACTCTTTAGCTCCATAATATTAATGCAGAAGTACTCCATTAGAATTTGATTACCTTCATTCATCGTCTATTCTAAAAATATTTACTCAAGAAAAAACATTTCGAGTAAAATTCGCGAAATCTCGATTGTATTCTCGGTATTTGGCCATTGAAACTTAACTGGCACGTCGGCCCGACTTTGTTTGCCAATTCTTCAAATTTTACGATATTTTACGCCAGTCGTTTAAATTCATTTATTTTATATCATTGGTCACTGGTAGTTTGTCTGCCAATTGTGAATATGATTTGCACGTCAGAGTTATTATACTGCCATTGTAATTTACTGGCACAAAACCTCGAATTTGTCTGCCAATTGTACTAAAATTTAATTTTTCGAAACCTCTCTATTGGCAGAAACATACACTAGGTGATATTATATACAAATATATATATATTTGTATGTACAAACTGACACTAATTTGTTTTCTCATTTCTATGAAATTACAATAAAATGAAGTAGCGATACAAATGTATCAGCTAACAAAAGCACGATTTTATTTAAATATTTTTTAATTTATAATACATATATTTATTTAAACATACAAACATAAATTCTTAATATTGTCAACTATCCATCGATCACCTCTAGCTATATTTACGTAATATATTTATAGAGCACATGAGTTTGTGAGAGGGCGCGTTATTAATGGCGGGCGGAGGGCGGGTTTTATATATAGTTTATACTGCCTTTTATATATAGTTAGTAATTACTTGAAGTCGTTGTGGCGCTGTGGGACAATATCTGACCGTAAACTCTACGGTTGCGGGTTCGATTTCCGGTCGAGGTTCCAGATTTTATTTTTATTTTCCTGCTCGTGTATGGCAGTGTGTCGAATTCGGGCGAAAAGTAGAGATATTGTGTGTTGTGTGATGGAACTCAATGCCGCGCCTCGTGTACCTGAATTGGGGAAATAATGGGGAAAACAGTAATAATTTTTATATATTAATTCCCCAGAGTGTGTCATGAACCTACAATAGTTTGTTTACAGTTAGAACTCGTTTTGGAAAAAATGGTATTAGTTTTTAAAAAAATCCTTGGACTTAAAACACTTTAGTCGTAGGTCCTTCGGTCGTTAACAATATGGAAGTTATAAATACATAATTTTATTGAGTACTTATTTTTGATTAACATCTTTTTTATTTCGCATAACACATAGCTTCGTTTATGAAGTAACAATATAAATAGATATTGACCTATAAGTATGAAATTGGTACGGAACCGTCGGTGCATGAATCCTACACGCACTTGACCGACTTTTTTTTTGTGTTCTTACAGGTTTATGTGCGTGGACACGGTGGAGCAGTCCATCAGACAGCTGCAGAAGGCCAAGCTAGCGTTGGCGGAGAGTGTGCTGACGGGGGCGAGGAACACCAACGGCTCCAAGCTCACCATCGAAGACCTCAAAGTGCTCTTCAACATGGGCCCTCAGGCTGCGGCGTCGGAATAATGACTATGACTATCAAAATTATGCTTAATATTACATTTTAATGAAAACGAAGAATTTGTACAATTTTTTTATATCCTGACAAATTTTATAATAATGATTCAAGTAAATAGCTGGTTTTAATTTAATTCCATCTTGTTAATGATTTTTATAATCTGTGCTCAGAAAATATATAAATATTACGTCGTGTCTGAATGTTAATAAATAACTTACCTACATTTAATGTCTTTGCGAGTAAGTCATTGCTTCCGGGAATTTATTATCTATGTAGAATATTTAGTTGTATAAATAATAGCGATATAATAATATTTTTATAGAAATGGTTTAAGTTTATAAATAAATATTTGTTTTTATATTCAGTGGTTTTTATATTATCCCAGTGTTTTAGGAAATAATGTAAAAATTACATTAAATTTGATAAATTTAGTATGTCAATTTTATGTCAAATTATGTATGAAAAAGTGAAGCTGGAGCTTAAACTACATTCTTTGAACTGTTATAGTACAAGAGCCTGTACTGGATTACCCAAAATTTACAATAGCTAATATACATAGCATACACCTACATATATGTGTATATAGATCTAGTATACAATATACTCAAGCAGTCATTGATCTAAATCTATTTTAGTAGGGTTTTTTTTTTAGTTTCGGGAAATCTTTCTTCTCATATCCATGTCCAGGACATTGAACTAATGCATTTTTTTAATATTGCTTATTATTTATATGCCACGTTTGTGGGATAACAATTTTAAGGAAAAAGTTATGGTAATAACTACGTATAATACGATATTTACTTCCACCATTCAGCCATTTAAACGTTAGTGCTAGTTTTCGGCTTCTCCCTGTTTTCTTACATAATTAAGCAAATTGGTTTGTACTAAATGAATTTATATATAATAATTTTGAACTGTTCATATATATATATATATACATAGCAATGGTTTATAATTTGGTAGACAATATTTTTCATTAATCGAGCCCACAATATCACACCAATCACACAAACTAGGAGGTGTTCGTACTTTAGGGTTTACTTTGTCAAAGTCAATCAATGAAGTTGCATATTTAATTTTGTGAAGACAATTATTTACCAACCGTTCACTAAAGTTCATACTACAGATCTGTAGTAGCCCCTGATAAGGACCAAAGCGTACACAATACACACTGTCCCATAAAAGAACTGCGGATTCGATGCAATCGAGTTACAGGCGCGGTAAATTCAAGCTTATTACTTACAAGTACTTATATTGTACATCACTGATTTTGGTAAAATTATTAATATTTTTATTACATATATTTCTTAAATTAAAGAAGTCTTTAGTGGCTAAGTTATAGATTACGGGAATAACCCTGCTTTAATGTTTTTGGTACTTAAGTATCAATTATCTGGATAATTTATTCGATTTGAGTTACCGCTAAGTTACATACAGAACTTAAAATTTTCCTGTAAATATACAATTTATTAATATACAGTTAATACTCTTAGATTTGTCACACATACCAAAAAGCATATTTCTGAGAATATCTCTACACATACAGCACACCATACGTAGCAATTTGAAATCGGGACCACCACTCATCTTTCAACTGAATCAAAATTTCCTGCACGCATGCTTAACCAGAAAACACTGAAAATTATGACTCATTATTTGTTAACTGACGGAGCTGGCACCAAGTCAAGCCCTGAGGTGACCGGCGGCGGCGACCCCTCAGGAAACACCGATACACATCATAATGAACAAACTCTTATTCCACTGAAAACCCATAGACACAATAATTTATAAATAAACCAGGATTCACGGTCGCCGCATTACGAAATGATCATTCCGCGTTCAAATAGTGGTGTGGTGACAACGTTTTTTGGTTCTGGGGCAGAATTGTGATTTTTCTGGTGAACAATGAGCATAGAGAGACGGTCGTGCTCGGGCTCCGCGCCTCATGTCACGAAGAGACTGTGTGCCACGCTAATGTTCTTTATTGGAATTGTGTGTATATTTGGAGGTGAGCGTTTACGGTATTTATTTGTTTTTTTTTTTGGTTTTATTGTTTGTTTTGTTTTTATTTAAAATTAATAAAATAAACGTTAATAAAACCAAAAAAAAAATAAACATTGGTGTAATTTAATAATTTAAAAAATTTACATAACGTATTTTATTATACGAATATATTTCAAATAAATATAAAGTACATTCACAAATTTATCATTTTGACAAAGATAAGAAAATATTAAGTGGGTTTAAATATTTTTTATGTATATTTAAATTTTTACCTGTAAATATTATATGTCTTTACCTATAAAAAATATTCTCGTTAATATGCCAAAAAGTCAGCGAAGCACTGCGCTTATTTTAGAATCCCAAATCCGACTTGCATTCCTAATTACAAGACAAAAAGCCGAAAGCTCAGCGCGTGTGTTTGGACCAATTCGAAAATTTTCTTTGAAAATTACTTTGTAGGTATTGGGATATTCAATTAAAAACAATTATTTAATTTATATGTAACTTTAAATTAATAAAAAATAAATTTATTAACTTTTCACCGTAACATTTAAGTATTTATTTACTCATTACGTACTCTTTAAATAAAATAGAAAAAAGAAATATATTATTTATCATTTATATTTAATCTATATTATATATTCATAAACAAAAATTAAAATATACAACACTAGTAGAATACGTTAACCTTTTCCAGGCTATTTACTCGGCCGGATGGCGCGAAACGAGGTGAAGAGGAGCAACGACATCGTGTCCATCAATTTAACGATCGCGGCAGACGGCTTGTACAGAAAAGCAAAACTTTTTACACCCAAAGCTGTTCTTCACAACGATCCAGAGAAAATTACTTTGAAATTATTAGATATATTCAATTGTAGCACTCAAGACTGTGGCAGCATTACGTATTATAATGTAGCGGAATTTGTAAAAACTTCGATCAAATATGAAGTGGCCAAGTTGATAAAAACGATTTATAATGCGTCCGTTTATTTGGACTCGTTGAGGTGACATTAGCTATCAATTTGTTGTAATTTAAGATTTTTGAGACTTAACTAGATTACTATTGGTATGGAAAATAGCAAATTTATTTATACCTAACTTTTGTCTTGTTTTAGTAGCCTTAAGTATTTGGTGTACGCGTAGCTTAGAATTCTGAAGGTATACACTTTTTTGTTATAAATATTACTAGATCAAAACAAAGCTATATCTTCAAGCATTTTCAAATTTAGACCTATTAATGTATACATATTTTTATTAAATAACGACAATTTATCAAACGTGTTGTGTGTGATTTATTATAGAGCGTAATACAACATGGATCTCGATTGCATCTTAGACTATATAAATCAAATCAAATACTTTAGTTTTATAACAGCGGGCTATAAAGAAAAATAAAAAAAAATTAAATAGTCCTGTCCTGTAAATTGTCTTACCAAAAATATGTCAGTATGGGCATTTACGACTTACGCTTCTTTTTTAATTTATTGTTAAAGACAAAGATAAATGCATTCTGTCTATAATCATTTTATACAATAAATGGTTTCATAAGTTTTATTTTCACTTTTTTTTTGTCAAAATTCTAGTATTTAAAAAAATATTATATTATTATTATAGTTATTAAAGTTAAAAGCAAAGTTATTTTTCGTGTCAATAATAATTTTAATAATGACAATCTTGCCATTATTGCTCTAATCTTACCTGAATATTATATATATATATATATATATATATATATATATATATATATATATATACATATATATATATATATATATATATATATATATATATATATATATATATATATATATATATATATATATATATGTATATATATATATATATATATATATATATATATATATATATATATATATATATATATATATATATATATATTTATATATGTATATATATATATATATATATATATATATATATATATATATATATATATATATATATATATATATATATATATATATATATATATATATATATATATATATAAATGTATGTTGTCGCTAAGTAATTGACAATAAAATAGTTGTATGTTTTAATATGATGTTTATTTTATTATAATAATTATTATTAAACGTTAAATGAAATTAGCTGAAATGAAGAATATTTTAAATAATGAAATATTTTCCCAAATCTAAAAAATTAAAAAAAATTAAAAATATTTATTTCAGTATCAACATTTTCTTTAACATGCGAAGTAATGAGACCAACCCAGTAAGTTACTAGTATAGCACTAGTACTTGTGTCAGGAGGCCCCGCTCTTCCATAAAACTTCATACGTTTGTGGAAATAAATATCTATACAATAAATATCTTATATCTAACCTAACTTAATTTAATTTAATTTAATTATGAAAGAAATGGGCAAAAAGAGTATGTTTATTTGTGTGTATGTGTTTGTGTGTGATTGTGATTGTGTGTGATTGTGTTGTGTGTGTGTGTGTGTGTGTGTGTATTAGTGTACCATTAAGGCTTCTATGTCATCGTAGTTTAACGTTAGTAGCCAGGCAGTTAATATTTTTTTGGACTGATAAGAGCTCATAGGATTAATGTTTAAGATTTTATTTATTGTATTATAAAGAAATCTCGACTGATTTTGAAGCTGGTTATTGCCAAATCTGGCTTTATTCCTTTGATGGATACACAATATTTATTGAAAAAATAAAAAAGAAAAATACATATAGATTATAATATATAGATTACAAATGACAGGATGATTAAAATTTAAAGTTTGTGCCTTGTGTTGCTGCAATAAAATATACAAAAGTATTAAATAAGCTTTTAATCTATCAGCTTATATCTGTAAGTGTAAACTAAGAAATGAACTTATTAATTATTTTTTACTATTTTTCTTTTTAAATCCTTTTAATTTTCAAACCTTTGTTGTATATAAAATCTTTTTAATTGTTGTTCATATTAAACATACAATAAACCCCTTTATATCTGTATATTATATCTGTAAATATTTTTATTATTAATTTTAACATGTTTAAAAAGTAATAGGTTAAATTAATATTGTATTCACTTACATTTTATTAGAAATAAAATAAACTATTTTAGTGCTTGCAGTGCGGAATCTACAAGTTGTCGTGATACAATTTAATCCAATCATAATATGTATTTTGTTTATGTCTGAGTAAGCTTACCAATCAATTATTGAACACCATAGACAATTTATGACATCACGGCGTCATTCCGGCTTTCATAGCGTTACTTGAGCCCCGCCATTTTGTTAGAAAAATAAGCGGGCAAGGCGGGTTACACAGTGCACGTGCAATAAAAGTGAAAAAAAAACAAACAGAAATATTATAAACTTCTCAACATGGTGGCGGTACGTAAGATATTTCAACTTTTATTTATGTGTTACGTAAACGTCGAAAGTTTCTTATGATTATGTCGTCTTTCAGCAAACGAAAGTGTTCGTGGGAAGCTTACCACAGGGTTCGAAACCCGAAGAACTCAGGAAGCTATTTGAACGCTTCGGAGTAGTGACAGAATGCGATATTATGAACAGATGTGGCTTCGTCCACATGCAAACGGAAGACCAGGCCGTCGCCGCTATTAGGGCCCTAAACAATACTTCTTTTAATGGCGGCGTTATAACGGTAGAAAAAGGAAGGATTAAGGAAAGAGGACAACGAAGCGGTGGCGGTCGTGGCGGAATGCGCGGTGGCATGAGGGGTCCCATGGATCGCAGAGGTGGCGGACCGATGCGCGGTGGCCCCGGCGGACCGCGAGATGCGCCCTATCCTCACATGCGTGACTCCCGTCCTATGGGCCCCATGCGCGGCGACATGCGTGGACCACCCATGGGCGGTGGCATGCCCATGAGAAACGGCATGGGTGGCGGAGCGCCCTACGACCGCACTCTAGAGAGGCCGCCGATAGGAGGAGGGTATGATGACCGCTATAATGGCTATGGTGGTGAAGACCGCCGCGGGTTCGCGTTGATGGATGGCCGCGGCGCACGCGACCAGTACGGAGCTCCTCCCCCAATGTACGCAGACGACAGACGAGGATACGGTGCCCCCGTTGATGAAATGGCTGCAATGTATCCAGATGACAGGCGAGCACCCATGTACCCAGATGAGAGGGACATGATGGACCGCAGAGCTCCCATGCGAGGAGGACCAATGCCCATGTCCTCTGGGTATGACAGAGCGCCTCCTCGCGCCGCACCTATGGGTAATGGGGATATGTATAGCAGGAGAACACCACCTCCCATGTAAGTTTATTTTATATCTGACTATAATTTAATACTTATATTTAAAAACAATTTGTTGATATCATAGAACTAGGTAACACATATAGAAGTCTGCACATAGAAATATGAATAATAAACAAACTTCAATTTGCAGGCGTGGGGCAGCAGGAGCTGCTGGAGGCTACGACAGAGATCCCTATGCCCAACAATATCCCCCCATGGGACGGTAAGAATCCACTTATCAAGTACAGCAACCAGAGAGAATGTTTACTTTGTTTACTAGGAATATGTAATGTGTGTGCCCTAGATTAGTAACCACTTCAATAGTGTTTTAATATTTTATTCTGTAAACTTTTGTCTTTAATTTAAAATAACATTTGATTTAATAGATATATTTATGTTCCCAAATTAGTTAAAATACCTGTTTTTAAAGCTTTTTAAGTAGATTATTGGTAAATTATATCGGCTTCACTATTACAGTAATATTTTCCATCTCTATATTGCATGAAATTACATATTCCTAGATTTAGTACAATATCAACATGATGTATGTAAACTAGAAGATATTACACTTTATTGGCATTTTCGGCACCTGTACTAAGTTTATATGTGATTTGTATGTTCTTAAACAGTTTAATAGTATATAATCTACAATATGTAACTAGACACAGCCCTGTGCTAGGAACTTGTTTTAGTTTAATTAGATCATATTATATAAAGATAGTAGTCAAATATTCCTATATATTTGAATGGTGGTACATGAAATGGTGAGTCAAAGTTGGCAGTGGCCGCTCTCTGGTTGCTAGGGTCGTTCGGCTCGCCACGAGCGGGGAGGGCGGGAGGGGAGGGGAGGGCGGGGCAGGACGGGAGGCGCACACTAGTAACAGGCGTGTTGTTGTGTAGCGGCGGCGGCGGCGCGGCGCGCGGCGCGCGGGACGTGCCGCGGCGCTACTAGCGGCGGCGGCGCTAGGCGCGGGCGCTAGGGCGGCGTAGGCTAGCGCTAGGGCGGCGTAACAAACATACAAACCAATAAATGACTACCAATTGAGACGGCTAATTTTCATTTAATCCGATTACGGTCGCTGTTGACATATCTCAGCAATGGACTGCGATTATAATTATGTGAATGATTGCGTTTTAACGATAAGTGTAATGTAAGGTGATTAAGATGTATATTTTTCTTTTAGATTAAATTCCTTTTTTGGAACGTATTTCTTTTAATCGTCCCCGACCACCCCGTGGCATGCTGTCCGCCTCACCCGGCCCCATCCCGTCCTCGTCCCGCCCGCCCAGCTTGGTCCCACGGTTGCGGCTCCCATTTTAACATGTGATTGACTTGCAGGCCTCCATAGCCCGAACTCGCGGGCGATAGTTGCGAATCATGTTATATTTACCTCTCGATGTAGATAATAATTTGCATAACCGTTGAACGGTATCGATGCGTGCGTGCGTGCGTGCGTGCGGACGTGCATGCGTACGGGCGTGCGGGGACATGCGCGCGGGCGGACATGCGTAGTAGCGGCGGCAGGGCGCTGCGGACACCGCACGGAGCGCCACGTAAGTACGGCTGTAGACGGACACGTTGCGGCGAGCGACCGACCGCTCTCACACGCTTCCTACATACACCAGACCGACCGCTTCACAGCATCGCTGATTGTGCTCTTATTGAATTTACAAGTTAGTTCACAGTTATTGCGTACTTGAAGTGGAATTTACGTTTTGTCATAAACGATGCAAATTAATGGCTAAATACCAGACGGTGTTTACAAGTAACGACCACAGTGTGCGCATGCGCATACAACGACAACGTAACGTAACGTTTTTACTCTCGTCAAATTAGCATTATCTTGTATCAAATTGGACCAATCGACAGGCCGTCTTGTAATCAGTTGTCAGTGTAATCTATATGCTTGTATTTAACAGGGCGTGGGCGCCGGGGTGAAGCGGCTCAGGCGGACTGCTTCGAGGAACTCGTGCGCCCGGATTCTGGACAAAATCTCAGCTTCGACTGTGATGTGGTTTGAGGTGATTGTTATGAAGTAAATAAATGATATTGTGCTACAATATTTGAATTTTTCTTTAAATATCCTTATTGTATAAAAATGTAATGACAAAAATGAAGACCTAAGAAATAAGCGAAGTTTCTTTTCAGGTCGCATCTGAATAAAGCCATTGACCTAATTTTCTGCGAGCATTTTTCAATGCGAGAAATGTAAATATGAAATGTGCTTACTATAAAGTTTATTTCTATTTCGTTGTACAAATGCGACCGTATAACGTAACTAGATTCCAGTTTCAAAAAATAATAGTTGAAACTTACTTTTTTTTGGTTTTCATTTATTAATGTTCTAATTTATATCTTACTTTAGTTTAATTCTAGTTTCTTTTTTAATGAATAAAATGGTTTATGCTTTATCCCGCATATAGTATAGTACTAGGGTAGACGGAACCTACTACCTAGAGGGACACTCCATTCAACACTTTCCGCCTTGACGCGTTACGCTTGTCTTGTTGCCAGAGCGAGGGAAATGAAAATAATTCATATTCTTCAAGTGTGAATCGAACGCACAACTGTCGCGCTCACACTCAGACGCTGTACCGCTGTGCCATGGCGGCCTCGAGTAGTTGTTAATATACTACAGAAATGCTGGATATAGTAATATGATATTTCAATGACAATAAAATCAAACTAACTTAAATATTGCTATAAAATAATTACTGTCATTACAACAAATAATAGTATATTTTGTTTTTTTTTAAATTCTACTCTAATTAGGTAGAGGTGTAATGATCACATGTGACGTAACAATATTTTTTTATAACCCACCATGAACACTAATCACCCGTGAACTACAAATATCCAAAATGCTTATTTTTACCTAATCTTCCATATAAAATATAAACAAAGAGAACGCAAGATTTTAATATGCTGCCATTTTGTAGTAAAATATTGTAAGCCATAAAAACAAAAATATACTTCTAGGGCATATTTTTTTCATATTACACCACAGACTATGGTCCGTGGCTTTCTTGTCATTTTGTTTGTTCTCGGTAAAAAAATAGATTTTATCGGTTATAATGAAAGTATAGATATTGGTGATAATAATCGGATTGGGAGACAGTTGTCGCTCGCGCCTCCTTGTGGTTGGTATGGTCCTCCTACCAGTTGATGTGCCAGTTTTTTTATTGGGTCCTCGTCGCAAAGGTTTTAGGGTAAATAAAAATGAAGCATTATACGACGCAACAGTGCGTTTTCATTCTTATTTTTTCTTATTTTCAAAATATTGAGATTTATTTGCTTGCTTGATGGCTTTGTTAATTGGCAAAATTAACGTGTTAGTAGTTTTGGGAGAACTCAACATGTGATTGCCGAATGGCAAATATATCCACAACACAATCACGAGATAGTGGGGATTCGGACTGGAGGCAAAGTGGTGCCGGCCTTGAAGCCATTCCTGGTCATACCATTACTTGGGCTCGCTATTGCGACATGATAACACAACAACATGATAACAAATTCTAAAACAATTGTATCATACGATATACAATTGCTCCATTTTAACAAAATTCTTTATTTCCAAACCGGCTTTATTCCCAAATTGCTCCATTTTACCCAAATTCTTTATTTCCAAACAGGAAAAATTTATTTTCAAACCGGCAAGACACCTGCAGCACCTCTGGCGTAAACCGGGGTCAATCAGGTTCCATCAGGTTTTCCTTATCTATGAAATGGTTTTTTGTTTATGGCTGAACAATTTACATCAAAATGGAATCAAATTAAAATCCTACGTTAATTTTCAGATACACTTATAGTATTATTATGATACTTAACAATAATCGGTCCAAAATCAAACAAACATATACTTTATGATTTATTTCAGCATATTGAAAATATAATTTCACAGAGATTAAAATAGCTTGGGGTATTTACTATGTTATCACACTTTGTACTCAAGCGCAGCCTCCCCCGACGGGACATCACTGAAGCGTACATTTGAACACTGCCTTATATCTTATGGCACTACTTACGACTACGTGCCGAAAAGAAGCTGTTAATTGAAAACTATATCATTCAAATAGCATTTATATATTAATTTTGAACATATTTAATAAAAAATATCAAAACAGAATTCATTATAATATGTATATTCGAAAATTCAATAAAATTCTGAAACCAGCCGAGCTGCCAACAAACTTTGGTCATAAAATAAATATAAAAGCTCAACTTAAAATCGATGCTTGAACATAAACGTATTGTTATAAATAAATTAAAATTTATATGACAAAGTTACAATAATAGTTCTAATACAATGTTATGTTATCGACTAGCATCGTGTACCGATCACTAACATGAGGCTAAAATTATAAACGGATATACATACAACATGCAATACAAGACAATTTATATATATATATATATATATATATATATATATATATATATATATATATATATATATATATATATATATATATATATATATATATATATATATATATATATATATATATATATATATATATATATATATGTCATAAAAATTAAAATTTACATCATTGATAATTTAGAAATTTGCATCTTCTGTAGCACTGTAGTATCTATCTGTTTTAAGATTTGCTAAATTTGTAATATTTTGAAAATTATTTATTCGTATGGTTTGTTTTATTAATTTAAATAGCTCAACGAACTTCTTAACAAATTAATTTAATTATCAAAAAATAAACTGTCTTTATGTTTATTTACTTAACAATTAAATACTAATAGTGCTATGGAAGAAACTTCATGGATATTAGGATGTTACATATTTAAAGGTTAATATCAGAATATAGAAGATATGAAGAATTCTAAGCTTACATATTATTTATTGGTGTTCAAGCTCCGTTGTTCCATAAATGACTAATCAATGAGACACTTCGTTTTATTATTAAGTACTCCACTACTGCTAGCTCAGTCTACGTTAATTTAAAAATGGCGGGTTTTGGAAACGTCACAGAGCAACAACTAAAGAAAAAAATAATAATGAAATTTTACTATAAAAGATTTTTTAAATATAAATATTATAAATTATTTATTATTAACTATTTTTGATAATATACAATTTTTTGGTGAATAAAAATAATGTTAGTTAAGGACTTTAGGCTGATCGATTTTTCATATATATATTATTCTTGTTCATTTCAAATTTGACACATTCTTCTGCTTGAAATTCGATTCAATTTTAATGTTTTCATTTACAATATTTTCAATAAATGGACACTAGGCAGGAAAAAAAATAGTAACAAATCTCAATCCTGGTATTCTCTACATAAAATATATAATTATGATAAAAAATAAGAAAACTCAATTTATAAATTTTGATAAAAAAAACTCTCTGCGACGGAACCAGAATCCTCTACATCTATATACTATACTGTTACAATAATTCACGTAGCACCTCCATTATCAAATAGCCTACGGTGCGAGAGTAAACTGTAAATATCTTTGGTTCACAAATAACCGCTACTGTTAAAAAAGTTAATTCTCTTTTACGCGATATTTTGTACCATTTCAAGGCCTTTCCGTTTTGGGACCTTTTATAAAGGTGTTGCCATACTTTTATACTATACGTACTTTCAATGGAATAAATTGATCTAGCGTTAACTTTAACAGGTTTTTATAGGTTATTTCAAAAGTTTATTAAGTACAACAATATTTATTCCGTTCTTTAAACTAAAATAGCAAGATAAAAAACCATTCTTGTGTTAGCTGACGTTAGTGCATAGAAACCAACGTCTTTTTTACCATTTTTGAATTTTTGATTGATTCTCAATATCGGAAGTTCTTCTCTACTTTATTCCATGAAAAATACAGATCAAATCACATTAATTTAGATACATTTCCCAAGCACAATGTTGGTAGAAGGCCCATCTCCTAACAAACTGCCAAATGAACACGACACAGACACACCAAATTTTAAAATCATTATTTCAATAAAAATCTACAATTTATGTTATATTATCTATAATTCGTTTAATAATTCAAATTATAGCAAATTAGCTAATGAGGAACTTTAATGTTTAAAGGTCAATACTTTTTTTTTAATTTCAACGCGTCACAGCTGAATATTTATTAAGTATTATATATTAAAGAGGGAACTTGTTTATTGATTGTATATATTCATTTACTATATATTCATTCACTTGTTAAACAATATCAACTTGGAAATGACTATTTGGAAATTTATTAAATATTACTTTATATATATATATATATATATATATATATATATATATATATATATATATATATATATATATATATATATATATATATATATATATATATATCCGATTTTTACACTTTCATACCAATTTGTAATTAGCAAATATATAATAAAAAAACACTAAGCAATTGTAGATATCATTGAAAATTTTTTACGCAGACATCTTTCTTCTACTTCCTTCGTAAATGCTTCTCAGTTTAGAAACAACACGAGCGAAGTTCACAGAGGCGGACTTTATAGCAGGTGTAAGTTTATCAAAATTAACCAAAGACATTCGTTTTGGGAATTAAATCTATTATGTTGTCGATATATATTTTTAGTTAATAAATAATACTTGTTTTTCTGAAAGTGTAGTTAAATTTTGGTACTAAATTCTTAATTAGGTTATTCGCCTTGTTAATATTAAATATTGCAACGCACATACAAGTAAACTGTCGATATGATAATTTTCGCAAAACCTTATGAATAAAACTTTCGAGTGTGGCACATGAGCTCATATAAGGAGGGGTCTCATAGGCGGTGCCAGTCCCAGAACAGTGTATACCCCCAAGAATTTTAAGTCACATAAAATATTGGAATTAATTTTTATACTTTCCAACATATTTTTCTTTTTTTATTGCGTGAATTCTTTAACTAATTTTAGATTTCCTTAACAGCTCTTCGCGTTTCTATAACTCTTTCTAAAAAAGTTGTAATTTGGCATGTACTAGCATGCTAGTTTTAGTATTTCCTTTCTGGCACATTATCAGGCAAATCACAAGCACGTGTATTAGAGAAAAATATCGAGAATTATTTGACATTGTGCAAGTTAATCTATAAACGTTTAATAAAATTCCAAAAAAAAATCAAAAGTAATAGAAACCATTCTATTACTTTTGATTTTTTTTTGGAATTTTCTGGAGTTTTCGAGGCCGTTTCTAAGTTTATTTACTGGAGATCATTAGAGAAGAAGATAGTGAGCATCAGGTCTAAGAATAGTAATTTTATTGTCAAAACCTAGTTGTTACTTGGACTGTGTTATTTAATAAGATGCGTCATTTTAATTCTATAGAAAAACCAAACTAAAAAAACGAAATACCGTTATTGCTTCGTTGAAAAACAACTATAATTGAAATAATTGAACAATAAATTTCTATAAAAAACCAAATATCACATTAAAATTAGATTATTTCATCTCATGGCCGGAATGTTTTAAACAAATAAAAAATAATTTTAAGCATTTCGCTACCTCCAGAGCTACGACCTGGCGTACTTCAGGGCGACGTTCTGGGGCTTCTCCTGCTTGAGCGAGTCCTTGATGACGACGTCGGAATTGGTGAAAGTGGGGCTGTCAGTCGAGCGCTCCTCCGGCTCCTGCTCCGACCGACTGATGTTCTCCGTTTCAGGTCTGGAAATAGTAAATATCGTGTTCAATAACAACGTGGTGGCGGGGGTGTGGGGGGGGGGGGGGCACGCACCGGTAGCGCCTGCAGTTGAGGTGCGCCAGCTGCGCGAGGTGGCGCAGCAGCGTGTGGCGCGCGGCGGCGGCGCGGCGCTCCGGCGGCACGTCCACGCACAGCGCGCTGCGGCCGTCGCCCAGGAAGATGGCCACGTAGTTCTCCATGCGCAGCAGCAGCAGCAGCACGTCCTCCAGGTCGGCCTCACTGTTACACGGACGGACTACCGGTGAGTTTTGTAATCTCAATAGTATTCGTTTCAAAATAATAGAAGAAGAAAGATATGGAAGCTGGTAAAATATATATAAAAAAATTGTAATTGATTTAAAAAAAAAAAAAAAATTATAACAACAAGTGAATGTTTAACCTGGCGGAGTACAGAAACTGCGCGAAGTGTATGTTGGAGACGCAGCCGGCGCGGTCCTCGCTGTCGGTGTAGAGGTCGGTCTCGCGGTAGTACATGTAGAGGAAGTCGTTCAGCTGCTTGGCGATGACGGCGCAGCGGTCCTTGTCGCACATCTTGGCGGGCGGCCCCTGGGGAGACGTCTATGTGTAGCGACACAAATGTTACAATATTTTTAGTATGTATGCACGTGCACGTACGCAGACGTATACTGTCGGGCGGGTACACAACATCTACACATATAAACAGAGTGCGTGTGCGTGTGCGTGTGCGCGTGCGCGTGCGTGTGCCGGTCACCTTTACATTGTAAGGCATGCGCAGCGAGGAGGAGGCGCGGCGCAGGAAGCGCAGCACCAGCGCGGCGTGCTGCGCGCCCAGCTCGTTGCTCGGGGACGAGATGCGCTTCAGCACGTGCGTCAGGTACAGGCCGAACGCGCGACGCATCTCGCCCGTCCTGCGGGTTGCGGAAAGCGAATGTTACAAATTTTCCTCACAAAAGTGAACAACTGAACGTGACACGGTGCGGTACTGACGTGAGGCGCAGGCCCTCGGCCAGCTGCTGCTTGACGAGGTCCTTGGCGCGGCGCGCGTCGCGGGGCGGCTGCGGCGGCGGCGGGGCCTCCGACAGCTGCACGGCGGGCGCCGCCCCCGTGATGCACGCCGTCTCGTAGCGCTTGAGCCTGCGGCACACTTGCTCGTGTAGAGGGTCAGTGGGACATGACGGGACTCAGAGACAGGACTCGGAAGGACCGTCACCTCTGCGGCACGTCGGGCGGCGAGGCGGGGCTGGCGCAGGCGTGCGCGTGCCGGAAGTGGGGCAGCACGTGCGCGTGCACCAGCAGGTTGTAGTTGTGCTGCACCACGCTGTAGGGCGCGTTGTTGTTCAGCGACGTCGAGCACACCGGGATGCCGGTCACGGGGTCTGCGGAAACAGAAGAAGAAGATGGCCTCCGGTGCTTAATTATAATCCTACATTTGGTGTTATTTCACAGATCTGTAAAATACTATCTTTAATTGCTTTCACTGTCCTAGACGAGGTGCCACCACTTAGCTGGCTGTCTAATTCGTGTCTTTAACACTAGGTTCGTCTCCATCGTTTAGGCGTGAAGCTATAAAAAGTATATTATATAGTACAAAAATGACAACCTCCTACAATGACATCCTTGCTGCATGCAGATAGTACTTACCTAAATACTGTGAATACTTCTGCCAGGAGTTCTGACTGGGGAAGATCCTAACGAAGCCCCCCCGACGCGCGTATTGAGCGCGCACTGAGCGAACTGTGCGCATCTCTTCTCCCGTCAGCCCCCCCGGGACACCCCCGACTCCTCCAACTCCTCCAGAACCACCGACACCGCCACTGGCTGGCTTGGTGCGTATGCAGGTGTTCTCCGCCGAGTGGACTCTACGACACTGTGGGTGAAATAAAATAATTACAATTAATAAATATTAATAATGCAAAAATAAGATAGTTCTAGTTTCTTATTAATACGGATTTAAATGATAATGTTTAATCTATAATAAAACAAATGTACATTACTAATTTTTTTTATCACTTGTAATCAAATCACAACGCAACGGCGCACAGAGTAAATAATGACTAGAGCTTCCACGTCCACATAAAATAAAACAGTAACAAAAACTCACAGCGCCAATCCTCATCTTGAGTGAGTTGGTCTGCGGCGAGGCCTCGTTCTTGGACATGGGCACGGCCGGGAGCCCCACCAGCGTCAGGGTGTCTGCGAGCAGCGCGGACTTCACGCGCGCGTCCAGCGGACTCTCGCAAGCCAGGCTGGAAGGAGTGTGCATTTACGTGATAGTGTGCAGGTTTTTTTTATTTTTTCTTACATATACCAGCGAAGGCGGAGGAAATCCGTGTCAACTACTGCAGTCCGAATTCGAAATATTACATACGGAACACAACGCTGCATAAAGCAGGGGAATGACAATAATCAATTCCTCGGACTGGAAATCGAACCCACGATCATTGTGTTTCCAGTAAGAAACTATAAATATCATACGCCACGAAGACCTGAATTTAAAATCAAAAGAATTTATTAGAATATGTCCATATATAGAGAAATACCTGGGCGATAAGTTGATCTCTAACAACCACGGCTTTAATGTGTCGTCTATGAGGATATCGTATCCGAATAGTTCTGTAACACAAAAATATTTTAGTAGCGAAAAATTTGACACCAGGCTCAACTCTGAATAAATAGGTGTCATTTACGTAGAATAAAATATAGAGCAAGGCGGCCACGGCCAACAAGATGAGGGCATTCACCGAAACAGTTGAACTGCCCCGGCACGAACACGCGCGCGGCGGCGGCGATGGTCTGCGCGGAGGACAGGATGCTCTTGACCACGAGGTCCTCGACGGCGGCCATGAGCGCGGCGGTGTCGCGGCCCTGCTTGCGCAGGTGCCGCAGCAGCGCCGACAGCGTCCACTTGTGCCCGATGTTGCCCGCGTTGGGGTCCTCGCACCTGGGGCAGCCACACAGTACACACGATCCATTTCAAAAACAAAGAGAGCATTTGCTTTTCAATATTAAAAGTTTTATGCGAATTAAAAGTAATTGAGAATCAGTATGAAAATCGATCAAAACCTATTTAGTTTTCTAAAACCAAACTGCGTGTTTCTCTAGCCATTTGCAGTGGCATCATGTCGATGAGCCAAGGAAATTGCAATTCAACTAATACCTTTTTGCAAGGTAATATAAAATATTTTAAATCTGTAGTTTACCTGTGTTTGACTGGACACACTAATCTCGGGAGATACTAAATTTGAATCGAAAAATTATATTTATGTTAATTCTATAGTCCATATACAGTGAAAAGTATATAACAAATTATATACACTCCGGCCTTATTTTATTTTAAACAATATATATATATATATATATATATATATATATATATATATATATATATATATATATATATATATATATATATATATATATATATAAAAAACTCACTTAATATAATCCGTGTGATATTTATTAATACTGTAATTGCATAGATGCATGCACGGGTTCCATAGGTTTTTGTTCGTTTTGTCATATTTGACAGTTGCAAATCTGACCAGACCCTCCTCGTAGAGGTAGATGAGGAGGGGGTCTATGGAGGTGACGCAGACGTAGAGGCGGAGGTCGCACTTGTGGCCGTTTATTAGAAGCGGCTTATCTATGTATTTAGCTACGACAACGTTTTCACCTTTCGGTATTTGTTCTGGCTGAAAAAGGAAATGTCATTTGTTCAAATATTATGGAAAATATAAAAGGCCATCGGCTGTAAGTGCGACGGTTGTTAGTTCGATGCCTGCTGAAGGTATCGAATTACTTTCTATCCTTGATCTGGTAAAACAAACCGTATTG
Source organism: Dione juno (assembly GCA_037127375.1). Taxonomy (NCBI): domain Eukaryota; kingdom Metazoa; phylum Arthropoda; class Insecta; order Lepidoptera; family Nymphalidae; genus Dione; species Dione juno. The sequence goes on from JAXRJS010000067.1 coordinate 8,991,781, forward strand.
TTTTTTTTTTGTTCTATCACCCAACACACAATACCTCGAATTATGGCGGAAAAACGTTTCGGCTGTTATATGTGGGATGAAGCGTGAAGCTAAAAGAAACATAGAAATAAAGCTTCGGGAGAATTTAATCTGTAGTAGAGTAATTTTTTGCAATCGTTGACTTAATTTGTTGACATAAGGTCAAGATGTTTAGTACCTAATTGGAATTAGCGGAACTAAAATCATTTATTACTTCAGAGTGCGAGTTCATTATTGGTCATCCATGGTATCCATGGCAGTTAGTAGTATGGTTACTATTTCGTAATTTAACATATAAATGAATTCCAGATAACGTCCGAGAATGTTCTACATCACAATAAATGTCAAGAGGCGTTTTGTGTTATTAAGGTAATTGCAGCTTGCCTAATTAAGCATTTTATGAACGATAACACGCATTGGGAATGAAATGCTCGCTCCAGTCTATCCAACAATTAATTATAAAATTTACCTGACCAAATTGAAAAATAATTCTTCACAGGTCAAAAAATTACAACTTTTTTAAATTATTTTTTTGAAAAGTATCTATCTCAGTGTTCTATATATTGACTTATCTATCTATTAAGTTCACAAGCTTCCATCAGACGGAACTAATTTAGATACTAATTACTTACACAAAATAAACGAAATAAACTTACTGTATTAACAATGTAAATCCCTCGTCCCCTACTGGAAGCGGCAGGCTTCACAATCCACGGGCCTTTGGTCCTATAGTGTGTAGTACAAAGTTCTTTATACTCGGTCGGCATCAGGAACGTCGTTGGTATGAAGTCAAAGTGCTTGAGGCCGCGGAAATATTGCATTTTCTCTATATTCTTGAATAGCTTATCCTTACGCGTTAGCTCGTATGATCTGTGGTAGAAAGAGAAAGTAGTCTAAAGGCAAACATATTATAATTTGAAACAATATTTCTTCATAATGGAACAATTGGTCAAGCATTAAACAAAAGGAAAAGGATTAAAAAATATATTTGTTTCAAAGTCAAAAATAGGATATCATATGTTAGAAAAACCATTCTAAAAACCTATTGTGATAAATTAATCAAGTATCAATATATAACAAAAATCTTACCTGGGGAAGTGATTAACTCTCTGATAAGGCGTAAGTGATCTCAGGACATCAGGCTTGGGGTGAAGTCCAGCCCACATTAGATTGAATTCCTTGGCATCAGTCGGTGCCTCTTGCAGACCATGGGCTTGGAGGAGACGGTGTAACAATTTCGTCTCTGTATTGACTAGTTTGTAGGTAATCTTGAGAACTCGAGCTGGCATGCGACTACTTTCTAATACCTATGTAATTATGAAAGAAAGTTGAAAAAAGTAAGTTGACAAGGTGTAGAAACTACAGTACGCCATGAGGTCGTTGTGGTGCAGTGGGCGAACGTCTGATCAGCGATGGTTATGAGTTCGATCTAAATTTGGGGAAACAGCTTACCAGACGGTTTTTTGGTAGACAAAGCACAGTGTTCAATGCCGTCACTATAGAGCGTGAGCTTTCTTTTAAGTCCGTAATGATTTTTTTATCTGGCTTGTATTGTTCTAGAAGGTAGAATTATAATACGTGAACACTAACCCAACCTAAGCTAACTAAATCATTTATAACAAATTAAAGCTGAAAGGCGAAGGCTAGTTAATACACTGGGAGCGCATCATACTGCACGCAAGGGTGTTAGCATCAAATCCATTTGTGAAATCAATAAAAACAAAATAATTAAAACAAATAAATAATAATATAAAAAAGATAAGATAACAGAAGAAAGAAAGAATGTGAAGTAAAGTATAACCTTAATACTATCCACGTCTTTAACTAACATGTGTTCAGAGTCATCGCTGTCCTGTCTCTCGTTTGGAGACAACGCTCTTTGAGTCTTTTTTTTGCTCTTGCCTTTTGTCTTTTTACATTTTTTCTCTTCTTTAATGTCTGAAATTGCAACATTTTGAATGTTTAAGAGGCATCAAACTTAAATAAATTTTTTTTATATTATTACGTTTAGTTTAGGAGTTATAGGATTTGGAAAATTACTGACTGGCGGACATGCACTATTTCAAATGACATTATTTAAAATTATTAAAAAGTAACCAACAAATAAATAAAGTAATTGTAGTAATTTAGTAATAAAAAATAATTAATAAAAGAATGGATTATATTTTATATATAAAAATTTCATAATATAAACGAGAACGGAGCGAGTTATCGTCATATTGTCTATGACATCATCACAATGTGTGAAAATATAGAAAATAAGGCTAGTTACATACTTTTATAGTCACTCTACCTTTAACAGGCGGCGGCGGTTCTTCAGGAGGTTTGATGTTGGCAGTGGTGTTCTCGATATTAAGGTTCTTCTTAAGAGTTATTTTGTTCAGATCGTTCAACACGTCCTCAATATCTCGTTTATGCTCTACAGGTTCATGTCCTTGGTCTTCAACGGATTCAGTTTCTGCCATATCGGTGTCACTTATATGCCTAACAACGTACGCCTGCCCTGTAAACTTGTTACTATTCCCGAACGTTTCCATCACGTCGTGCATTATATTCTTCGGTCTAACGCTGAAAGAGTGAGGTTCAGCGACCAATCTTCTCGCCATATTCTTTGCTTTGTTCAATAATATCGTGGTCCCTGTATTATTGCCAACGGTTTTCGTCGTTTCCATAGACGGCGTGCGTGATGCCAACACACATGATCGGAAGACGAGGACGGCGCCCTTTGATCCGATGGGTCCTCCCGACACCCAATCGGACACGCAGCCTTCATTCTCTTTCTCTTTCTCACTATTTGTTTCGTCATCATTCTTTCTCATGCTGTCACTCTCTTGCCCCGTTTGAAGGCCCGACGTAGACGGAATTGTTGTTTCTGGTGATGCATGTGGACTGGAAGTGACGTCACAAGACACATAGTTAACGATTTATATTTATTTATTATCTGAAGTAAGATAATGACTCGGGCTGTGATTTGTAAAGCGTATGATTATCTCTAATGAAACAGAGGTAGATTAGCTGATAGAAATCGTGAGAATATCTATTATTTAACATCCTGTATGTATATGTTGATTTTTTATGACTTTAAACGTGAACGTATATCACTTTTAAAAAAGCTTTTACTACTGGAAAGTGTTACTATAATTAATTATTTTCTTATTAGGCGCATGCATTTTTGCAAAGTAACGTTTTTCATTAGTTAACTCTATTAGGCAACACAGAAAGCCAAGCGTTGCAGCAATTCATTATAGCATATAGGTATGTATATAAAATTGCCTTGAAAATATCGACTGATCTCATACTATTGATTTCGAAAGCGAAGTGAATAATGTATTAGGTTAGCGCTAACTTGTGTATGTACACTGAATTGACAACTGAAAAATGTATATATGAAATTCTTGGAAAAGTTGGAATTCATGGACGTTGAAATAATTTATGGTATATTGTCATATAGGTCAACGCAATTGTCTTAAACAATGTATATTTATATTTCAGCAGGGCAGGAAGTTTTAGTAGTGATGTTATATAGCCTTCTTTGGACTATCCACACAAAAATAATTTATCAATTCCAGCCCTACTTCCCGACTAATAGAACAAACTAAGAATTGTGTACATACATAGTAGACGTACATAGTGTATGGTCAAAGTTGGTCTGTATATACAGAGGGTTACTTGGAAACGATTAGCATGTGCAATAGCCTATAGCCTATATAAAAACGGGCTACGAACCAAAACTTCTTGATACTAGTACATTCAATAAAAATAATCTCAGCTTCATAATAATAGATTTTAATTAATTAGCATAAAATTCACATCTCGTGTGGGCACAGATTAGACATGCAATATATATGAGAATAAATTTTTATGACTTTTTTATGTCCAGATACAAATGTTGTGACGTATAAAATTTTTATCGTGGCGCCATGAAAATTGTATGCATCTAAAGCGCTTGAAGCATAACCAGGGTGTACGTTAAAATCATGCTCACCATAACCCTCTTACATTTACTTCACTCAAAATAGTCTAAGAGTCATTAAAAAAGACATTTTTTTTTTAAATTTATTATATACACGTATATAACACATTGCTGGCCACCATACGATCAATCAATAGACGATTGTGCACGTATATGGAGACATATGAATTCCACACTGTGTGAAGTGACCTACACAGCACACTACACGTGATGTAATTACATCGCTTTATTTGTTCAGTAATTTCAAAGTTAAATAGATTTGCTATGGAGCTTGATCTCATCCACTTTGTCGTTTTAAATCCTATTTAGGAATTAATACTGTTCGTTTCATATTCACGCCTTATCCCGTATATAGTATGTTAGACAGAGAGAAGCTAGTGACAAGATACTCCGTTCTCCGCTTTCCGCTCGAATAAATTTTTTTTTTGTTGAAGTTCGGAGCTCAACGCCGTTCTTTGTATAATATGTGAGTATGGTTATACGGAGGACTGAAATTAATCTACTTCACCGAATAAACATCGAACTCTCAACTATCGCATTTACAGACAAACGTTGTACCGCTGCGCCACGACGGCCTCTTTATTAATTAAATAAATATTTTTACCGCACTAGCTTTTACCAAATCATTGGTTGGCACGCAAATAGAACCAAATTATAAGTGTTTACTGTCGATCACTTAAAAAATATATGAAACGTAAAGTTGTGGCACAGTACGATGGTGTGAATGAAAAATGGCATTTTTTTTATATACGTCTATCGACAAAACGAACACGATTATATTCTCTGAACAATAGGGAAAATAAAAAAATTCAAAAGCATAGCAAGATATTGCAAAATCCATATATTTAAAGAGTAATTGATACGTACATATGGTTGTAATATAATGAATTGCTACTACAAAAAAATGACATCACACGCAAAGTTTCACTGAAAAGCCAAGAAAAGCATTTTCTTAATAGAACTTTTAAAGCGCACAAAAGTAATAATAATTCTTTCAAAAGTGAAGTGGATATTAATACTGATTCAATAACACAGCGGACTTTTCAATTGGGCTTGTTGAAATTTGGACCATTACATATGGCAGGCTATAAGCACTCATCTCACGGCTATTAAGAACAAAATTCGCGTTTATTTATTTCAGCACTGTTACTTATAGTATTTTGTAGGTTAAGTGCAATGTTGTTTCTATCAAATAATTTTCTATTTTATTAATTAATAATAATAATAGCATATCTTAATTGTACACCAAACCAATTTCATACAAAAGGCGGCCTAATTGCTAAAAAAGCAATTTCTGCCAGGCAACTAACTTTAGGGTAAAGGTAATAACAAATCAAAATAGGGTTAAGGTGTAATAACTATTAACTTACATATATATATATATATATATATATATATATATATATATATATATTTATTTATTTATTTATTTATTTTATTAGTCGTTAACAGAGACTTGTATGTTGGCACTATCTTGCTATGTTGATTCTGACCGACGAATAAAGTATTGTATACTAGCTAATACAGAATGTAAAAAAAACATTTTTCTGGAGCAACCATAGTACGTGTGAAAGTAAGTATATGCAAATTTGGAAGCACGTTGTTAAACAGAACTAAAGTTGCTAAATTAATATCAGGCTATTTTTAAAACGGAACCGGTCAGCTCAGTTCTTTGGTTATGGCGTTACGAGCATGCCAAAAAAAAGGCACCAAAAAATAAAGAACATTGACATCGAAAAGAAATCCGTGTCTTTTTTTTTAATTTTAAATTAACCGGGCAAGGACATGACGACATTATTAAAGAATATATTGAATTTATTCAATAAATTCGGGTAGACGTATGGGAGCCGTCAACACAACTCTATGCAATGCAACAAAACGCAGCAAAATTAGTAATTGTATATCTTTTAGTGAAGTGCTGGTATGCGAATGCATGAAAATATCAGCAAAAAAGTGCTTAATATATACTTCATATTAACGACGATATTAAGATACTCTTATATTAATTACGTTGATTAATTTTCATATTTTTACAGGAAAAATAAAAAGTCAGTAGGTATATTAAAAACGACGACTAACGATTTACTGAAAATTGTTATTTTTCAGTACATCGTTAGTTGAATTTGTTTATTCACATTACGTGAGGTGTTAATTAAGTACATAGTATATCATATATATATATATATATATATATATATATATATATATATATATATATATATATATATATATATATATATATATATATATATATATATATATTTATATATATATATATATATATATATATATATATATATATATATATATATATATATATATATATATATATATATATATATATATGACAAATTCAATCATAAGTAAACAATGCTATTTATATTCCTCCATTGAAGCGGTGTGTCCGACGCAAGTTTACCAAGAAACATTACTGCTAAAACTACACTTGATCCACATTGTATTAAACAGTAAAGTTATTTGTTAGAAGCTTTTCCGCTCTAATATAAAAATAAGCTTTAGAAAATTAAATTAACTTCAGAATTTTCGATTTTTTATTTTTATATGTTATTTACCATAGTAAATTAAGTCTACCTAGGGATAATATGCATCCAAATAAATAATCAGCATCAAATAAATTGATAAAATTAAAAATTATACATTGTTTGGGTATAAATTATGACCGAATTCTCGTTTATTAGGGGTAAGGACCTAAAAGGTAAAAATGGGACCCTATTACTAAGCCTCCACTATCTGTCCGTCCTACTGTCTGTCAGTCACCAGGCTATATCTCATAAACCGTGACAACTACAAAAGCTGAAATGTTCACAAATTATGTATTTCCGTTACCGCTATAACAACAAATATCATAATAGGGCTTGATACTGATAAATTGACTAAATTCTTCAACCGAAATGATGGTTCCAAAAATGAATATACAAAGGAAACAAGCATGTCAGCTTTCAAAACGAGACCAAAGCGCATATGACGTGACGTTCGTGACGGTACTCATATAAAAATATCCTCGTGGCTCCTCCGTGTTTCACAATAAGTGCAGTAAAAGGTTAGTTAAAATTTTACGACACAGTACATCAAACATTTCAAGACACCTATTTATATTTCAAAAAGGCGTTTTGGTTTGATTTGAGAAAATGGTGAGCTCTGTCACTTAACACACAGTATTTCTAATGTAGAGAGTATGTAAGCTGAATTTCCAATATCCACGATATAGGTACGTGATGATCGAAGCTCATTACATCATCACCAAGAGTGATCAAGAGTGATGATCCTCCTATAGATAATGATTTTTTAATTTACGTTAACTTATTATTTAATTGAAAGACCATCTTGGGTTATTATCCTTATGGTTGTACTCGTGTGGTATATTGTGCCTATATTAATGAATATTTCCACATTGTTCTAGATCGGTCATATTACTATATCATATGTGTAATATTTTATTATGTTTTGTAAGAATACGCTCTTGTACGTTAATAATAAAATAATAAATCTTTATTGTATAACTAGGTAGGTACATAATCAAAAATTTAAGCCGCCGCTAAAGTTTTCGTGGCTAATCCCATCTCAAGGGTCATTTACGGGAGATCATTATTACATCAATTGGAAGGATTAAGATAATAACGGAATGCTTGTAAATTAGAAATAAAATTAAAAAAAATTATAGCTCCACAAGCTTAGCTTTATCCCAAGGACTTTGAGGACAACTGCTTCACATTTTCCGTACCTGGTGGAAATTTCTATTGTACGGATAAAGTAGCTTATATGCCTCCATACTTTAAGCGAACAACGAGTGGTGTCTGTATTTACTAAGACTACGTCATACAAAATCTAAAGTAAAAAGGGACAGAGAACCTAGTACCTAGTTCTCCGATTTCAGCCTAGAGTGGCAACATTGGGTTGGAAATTAGTTTCGAAATTACAAACAACCTTAATTCGCGTGTATACACAATTGTTATAGTAAAGTATACAAAACACTATTCAACCTTCAGGAAATTAGTTCCACGGGAGTCCATTTTTTGTGACACCTCACAATGGCAACGCAATGATAATGATATTTTTGTAGTAGATTAGGTACCTACAAATTTTTTTGGTTTGGTTGGCGTTATAACATCTTTTTGTCGGTAGAAGTTGATGCCATTGTGGCGCAGTTGACACGTGTAAACTGAAGGCTAATTTTATGAGTTCAAATATCTCGATATTATGAACATATTATCTCGCGAAGATTGAAGTTACAGTACAAATAAAGGGAAACATCTGAAAATTTATAAGTTTAACACAGCAATAAACCATTACAAACTTATATCTGTAGTTCATTTTATATAAAATGTTGATAAAAAATGATATTTATTCAAACGTGCTATGAAAGTAAGACAGCTATAAAAATGGTATTCATTAGAAAACGTTCTACTCACAATTTGAATGCATTTCGCTTTATAGTCATCTAGTTCAAATACTAAATATATCATTAAGACTTTTATGAGCCCTATAAATTTAACTCAATTAAGGTCGGTTTCTCAATTTAATTAATCCATTACACTACACTCAATTTAATTAGTCCATTTCAAAGTTTCTGCAGATTTTTAGAGAAATGAAAATGATTTAAGTAAAATTATTCCCCCGTGTGGGAATCTAAGTATGTCACGACGGCCTGTAACTACGATGGTTAATTGAACTAATTTGTATAAAAATAATATTGCCGCACACGATATATCGACATATGTTCTGATACCAAGCCTTGATACCAAGTTTCTACTCTTCGTTGACCTACATTTATAAAAAGTAAAATACCATTTTTCGCCGTTAGTCCTCGTCCCACCTCCCAAGAACATGGTGTGAATATGGTAAATTTAACCCCTAATATAGAATATAGAAAATTTCATGTCAACGATGCATACGAAGTGGTTCCAGCCCTAAATCTAAAGTACCTAAGATAAGTAAATCCATAGAAAATTAAACAAAATGCACTCAACTATAAGACAGTTGCAAATTCAGCTAATCTTCATGATGTCATCGGTTCACTTCATATAGGTACGTCTAGTTTAAACTTTGTATTTAAATAGGATGGCGACACTTTGAGTGAACCAAACGAGCCATGAAAATGAATACTAACCACGTAGACTAAGGACTAAGGACTAAGTAGTAAATAAACATACTTGAGCAATAAGACATTGTTCATAGTAAAGGCAGTTAGGGCCAAGGTTGCCATGGCTTTATAGTATCTACAATAAAATTTAAATCTAACAGAGAGACAGTTAAAAGGTCTGTAGCAAACTATAATAATCTAAATAAATCTGAAACCAAGTTAGTTTTTAAGTAAATATATTAGCCATACATAACTATTATAATCGTGTTTTTAAACAATGAACGAACCGAATGACGGCTATTTATATTTGTTATATTCTCACGCATCCCTAGTGACGTGACATCCACGCATTCCTTGAACATAGTGATGTATATTTTTGTTCTTATCAATTTAAGGTCCTTTGTGCATTAGTTGTAAGAAACCCACAAGCACCAAGCACTCACGTTGCAACAATCACTCTAGCATTTTTTATTTAGAAAAACTAAAATACAGAGAAACAAATGAACATGTTTACTTTTTATTTACTAAAGTATTTTGTAGCTATGAAGACATTTCAAGTATTTTAGAACTGTATATTTTACATTGCTAATCGTTTTTTGTAACACAATTAAAAATAAAGGAGCTAATGCCTATTCTTGTCGGCCTCGCTTGCTCACGTACAGAAATGGCAGAGAGAAGGTTCTCTACTATATACACTATGTACTAATGTACCATGAACTCAAACTCGAGACATCGAGTGTTGAGTGGCGGTACGTGGGTTAAAATATCAAAAAGGAGTGTCAAGCAGACAACACTGCAATAAAATCAGGTTAGCCTGGCAACATTTGCTATTTTTATCATAACAAAGTACCTAAAAAAAAGTAAATAGTACCGGTAGGTACGTACGTAATTTACGTACACCGATTTATGCCACTTCACGTGAAAAGTTAAATTATTGCACATGCAATTAGACACCAATGTATGTATGTGATTCATCGTGATAACATGTATGTATGTATGTATATGAGCGTTATGACATAAATCGCATTATAAATCATAATTTAGTTTTTGATATTCGATCCAAACCACCGTAAGCCATATATGTCGTAGGAGGATGTCAAAAGATATTATAAAGTTGGTTGAACTCTGACCACAATGTGGGCAGCTCATAAGTTTTCATAGATTGAGCTTTATGGAAATTTCTCAAGTCTAATGTTTATCAAAATTTCCTAAGTTTAAATATAACATAAATATCTTTTCAATGATTATATTAAATAAAAAGTTTCCAGTGTAACGAACATTAGACACGTCATTTATATTCTATTTTGGCACAACTTAAGTTCTAACAAAAAAAAAACAAAAATTATGGGTAATTATAAGTATAATAATGGTAATCGAGTATTACGATAACTTTTGTATTAAAAAAATACTTTATTGCTAATAAAGTATTTTTTTACAAACGGATAACATATACGGATAAGACAAAAATTGTGGTGTCGGTCTTCTTTTAAGCAAACAAAGCCTGTGCTAGGAGACCCGAGAAGTAAAAAAAAAAGCAAGTCAGAAGTTAACAACAAGTAGAGAAGTTTGACTCAGAACTTGTTTTAAAGATAAAAGTTAAAATAATTTAATATGTTACAGAACATAATTCAGCGGAAATCGTGAAAGACAGCGTCTGAATGTAAGCAATGGTTGTGGGTTTGATACCCGCCTGGAGTAGTATATCATATAATTTATTTTATTTTAGTAACGTGCAGCGTTCAGTTCCGTCACTCAAGGGCGCAAGGGCTCAAATTCGGGCGGAAAGTAGAGAACAAAGTTACTCGACACGAGATTATACTCGCCATGCCGGTTAATTAATTATATTACATGTTCAAAATTAAACCTTCAATAATAAAAGTATTATTAAAATAGCACAAATTATAATGGATTAACTTGCTTTTTAATCACTTAAAAGTTTCTAAATGTAATTTCTAAATTCTATACAGTATTTTCATGTAATATTACAAAAGGAGGTTACCATAACTAACAACATTAATATTTTAAACAATTCATAATAAAAATAATATAATTTATTTATTTATTTTTTTAAATTAAATTAAAATTAAATAAGTATTAAATTTCAGTATTTTTGTGTATAATAAACAACCAGTTTAATATAGGTGATATAAAAGTAGTCCTAGAGGCAGACCTATAAATATTTCTTATCGTCCTAATATAATGTATATTTTTTGACATTTCTACAATACCTATCCAAGAATTGACAAGTCACTGTAGTGCAAAATAAAAAGTTTTAATCACAGTCGTAGCAAAAAGTAATGGTTATATATTTAAACTATTTCAATTAGGTTAGTTGGTTAACTCCGCCGCCACACGCAGTCGTCTGTGACGAGAGCCACACATCATAATGTACTGAACAGAGGAGATTTCAAGAGCAACATACAAAAAAAAATCGCAGGTTCATGCGGTTCGATGCCATGGAGCGCCGTTGAGTGGCTATTTGTATAGGCCTGTACGCGAGACGAAGAGTTTACAAGCTGAAATACTTCTCTATATATGTATACTTAATTATATTTAGAGCTAGCTTTTACCTGCGGCTTTGCCTTCATTGTCAAATGGATATTGCTAAGAGTTCAACACACGACATGTTCTTAGTGCACTAGGTAACTCTAACCGCAGTTACACCACTAGTTACATCAAAATTATGAACGTGATGTAATATAGCTTAAAGCCTTTTTAGGGTTGCGTAGCGAAATGGCAAGAAACGGAACCCTTCTAGATTCGTCATGTCTTTCTGTCTGTCAGTCTGTCTGTCCCTATTTTTTTCACAAATAGACTATCTGACACTACCTATTCGTTGTATAAACATTACAAACTTCTAAAAACTGACATGACAATATGACAAGAAAGAAGATCAAAATGACAATAATGTACAAATACTTTCATCCCAATACATAATATTAAAGCGAGTGCATATAAAAAAGTGGTGCACATGGTACTAACAATATGGTATCCTTGGTGACATCGTGATATAGGTATTGATTAGTCAAAGTGTGAAGGGTCCGACCCTAGCTGGGTGCGTGAGTGAAGTGACATAGTAACAACTAGACTACACATGTATGATTTTTTTTTTTTATTTTGACTGATTCTATATCATATATCTATATACAGATATAATCTTCTACAAAAAATATGAATTAAAATGGGTTCTTGAGCATGTTTACTGGAAAATAATTTTAAATAAACACAAAAAAAGCATAAATAAGAACTTTGCTATAAACATACGTCACAAATTTTTTAGTAAATATTGAAGCCATGAAAAAACGTAATCTAATTCCACGACAAGCATTTAAGCAAGTGTAAAATCAAAATGTTTTCAGTAGTTAACTACAATATATATGTAGAAGGAAATCAAACTGACGTGCCAAATGTCGTATGCAAGATCCGATTATATTGCAAGCCAAAACGACGTTTCCGTACAAGGCAATACACTGTATAGTGTATAGTGTATAGTGTAGACTATAGCTGTACAGTCACGCAGCGAAGGAACAGCAATGCCACAAATGTGTCAGCTGATTCATTTTATAAGCATTTGCTTCTTGATTTGGTTTCCTGTTTAGAATTTAATAAAAACTATTAATAATCTTATGATGTTGTGTTTTAAATATTTGTTAATACATCTTTTACATATACAATACAATACATCTTTAACTTTAACAATGGAAACATGGCGATAATAAACTGTTTAACCCGTACATTGTAGAAACTTATAACTGAACTGGTTTCAGATTTTTGTTCTAGCTTTCAGAGAATGTATTGACACAACAAGGAGTCTAATGTCATTAATTTCTAGACATTTGGGTCATGCCTTACCGGATTTATACCTTTAATTGCCAAATAAACAATATTATGTTAGACATTTCGAAATATTATAGGGACGATATTATAGTTAAGTCATGAAATCGCTAGAATATCGTAGTTTAAGCCTTGGTTAGTCACTAAAGTTATTGCTGTGGAGATATTCGGTAATCAGGCATCACTGCAAAAGACCATTAATCACATTATAGACTGAGTATAAGGGCTAGGTTGAAATATTTTTTTTTAAATTCAGATCAATAAATCAGCAATTAATAATCCAAATTAAAAAAAAAAAAGGTTGTATAGTCAATTTATCAAGGAAGGCTATAGGTCATGTATCTTATAAAACTCTTAGTTATATCCATTTGGCAATAACCCGTAATGTAGAAACCCGTAGAAAACAAAAGTGTAAAAAAACTTTCTTATATGTAAAGTAAAGTCAGTCATACTCATTTTGCACTTAACATGCAATGACCCTAAACAAATGAAAGTTGAAAAGAGATTTTCGGCATATTAATTCTCCATCCCTTTACCTAAATATATAAAAAAAATACAATAATTTTTTTTTTCCAAAATCAATTTTACCACGACTTTAATTAGATAAATAAAACTTTTACCGCGAAAGAAATCACTATCTAATTAATGTATAAAAAAATACACTTTACAGAACCGGACCCGCAAGATGATAAGCTGATAAACTCCATTACAAGTGAAAGTACAAAAACTGCATTTATTTCTTGACTTTCCACGTTGTTCACGATTGTACCAATATTTTGCATACATATAAAGTAAAATCATGTTGCGATGACATAAACGGATTACCATAAAGGGTTAGACGCATGGCAACGGCGAGGGTTGAGTGCATAAAATTTCCTGTTAAACTTAGCTATAAATTTTGGTAAAACGAATATGATTAGGAAAATTCACACTATGAAAATATCAATTCCCTAAAAGGTAAATATTTGCATGTTAAGTAACAAGTGTATTATTAACACTATAAATATAATTTCAAATAACAACTATTGTTATATATATATATATATATATATATATATATATATATATATATATATATATATATATATATATATATATATATATATATATATATATATATATATATATATATATATATATATATATATATATATCTTTTTTTTTAAACTTGAAAGAAAAGTGAGAAAAAAACCAGAAGTTTAATCAATGCCATATGGTCGCAATAAGCAACCTACATATATTAAAAAAAGAAATTTGTAATTATTACCATAAACAAAGTAAAATTGTTAGGGAATTTAAACTAATCATTAAGAAAAATCAAAATTTCCATTCAAACAATATCATATCACAGTCATTTTCCTCAAACGGAAAAAAAAACACAAGACTTAAAACTAGAATACACAAAAAAAAAATTCCGAAGAGCATAAAATATTTTAAAAAAATCTTACGCAAAAACTTTTCCCATTATCACTTATCCTATGCCCTATAAACATATAGGACACCACACGTAACCAAAGAATTTCACTATAATCGACTTTGTGCAGGCACAAGAGCTCAGAGCACCGACAGGTCCGTCACGCGCCGACGCCGGCAGGTGACTGCGTTACACCAACCATGCTTAGAATAACTAATTACCACTGCCTATTTACTAATTAACCATATGGAGACTTATCGTTGATTATCAAAAAAAAAAAATTGCACTAATTGATAAAGGAATTAGAGTATTTTAAAATTATATTATATGCTAAAATAATATTTTTTTTTTTTTTACTTTACTGGAAAAGAATTTGACCTTGTTTTTTATATAATAATATTAATGTAGCTCAATTTGATTTGAGCGAAAAAATTAATCATGAAACATCTCCTTTATTCATTTAAAATAAGAGCTGATCTAATATAATCATATCACTTTTCACTATGTATCTATCTTTAATTGTCTTTTGATCAAATGACATTACCATATATTTAATATATTTTACTTGGGGCCCCCAATCTTGGGGCTGGGCCCACTGAGCCACTCCTACTGAGCCCTAAATCCTGGTGTGACCAAGAGGCCCGATGTGCTACAAAAGCTACATTTATCCCCACCACAATTTTTTACAGTAAAAAGAAAACAAATAGTTCAATTCTATATTATAAAAAAAAACGTGTTAATCTCTTTTACAAGTAACCTTATCGATTAAGCCAACGCTAGCCTATGTAAGTACATTATAAACAACTTGTATCGACAAAGCCTTGGGTGATCTCATCAATCAGCTTAGTAGCTCTTCGCGAATTAAAATGTGTTTACTAAGCGTCTGTACTTTTAATTATGCGCTAGTACTTTTTTTTAGCTAAGATTAAGTATTGTTAGTACAATAGTTGTAGGCTATCCTACAGAATCTGAAGGTTTGTGACATGGTACTGACATGATAATCCATAAATTAGCAGACAGACAGACAGACCTTTATACTAGTATAATAATATACACCAGTATTTTTAATTGTAAGTTTTTATAGTTACATTTACCAATTAATCAATTGTTAATCTTCGATTGACTGTTCTTGCGTTTAAAATTTTAATTCGCGTAACGTAAATAAACCTATTCTAATAAATATACCTATTCTCTAAGATTTTTCTTGTTTTTAATATCATTTTATAGTGCGATTCCCATAGACATCCTATAGATCATGGTGATGCAGTTGGGACGACGTAAATAAATGAGTGTAAATTTACTAAAGAAGGTAGGTATATCACAAGGTACGTATGTCGACCACAGCGTGAAAATGAATTTACTTCATTCCCCAGTTCGAGTGGGGATCGATACCACCAACAGTCCCACTGTACCACGAGGCCTTCAGACACGGTTTCCTTTGCCTAAAATTGCTAGAAAAAAAAAACTATAAAATTCATTTTGCTAACCCTACATAATGGGTTGATATTGTTTAATATTTAAAATAACCAATACAATCCACTCATGTGTTTGTGAATAGTACTATTTATAGTATTTTAATGGAAATACTTGTACACGGCAACACATAAAAAAATACTAATAAAAAACAATCTGATGCCACGCTGGTCTATAATTGGCTTAGGTAACATTATCTGTTTATCTGGAAGGTATCTAACTGGCACGCTGGAGAATGCGCATTTAAGCATTATCTACTCTAACTATCTTGATCAATAATTACTATTATCATTAGAAAAAACTAACAAGTCTCGAAATTTTCATAGAAATGTTATTGTAGACAATACCAAAAGATTCTATATATAAGTCATTTTTGATTTTGCCACAGTTGGCTATTGACATACGCCATCATGACGTAACTGGCACTTGCCTATTTGAACGCGGTAATAGATTCAAAACGGGCAGTTTTAGCATCTGAATGAATATTGGGGGTGATTCATAGATGTCAATCAACGCTTCTACTCATTACGGAATGTAACATTAATGATGCTATAAGTCAGGACTGAACCGACCGAAGGTAGGCCATTTGGTTCACTTTGCCAACCTAACAAAATAGTATTAATTGTATAAGAATTAAAACTGGACGACGCTCGGTGGGCAGACCCCCTACTAGGTGAACCGACGATTTGGTCAAGGTTGCCGGAAGCCACTGGATGCGGGTAGCGCGAGACCGATCGTCATGGAGATCGTTGGGGGAGGCCTTTGTCCAGCAGTTGGCGGAACAACGGCTGTGATTAATGAAATAATGAATGATGAATAAATACAGCAACTTGAAACCGAGAACCCTGTAGATTAAATGCTTACTTGGCTCACAGACAGTTCCATCTTCAGCGTACTTTACTTGGAATCAGTGTCCAGGGTAAGCTTCACGGGAGATCTGAATGGCCTGTACTCAACTATAACGTGTACAACTAATATGTTACTTCCCACATGGCTCCCAAATTCACTAACTCCTAAAGGCCCTGGCGTATCCTAAGACCGTGCTGAATAGATATGTCAAATACATATGGTTTAAAAAAGGTTAATATATTGATAACAATATCTAGCTATGTATGTATATAAATGTATTCAGCGCGAGACATTCCGCAACATATGGTGACTAACTAAAATTACATCTACGTGTTGACGGCGAGACGGTTAAAAATAACGCCTGTAATAATAGGTCGCTTCCAGTGAATTAATTAACCATTTAAAAGGGCTTTTTAAAACTGTTTAAAATTCCTCTTAAGTCTATTGAATTTTGTATGTTGTAGATATTTTATCAAGGAGTTATTTCATTGTTATATATTCGGAAATTACAGAATAATGTGACACTAAAGATCATGAAACAAGCATTAGAACTTGTCCGCGGTAGAAGTGGATGCGAGAGGACTAGCAGCCAAATCTCTCTATAGTTTGCTAAAAGATGTCGGCCTGTATTAAACAAGCGTCAGCTCATTTTGTAGAGCGTACTTGAATAGCGGCGATATTACAATAATAAAGTAACTTGGCCAGTGGAACTTAAACCTACACTAGGATAGTTCCAAGCCCTGCTCCGAGCTCCCCTGCAATGCGACAAGAGCACGGAATCCGCATGATGAATTAATAGAATAAATAAAGCATTCAAAATTTTCTTCTCTTCTCCATAAATGGCGATATTTCTAACTTATATTTTACTTCTCAAATCCCGAAACGTATCTCTCGCATAACCAGTTATAAATCAACACAGCAATACAATTCAATTGAGCACTTTGCCTAACTACATTTAAAAAAATTTTAAATTATTCGAATCTACAGCTGTCGCGTTTTATCGGACACCTCGCAACTACGCGTTGATGGCGTCAATATATTAAGTTGATTAAATTAATAGTGCATGCTGGCTTATAATCAGCTTTCATGCTAGTCTTACATGATAACACCCAGTCTTCCTCAAGCCAATTATGCACTTCTCTTGTTACTATTGATATGAAACATGGGCATTAAAACAGAAAATATATAGTATTTTATATATAGCTTTAGTTATTTTTTATAGTTATTTGTAGAATACATTAACAGTTTTTTTATAGCTTCACACTAGTGCATCACACAGGATGGACAGAGGAAGAATCTAGTCTTAACATGTGGGGAGTACCATTCCCCACTGACATTTCACATGGAATGGAAAAACTCATTTCTCGGAGTGAGGATCAAACCCATAACCATTCTGTTTGCAGTCAGATCCTGTGCTGGTGCCTTAATTGATAAAACAGCGGCAATAAATTGTTATTGCTTGCTGCAATAACTAGTATGCAACTACTATATAAGTAATATAGTAATATAGTAAGTAAATAAAAACTATTCATGAGATGGTTGCAATTAGAATGATTTTGCTGTTCATGCTAAATTATTTAGCTTAATGAACAAGTTTAAGCATATTGAAATGTAATATTTATAAGTGAAGTAAAGTGAAATGTGTTTAAAGTTGAATAAACTGAAAACTATTGAAGTCTAAAATCCAAAGAAATTTTTTAAATTTTACTGAATATTTTTCAGTATATACCCCAGAAAATGTTTGAGTTGTTTTTGATTCTTACATATATTCCATTGTACTTACTATAGATAAAGGGGATATCACTATATCTTGGATTTTAACTTCATGGAACAAATTATATATAAATATATAAGAATAAATAATTTATAACCTTGTGTGTGGACGGTTGTGGTTGCATACTTTGTGTATTTTGGGTAAATCGACGGAAGGTTTAAATTGAGGCTCGAATTCCTCTTCCTGTTCCATGTTGGACTTTAATGTAGGCAAATGGGACAAAATTGCAGATAAAAGTAAGATTTTATAATATTCAACAACATAATATATTTTATTAGATAGCTATTAGATTTTATAGTATTTTGGCCAAAAGTAAACTGACGGTAAATTAAAAAATGTACACAAAATATTATTTAAAAAAAAATTACCAGCCAATTTCGAACTACAATCAAATAGTATTTCTTAGTAAACAACAAACATATCAAGTACAAAAAACACAGCATTAAGCAATTATAGAACACCGCATACTGGAAAACATACAAAAATCAATATCGTTATGCGGTATTTAAGATATTTAACAATTTACAATACTGTCACTCGGCGAATCTTAACAAATAGGTTACTTACGATTAGATCGCTAATATACTTCGTCGATGTTGTGCTGACGAAGATGTAAATATCACAAATAATTTCACATTTCTATTACTAACTTTATTTTTGTTAATTTTATATTTACTTTAAATAAATTCACTAGAATTTTGAAAGATCCATATTTTTATGTTTCAAATTTAGCACACGCGCGTCAGCCGTCAACACTTTTTACAATATGGATGCGTTCAGATTTAGAGCTTACTTTAAAGAAATTTTATATTAGAAAACACATAGATAACTTCATTTAAGCCTTCTGCTTCTTTAGTTACAACACATTTAATGTTTCTAATAAAACAAGTTGAAATTTCTTCATAATATTTATATATACTAAAGGAAAAACCAAGACCTACTGTATTTACTAGATTTTGAATAATTTTGCTTGTAATTGTGTTCTGTTTTATACTAAGAAGAAAGCATTAAGTTTGTAGTTGTTAGTTTAAGCAATAATTAAAAATTATATACTTTGAAAGAAATTATATTGTATATTCAAAAAATGTGTTATATTGTTATGATTCTTATTTGATTTCAATCAAATAAGAATCATATTAATAAGTGGAAAAAAACATATGGAGCTTATTCATTTATCAGTCAAGGATGTATTGAATAAGATATTTGCAACTTTATGAAAAATAAAATAACGTTCAATGGAATTAAAAAATCAGAAATTATCCATTTTACACTATATATTTATTAAAAACTTATACATAAAGCTGGTTACACTAAGCATAGTAGCTGAGATTGGCTTTCTTCTTGGCTTGCACTTCCAGTATGGCATCCATGAAGTCCTCATGGGTGACGGCTGTGGCTGACCTGCGCAGAGCTATCATACCAGCTTCAACGCAAACTGCCTTGCATTGAGCTCCGTTAAAATCATCAGTGGATCGGGAAAGCTCTTCAAAGTTTACATCAGGTGATACATTCATTTTCCTGAAAAATAATATTAGAAATACATAATATTTTTTTTAAAAGTATCTTCAATATAAAGATATGTACACTTTTATCTTCATACCTTGAGTGAATTTGCATAATTCGGGCCCTAGCCTCTTCATTGGGGTGCGGGAATTCAATCTTCCTGTCAAGACGACCTGATCTCAATAGAGCAGGATCCAGAATATCAACTCTGTTAGTTGCTGCAATTACCTAAAATAACAAAAGATAAATAAACCATACTAATTAGTTAATGACAAAATCTATAGGAAAAATAGGTGTTTACACATAATATTATTTAAGTATTCAACAAAAAAAAACAATCAGAGAATTAATAAAGGGAAACTATTATTTCTTTCAGATTTCTTACTTTAATATCAGCAGTTGAACTAAATCCATCCAACTGGTTCAACAATTCCAACATGGTTCGCTGCACTTCACGGTCACCTGCTTTTTCGGAGTCAAAACGCTTAGTACCAATAGCATCTAATTCATCGATAAAAATAATGGCAGGTGCTTTTTCCTTTGCTAGTGCGAATGCATCACGGACAAGCTTGGCACCATCACCTATACAATTAACAAAAATATAATTATTTTTAATGTATTTTAGAAATAAGTATCTCCAACATAACATGACATATAACAAATAAGCTATTCGTGTTAGCTGCAGAATGGTTTTCATTTCATTTTTACTGCTTATTTTTTTCTTTTTTTAACGGTGAACTAAAAAAAGAATGTTGCGGCACAGTTGTGAGTTCAATTCTCACTCAGGGAGAATTAATTATATTTATGGTGTTTATTTCCTACACTCAACATGCAATATCTCGAAAAACAGGAAAGTGTCTTAACACTAGGTTCCCTAAGCCTTATCCGCACATAGCAGGTACTATGTGCAAGAAACAGTGAAGTTAAAAAACAAGTGTGAGCTGTATCCTACATATAGCACGGTATGCATATGGAACCTTGTGTTACTGCTTACTGTTTCTTAAAAAACTTATTGTAGTGATGTTTTTAGCCTAAAAAAATTTAATTAATTCAATCAATCCACCATATACCCAAGATTTAATCTCCACCAAGTTGAGATTAAATCTTGTGTATATAGACCACTACTGTTCCCACTGTGCTAAAGTACAATAAATTATTTATAATTCATATTACACTTTAATAAACTGAATATCACATGATTTTTAACATAAAGATAAAATAATTTCATGATTTTAATGTATCTGTTCAAATATTGTAATTTTTCTTACCAATAAACATCTGAACAAGTTGAGGTCCAGCTAATTTCAAGAATGTGGACTTTGTTTGTGCAGCGCAGGCCCTAGCCAGCAATGTCTTGCCAGTACCAGGAGGGCCATAAAGTAGGACACCTTTAGGAGGGTGGATACCAAGGTTCACAAACTTTTCTTTATGTGTCATTGGAAGTACAACTGCTTCAATCAGTTCCTGGAAATAGAAAATTGAGTATATTGAACAAAGATAAATATTTATATTATTTCAATATAATATCCAATATTTTAATTTCATTTATATTTTTTACATTTTGTCTATATCATAAGCTAGTATCGTTTTAAGATATTTAGTGTAAGCGAAATACTTATAAGTACCTGAATTTGTTTATCTAATCCACCAATATCAGAATATTGCTCTGTTGGTCTTTCATCTACTTCCATAGCTTTAACTCTCGCATCATACTCGGCAGGTAATGTCTCCAAAATTAAATATGAATCCTTATTGACTCCAACTAGGTCACCAGGCTTTAATTTTTCAGCATCAACTAAACCAATGACTGGTAAGAAATATGTTTGGCGGGTGGAAGTTTTGATGACGGCGCATTTTCCTTTTCGCTGGGAATCTAAATCAACAACTGCACCATCTTCCTCCTCTTCTTGAGGATCTACATCCAATAGTTCTATTACATTGGATACGAGATATGGCAAAGTCTTGTTAACTTTAATTTTTTCTGTGTTTTCTTTGATTTTGTCGTTTTGTGCTTGAAGCTCATGCGAAATTCTCATCACCTCACTTTTCATTATTTTTATTTCATTGTCAAGAAGGCGAGTCCGGCTGATAATCTCATCTGTTGGCATTCGTAGGACTTCCTCGCTAAGCGCTTCTTCTCCATCTTCCCAGATAGACTTATCTTCAAGTGTAGTGGCCATTTTAGTTTGTTTTTGAGAATATACCTGTTAAATATACTTAAATAATAACGCAATCAAGAAAACTTTGAAAATACAATTACAATTCACATCAACCAAAATGAATTGTCATGTTTCATATTTGGTATTCGCATAGATAAAAAAAATCATAAATAATATTTCTTTTATTTAATATACAGAATTATTAATATATTTTGTTGATTTAAATTATAACAAATTTTCTGCTACTAATATAATTAACTTACATATATTATTTAATTGGAGTATAAAATATTCAGCCACTCAATATGCTGTACTCCCTAATAAACTATGAATTATCTGTATTAGTGTCACTTTGCAGTTTGCTGCTCGATTGTGACAGGTTGAGATATCATCACACGAATTTCGAACTAGAGTTGTGTATGCTCGAAGTATTTTATAAATCTACTCTATTTATTGACTGCTTAGCTATTAATTTTATTTCTTAACATGGCCTTCTCTATGTTCTTACGCACACCAGGTAAAGTATTATGCTTTTTTGTTTTTGATCTTGAAAAATTACATAATCGTTGTTGTTGTTACGATAATCGGTTATAGTCGCTCAAGCAAAACCTTCCAGATGGTAATGCCTAAAGAATTCGTAAATGGCTTTATAATTACCACAAATAAGTAATCTATGTTAAATATATCATAATAAATACGTACTTATGTAAAAGAATGTAGGTTAGGAATAAAAAAACAAATATGATTCAGTAGTGAAAATTATTTTTACAAATTATTAATAACTAATCTGAGTTCAAATTATAATTTCAATAATAATGAATATTTTCAGCTGTTGCAAGTAGACTTGTTTCCCAGCAGTTGAGCAAATTGGGTACACAACCTGCCCTGAAGCCTATTATAGCTCAAAGAACTTTAAGTAATGCTAATGCTCTTACACAAACATTACTTAAAACTGAAGCTACACCAATTATAAATTCAGTAAGTTACATTTTTTTTAATTTCATTTATAAAAAGTATATTTGTATGTAATACTTTTATATTGTTAGTTATTATATTGTATATTCTAAACTTAAAATGTAAATGATATATTTATATGGTGTGGTAAATTGTTTACTTGTATATTTACAGGTCTGCTCATTCCGCACCTCCGCTGTTAGGCTAGCAGCTGGAAAAGCCCATGATCACTCCAAGTTATGGGTTGTAGAGAAATTAACAAGTGCACTCTTAGTGCCTATCATACCTTTAGCATTAATTGCACCAAATAAGATGTTCGACTCTGCTCTGGCCATTTTAGTGGTTGCCCATAGTTTTTGGTAAGTTGGAAATAGTAAAAAAGGTTTAATTAATTAATAATTCCATGTAAATTATTATATTTAACTAAAAACCTATGCTCACAAGATATACTAAGGTTAAGCAATTGTTCAACAAATAAGTCATACATTTAAATCATAATAATGTATCATGTCAAATACAAATTTAGCTTATAAATATAAAAAACATTTCTGTTACAGGGGCCTGGAAGCCATTGCAGTAGATTATGTACGTGCCAGCATTTTCGGGCCAGTCATACCTAAAATGGCCATTGGCCTTGTCTACCTCGTTTCCATTGCAACTCTTGGAGGACTTTTCTACATCATCACTCATGATATCGGTATTGCCAACTCTATCAAGCAATTCTGGGCAATTAAATCCGGACAAAAAGCTTAATTTTTTTGTTATGGCAACAAATTGTGGTCACCTGTTGTTCACTGAACGAATTGTTATGTATTATTTAGAATAGTAAGGCTTAGATGTTAAATAGACAATTTGAATGAGATTTTTTTTTCTTGATTTTAAATCACTTTTACAAATTTACATATGTTAGACTAAAAATATTTCATTAATTTTTTTTTTATTCCTTTGCAAAAGGAATTATTGTTTTCAAAATTTTCAGTGTACTTAATGCGAAGCACAATTGTTGTTAAGATGGTAAGCAAAATTGTTTTTTTTTTAATATTGCCATATGTTTTATGTACATCGTGACAGTATGTTCTGTATATGTATGTTCTCCATTTCATTCATTCTATTATTTCTATTTCATGCGAGTGAATGATTGTAAATTATTTTCGAAATAAAATTTTAACTGAATACATAACTTGTTTAATAACTGTGGTTTTGCCCTGCTGCTACTATCTCTTGCCTGTCTAAATAAGGATAGTTATTTTTTGGATAGGTTTGTGAGTTATTATGAATTTCGTTTCATTTGATAGATTTAAAAAATCAGGCTAATTTAAAACAAAAAACAAAAAAAAATCCGCATTGACATGGATTTTCATCCTTTAACGATTACTAGTATAATCATATACAAAACAGGAAAGGCACATTCGTAAGCAGACTACTACGGATTTATATGAAAAGATGACATGAAAATGAAAATGGCAATTTTTTTGACATATTTCTTTTTCCCAAGAAATCGTGGACTAAAGTAAAAGTCATCTTCATACCTTAGGCCGGGAAGAAAGATTACACTACAGCGAAATCTTTCAGACTGACTCAGACATTAGCTTCACTTCGTTTCTTCCGAAAACATTGGAGAAGGTATTAGATAGCCATATCAGGCAGGGGATTCTGGTAAACAGACCCATATACACACCAACCAGCATGCCTATCGTAGTGGCAGATCTACAGAAACCGCACTACTAAATCTTGTAGATAAGATTGAAAAAGCACTGGACGATAAAGAAATACCACTTGTCGCCTTTCTTGATGTGGAGGGAGCGTTTGACGATACGCCTACTCAAATATAATTGGAAGCCTACTTATGCAACTCTGGACCTGGACCTCACTTACTGTTAGATGGATATTATCCATACTTACGAGTAGGTTAATGGAAAAAGGAAGTACTCGATGACACACTTGAGTTAACCACGACAAGGGTACGAGTACAATAACGTACCATTTTTTTTTTTTTTTTTGATGACGCAGGGGAAATCTTTAAAAGATACCCAGTCCTAGGGGAGACCAGGTTATGTGGGATTTCCACCCACTAAAACCCCTGCAGTTGCCGTCCTCGACACGACGGAAGGACCCGGGAAATTCGGTTGATCCGCATCCGTAGCCCTCCCCAGATGACCTGCTCCTTCAAGAAGCTCTCTTTGGGAAATTACAATAACGTACCTAATGCAACGGGCTCTGAACACAGTAAGCTCATGGTGTAAAGAAAACGGTCTGTCTGTAAATGTAGACAAGACGATGTTGATGCCCTTCACGAGGAAGAGGAAGCTGAACAAGCTAATACCGCCTAAGATTATTGTTGTTTATATTGTTATTATTATTCTGATGATCATGTTTGAAGTGGACAAAGTTATTTAAGACGTTCACACAACGGCGTTTCCACCTGGCCTGCTTAACTTTGTACACGTTTCATCGAAATTATCAAGACTAGGTTTTGGTTTAACATTTGCTGTATACTCTTTTCACAATGATAGATATTAATGACACATTGAACTACCTAGATAATATCAGGATGTCTGATGATAACGTAAGTCCGATGAGTTACGTTCATTAACTCATGCGAAGTCTATAAATATACTCATATTTCTGGATTTATCTAAAGCCTTTGATACTATAGCTATTCCACTATTGTTGAAAAAATTAGAGACACCAGACAAAAAAAGCAGAAATTACCTGGGAACAAGCTTTTAATTGTGCTCAAATTGCAATTATTTCTATCGCTGATTGGCTGAACACCAATCTTTTAACGGTAAATACTACTAAAACTAAATTCATATTCTCCTCCATCTGTAACATGCATAGGCCTTTAGACCTTTACAAACTATACATCCACCACTGCCTGAGTCCTTCACGAAGTTCTTGTGCATGTACATTCATAGAATCGGTTCCTCACGTAAACCATCTAGGTGTTACTATTGATTGTAAATTGTCTTTCCGTGAACACATTCGGATATTAACTGCAAGAACAAGGAAATTAATTTATATATTCAAAACACTCGGTCTAGTCAATATAATAAAATTGGTGTACTATACCTTTTGCCAGTTTTTGTTCATATACTGTATTACGTCTTGGAGTGGAGCTGCCGAGACACCTGATCAAACTAGAAGTAGCGCAGCGGGCTATACTCAAGGTGGCAACTTTTCGCCCATACCTTTTCCTATGGATCAACTGCACAAGTCATGCCTGTTGTTGACTATGTGACAGTTATTTATATTGAATGATTTTTTTTTACGCTGGGAAATACGATTTACGCAGACCGCACATACGCAAGGCAAACATGCCTTGCAAACGAACGGTACTGTGGGACTCAGCGGTAAGTACTACCCAGTAAAATCCAGCGGAATCCTCTCCACCTACACGGAGACGCCGCAGGATCGCTCGCGCATGCAACTACGACGCCTCAGTGGAAGGCCCTCTTGCGGGCCACCGTCGCCTTTAGGGTTCAAACAGGAACCCCGCTAGGGTAAAGGGAATTGAAGAAGCGTATACTGCCTTTTCCTACTCCCTGGTCTCCGATGACGGAGCGAGCCTGTCATCGCGCTGGATTCTCGCAATCGCTCCGCGGCCTCCTCCAATGTCATGACAGATTAACAGAAGGAGACCATTGCGGACCAGCACCTTTCACTATTCAGGATGGACCCCACCACACTGGATAGTGAAAGGTCTCTATCCACTACAGTTGTCAATGCATGCCGCTGTGGGCCCATGCGGCCTACAACCTCCTAAAACAACGTGTGTCTCTTGAATATCAACCATCAAGGACGGCTAGTAAAAGGCTAAACTACATAGTTTGCCAAAGCCAATCTTTTAATACCATATTTAGTATGAGATGCCTCTGTTTTCTTGGATCATTCCTATATAGTAAATGCAATAAAATATTAAATATATATAAAATATTAAATATACCCCCTAAATAAGTATCACTGCAAAATAGCAGTATATGAGTGGTTGTTGAATCTAAATTATGAAGATGCTGAAAGGCTACTCCAAACAATCATCTGAAAGAGATATACGCTTAAACACACTCATACGTCATATTCTCACCCATACTCTTACTTTAAGTCTCATATATGTATATTATGATAACTTGAGGTAATATTAATTGTCAAAGAGTTTTAAGGCTCATGCTGTATATGGGGAGGGAGCTGGCTACTTGAAATACTGGGAATCCTAGTTCAGGCGTCAGTTGGCATTCCAATTTATTTATTTGTTATCATGCTAGAAAATCATACTTTTGTAAATTGTACTTGTACTTATAAAATTAAATTATTATTATTAAGATGAATGGGAATGTCATTCCATTCTCCACAGAAACCAAGTATCTGGGCATGATTCTGGACCAGAAACTTACTTAGAACTCATATTTGAACGGGATTGTACAGAAGGCCAAAATAACCCTGGCAATATGCTGTCGGCTAGCGGGTGCCGGGATGGTGATGGGGATTAAAACCCAAAATTGCCCTCTGGCTCTACACGACCATCGTAAGGCTGATGATATCTTACACCTTGATGATCTGATACTCAATGCATAATATACCAATACTGGGGATGCCGAATGACACCATACCCCCCAGACTCGCTCCACAGAGATCATATTCTGTGGAAATACCTTCAAGGGACGACTGGCTAAACGGCTGAATGTAGGATTTGGAATATATGGAGAATCTCCAAAAAAGACAATAAGTCTGAATATGGGAAAACATTCTTCGATATTCCAGACACAGCCATACGCCATTCTAGAATGTGCACAAATCTGCAAAACAAATACATCCATACTATCTATATCAACTCAGATAGTCAAACTGCACTCTTAGCTCTAGCATCAGATGTGACTCAATCGAGGCTGGTCACGAACTGCAAGCAGACCTTGAACACTCTGAAGAACAACAACAGAGTAGTTCTAAGATGGATTCCAGGGCAAGCTGGCATCGAGAGAAATGAACAGGCGGAGATATTGGCACGAAAGGCCGAGCCAAAAGCACCTAATTCGGACCAGAACCGTCCTGTGGTGTTCCTGGGACCTTATCGCAGCTTACTCTGAATATATTTTGCCACTATGAGGCCATTCAAGTATGGAGGAATACTCCTGGTTTATACCATCCTGGGGAATCATCAAATGTTGGCATCAAAATGGTCTACCACAGAAATCAATCTCGTCTGTGAACTGTGGTATGTGGAGATCCCAATAGATCAACAATGGTCACAATGATACTGGGCTGCATGGCCCTGTAAAACCGCAACTAGGAAAAATAGAAGAATAGAATAATGGTATTATTCTTCCAGAACTAGTTTTGTTTTTTTATTTATTTTTAATTTTAAAGTACTTTCTTAGCTTCGCTTTTTCTAACCAGATTGATAGAGAATCTTGAACATTGATTAATGAAATACATATTATGTACTACTTAATTCAATCATGGTGGTGTATATGGCGATATTTAACAATCATTTATGAGGCCATCGTGTCACAGTGAGACAAGGTCTGACCATTAAATGTGATAGTTGTGCGTTCATATTTTCACATATATATGTGTAGTTAGTTTCATACAAAATGACAAATTAAGTTGAAAATGACAAAATACAAATTTAAGTTTGTAAATTTTTATGACTGTTATTTTCCCCAGTAGCCTCTACAATCATGAAATAGTTACAGAACCCACAGCGCGTCAGTACTACTCGCACTTGACCGATGTTTTAAAGTATTTTCACTCACAATTTTAAATCTGCGTCTTTAAAATGGCATTATATCCATGACATTTATCATCATCATATATCTATTTATTTAAGGTTATATGACACTATGGAAAATATTAAAGTATTTATTAAAATTTCTTGTTGGATCGACAAGTTATTTTTTAATTAAAGATCATAGGGGTAGAGTATATAGGTCTAGTAATATTTTTTTCCATCTTTACAGCACAAATTTTAATCATTGTGTATTGAATGGCGGAGCTCAATCAAGACCAGAGACAAGATATGGAAAATGTATTTTAATTATGTATTTATGTGTACATTAAATAATTAATTAATCTTGAATAAAACAATATTAACAGCAACATATCTTATAATTCTGTCAATATAATACATCTAAAAATAAGAAACTTTACAAACAACTCAATATTTTGTGATATCTGTACCAAAATGTCTTCCCTAGACTACATCTACTTATTGCAATTATAATACAAAACCTTACCATTACAATTAAGACATTCTAGCCCCAAAATATAGATAATATATACAAAAGTAAAATATAATAAAAATCATATTGTTAAAACATATAACCAAAAAAATAATATAAAAATATATTTGTTGGCTTTATATATTACCTTTTTAAAATGTCATTGTCAAAAATATCAGCTAACTTTCCCAGATACAGATAAAATAATGATATTATTATTATTATTTTATCTGTATCTGTGAATTACTTTACATATTGTATGTATATATCTCCTTTCAACTAATATGGCGCTGGTAGTTTCTTAAATCAATTTAATCATTATTATTTTTTGTTTTCATATTTTTTTCGTACCAGACGTGATAGATAGGTTAATAGTAGATTTTAATATATATATATATATTATAGGTTAGAGAAAATTCTAACAAGCCAATCATAAAAAGAAAATCATATGCAATACGATTTATCAAGCTATTCACGCCTTGTACGGTTTTATCTAAATTATTAGCTATGAAATGAAATGCTGCATTTATCCAAATAACTTATTCAAAATATTTAAAAAGAAACGAGAAATATTAAAATAATGTCGTTTTTCAATGGCCAATATTTTAACTTAATTTTTTAATTTAATAATCCCTTTACATAAATACTTTTTATAAATTATTATTATATATTTATCTATATAAAAAAATCTGTTACGTTTGTATATGTCGTCTGTAGAATATATCTAATGCCTGCCATTGTTTTGTATGTAATAGAATGTGAGGTCGTTTCGCTCTCATGTATTCCACTGCCTCATTTGGTGACCAGCCATTTCTCTGTAAAAAAAAATATAAGATTATATATATACATATATATATATATATATATATATATATATATATATATATATATATATATATATATATATATATATATATATATATATATATTATTTTTTTTTTTTTAAAGATTTATTTGTACTAGGATAAGAAATAGTACTTTAAGTTTAAGTAGTTTCTTTGTGACGTTCCTCTTCCTCGCTATAGCGTTTGTATGTAGTATTTTGTCTGAATGTAAACGCGACGGTTGTGGGTTCGATTCCCATTCTAGGATTTTCATATCCTCGCCTCGGTAACAGATTAACATGACGTTAAGTTTCACTACTCAACTCGCCATTTGATCACTCTTGAGACCCGGTTCTCTCTGCATACTCTAAGAGTCTATCAAACAAGGTGTGCAAATAATAGAAATACAATCCCTAATAAATCCACTTATATCTTGTTAAAATTTTACCTATCTCTGGTTTGTGTTACATTTATGTATTTAAATATATATATATATATATATATATATATATATATATATATATATATATATATATATATATATATATATATATATATATATATATATATATATATATATATATATATAAAATTCAAGTAAAAAGACAATTATAATTATAAAAGTTCAATAGTTACTGTTCTTATAATTTATTTAATAACTCATGATGTAAATTATGATACAAAAACATAATAATCATTATTACGGTTGTTTTTTTTTAAGGAATTATAATAATACAGTAATTGTTATTTTTTTTTCTTTTTAAAATCATTAAAAAGTGTATGGATATTAAATATATTTCCAAAGAGGTTTTTGCTTTTAGCGTCCTGACCCTTAGAAGGATGAAACAATAAATTCTTATAGAATTGCTTTGTGGTCCGTCTGTCTGTCAGTTCAAATTTCGAGACCAGTTTTCTCGAGATCGCGAATAGTTGGCAACTTGAAATGAATATCAAATATATCTACAGTTCCAGTTTCCAGTTTTGAACCAAAAAAAAATTACTTCTAAGTATTAACACACTCAAAAGACACGAGAGTTTATGCTTAGTTTAAAGCTATGTTTTTAGTTTATTTCATATAAAATGTTTGCATACGTTTCTAAAAGTAGGTTTGTCAAGTTGTACCACCCGTTAAACAATAATGAAATTACGGAACCCTCGGTGCGCGACATCGACTCGCACTTGGCCAATATTAATTATACTTATCATTTATTTTATTATTTGTTTGTGATATTATTATTATTTGTTTTTTAAAGGGGACAACCGCCCGCAAGCCCCCTTTTCAACATAATAAATAAAATGCAGCTCCCCGATATTTCTTCTATAGTCGGCAGGCAAGGCAGATGGAGCATAGGGCTTAAATATACCGTCCCTCACTTTCCGCCCAATATTCAAGACTGCGTTTCGACTAGCGGATCACAACGGGGCCCTTTGTCTTGTTACCAGAGGAAGGAAATGTTACTATTCATTATCTGCCAGTGGGAATCGAACTCCCATCGCCAAACCTCGTCATTACAGTCAGACGTTATTCCACTGCACCACGACCAGCACCGCGGCCATTTTATTTAGTTTTACCCACGTTCCTTAAACACCGGCACCGGTCACATATTAGCCATATGTGTGTGTGTGTGTGTGTGTGTGTGTGTGTGTGTGTGTGTGTGTGTGCGTGTGTGTGTGCGTGCGTGCGTGCGTGCGTGTGTGCGTGTGTGTGTGTGTGTGTGTGTGTGTGTGTGTGTTTGTGTTTGTGCGTGTGTGTTTTCTCCGGGATACGTTGAACTCCTAATACGTTTTTTAACAAATCATGTTTGATGCTAGTACACAATAGATGTTTAAATTTTTATTTTCTAAATGTAATCTAACAACAACAACTAATGTATATATTACCATCATAAGGTAGCATCCCACTAATGTGGCACTCCTTGTTCGACCTGCTTTACAGTGCACGTACACCGTCCCGCTGTTGACTGGACTTTCATCTTTTATGTTCGATAACTTCTTGTCCAATGGCAGGAATCTGGCGAAAACATATTTTGTTAAGCTTCTCGAATAAAGCAGGACATAGAACCAATTTTGTTTTAGCCTGAGGGTTTTTATTTATAGGTTAAACAGGTCCCACTCTGCCTGTTACCCGAAGGGATTTTGTGAAAATCATGAGCTGGCAGATGTAGACTATCCAAAATACCCAATAATACCACAATGCTCGTCCTCTATCGCTACTTGGCGGGGTTACGGGAGGAGGCCAAAGGATTTCGGGAGCACCAGCGAAGGGCGGAAAGAATTACTGTTGAACATATCTCTGTCCATTTCAAAAACAATGTAGAGACACATGTTACATGTGCCTTAAGGTCTATAGAAAATAGCGATATGCTTTAACTTAGTAGAAAGAAAACGACTTAAATTTACAGGATAAAAGGAGAGACCCTAGTGTATGAATCTAATTGTGTGTTGTAACTTGTAACTCTGTACCATACATACATATCTCCACGCTTTATCCCTAGCGGGGTGGTCAGAGAGGACGAAGCGCCAAACGCTGCGGTCCCTGCATACCTCTTTCGCCTCATCCATTGCCATTAACCTCTTCATACATGCTCTCCGGGGGGTCCTCCTGCTTTTTACGTGACCTTCCTCCTCATATCTCTTCGACACTGTTTTTGAAGGTCAACCGAGGTCTTCCCATATGTTTCTTATCACTCACTTTTACTTCATATATCTTTTTTACCATTTTTTCATCACTCATTCTCTCGACGTGACCAAACCGCATAGTACTTATCAAAATGATGATATTCAACGCCGGGTCTTGTCTTTCTATCGATATGAAAATAATTCATTCCCCAAGTGGGAATCGAACTCATAACCACCGCATATACAGTCAGACACTGCGCCGCGATGGCCTCGTAATATTTATACACTATGAACCCCAAAATGCGTCACAGCATCGTCCATAATAATAATAATAATAATAAAATAATAATATTTTAAAATATCTTACCTATTAATAAATTTAACTCCTTCATACAATTTGTCCTGGTCTGGCGCCTCGAAAATATCAGTTGTTGCCAACTGCAAGAACTGCACTCCGTGCTCGCGCCATTTCTATAAAAAAAATATTAATATAGATAAAATAAAAATAACAAAATAAGTAATTAAAGTAAACTATTATATATATATGGCTGTTTAAAAAATAAAAACATGCGACTTTCTGAAGGGTTGGGACGTGAAGTTCATATGAAAATATAATATTGTCATAGGTTCCCGACACGTGTGCAAATTTTTAAGCAAATCTAACATTAACTGTTGAAATTTGGTAAATCGATCAAAGTAATAGAAGTGTTTAAATAATTTATTATTATGGGCTTTATATTAAAAGTTGCAGGGTATTGTGGCGCAGTGGAGCACTATCTAAGAGTAAACACGACGGTAGTAGATTCGATGTTTACTCAAGGAATTGTTTTGTACATTTCTTATTTCTTCTTCCAGCAAGACCTAGAGTACTCTAGTGGCGTTAGAACACACGTGAAGGTAATAAAAAACAAGTGCGAGTAGTACTCGTGCACCGTGGGTTCCGTACCATTTCATGACTGTAGGTCAACGGGAAGTACTCCGTATAAAAATTGACAAACTTAAAATGGCGGTCCTATGCACTCATTTCGTATGAAATGAACTGCAGTATAAGTTTGTAATGGCTGTTTCCTGGAATTTGAATATAAATTTCCAATTTTCGGATTTTTGCCTTTGTTATAAGTTCTAACTTATTGACAAATTTCATAACTCTAGGTCAGGTCTCGGGAAGTGCCCTGTAGATTTGGATAACGCGATGATTTTCATATCAAATAAAAAAAAATTAAGCATAAATGCTCATATATTTTGAGTTCGTTGACTTAGACGTTATAATTTAGATTTTTTGTTCCAAAAGGTTGCCGACTTGGTAATTTGATAATAAATTCAACCTGATCCCTTCACGTGACTTTGAGAAAATGATCTAGACAGACGGACAGCAAAGTGATCCTCCTATATACGGAACCGTAAAAAAGAATTACAATTTACAAAGTAAGCTACAGTGTACAATAATAAAAAAAAATAATAAACATATGAAAAGATTAATATATGGCGTAGATGTAAATACAACGATAAATATATAAATAGTCCAAGTCGTTAGAATGACAAAAGATTGTTACATTACATTGTAATACGTTGAGATAATCGTTAGAAATGAGAATAAGTTTTACAGATAAAATAACAAAGGCATTTTTTTGTTATATATATATATATATATATATATATATATATATATATATATATATATATATATATATATATATATATATAAATAAATAATAGCGAGCTGTGATAATTTAGCTTGTGAGCTATAAAACGTAATAGTATTTCCCCGTTCTCGTTGGAATTTTGGGGAAATCTCCCTTACACTCTACATGCCAAAATCACGTTTCTAAGCTTCATAATTTCGTTTTTGCGTTGTCCGTCAGTCACTCTATATATACGTACAGATAGATGATTATATTATAATTATATATCATATTGAAGGTTGACGATTATACATGCTACATATAATATTGTAGTAAAACAAAACATATAAAAGGTTTTAATTATCTATTAATTATCTGTGAAACCCATTAAAAAAGCGTTACAGTGACAATTATAAAAAAACATACAAATAGAAATATTTAAAATATACAACAGATATGGAGTCAATGATTACACATCAAAAATACATCATAAAATACCTAACTACCTAAGTGTCAGTAAATACCTAGTGGGTCGCAGGCAAAACTTCGAGTTTATTTTATGTTTTTTTTTTCAGTAACTTATTTCAATTCCTTACAATTAATTATCTGTTGAATCGTAACTATTTAATAAATTGCAATCACGAATCCTCTTTATTTTCTATATATGGCTACATACGGCTAGAAATCTTAAAGAGATCATAAGCGATTTTTTATGTGAAGCTTTTATTCGATGGGACAAAAATCGGCTTACACTATATAATAAATAAGGAGATGGCTAAAAAAATTGTTTAAACTGTTATCAGATCTATATCTTCGTGAACCAATGAACGACTAGCATCACATATTCCCAACATACGAGTATACTCTAAACCAAAACACATTCAATATAAAAAAAAAATGCTCTCAATTTAACGCAGGTTACAAATGACTGACAAAATTAGCTTCAATCTTTATCCTGAGTATGGCGGGATAGACAGAAAAAGGAACTTAAAACACAACACTATGACTTACCAGAGCTAGAATATATTAATATATAAAACCAACAACTGTAGTGTTTATTAAGATCTGTCCCACATAGGGCTTTAAAATATATATTTTTAATCTGTTATTACAGAATAGTGGTATGAAACTAATCATGGAGTATGTAACAAACTTTTATGAATGTCTAATGTATAATAGCATTTTTTTTAACATAAACGCAATCGGTTATTATTTGTTGCTTAGGTATAATTCAAATCACGCGTATATCAGGGTTCGCTAAGGGTGCCCAGTGTTAAGACATTCCGATCACCTCTTATCGCTAAATTTTTGAGACATCGCGTATAGACTGGCAGAACTCAACGCCGCGGCTTCTCTCCATACAAAGGTGGTGAAATTAAAATATCCTATACCACCGAGCATAGAACCCACTATCGTCGCATTCATGGTCAAACGGCCACGAGGGCTTCTCATTAAGTTAATTAACCTTAAGGTTTAAATTATATAAAGATCAAAACAATGTATTCTTTGTTTTTTTTTTTGTAAATAATAAAATTATTAATTTTAATAGTTATGTGGTGGTATTTAATAATTTTTGAATACAAAAACACAGTAAGTGTTTTAGTTTTATTATATATTAACATAAAAAAAGTCGTCAATTATGTTATATATGAGTATTTTTTTATTTATTTACATAACTCTTCGGCCATATAGATTTACATATATGTCTATATTTTGGTGAGCTTCTGGACGTTATGAAAAAAACAACTGGACCCTTAAAGTGGAATAAATACATATATAAATTGAGTGACAAGAACACTCAAGGTTGTCATTGAATGGCCCGGCTAAGTTATATAAAATATGCATTTATATATCCAACAACAGACATTTACCCAATTAACATTCTTGTTAATATATAAATATATAACTTTACAGGAAAATTTAGTGTGGAGTTCTAATACTTTAGCTAATCTAAAAAAAATATAGCTAGGCTCTTTTCAAAAATTATTTAAGCTAATAATTTTAATTAATAGCATATATATATATATGAAAACTAAGGGGCAATAAACATTTATCTAATATTGAGCTTTAATCAGATGATAACCCTATAAAAAATAAGGCTATGATAAATATTAACAATATTAAGCTATGTTGAGAATCATTTGTGTTTTCAAATTAGCTTTACAAAACTCATATTCATTTAAATTATTTTATAGACAAGAGACTGTATTAACAGTGTTTATA
Organism: Dione juno; assembly: GCA_037127375.1. Classification (NCBI taxonomy): domain Eukaryota; kingdom Metazoa; phylum Arthropoda; class Insecta; order Lepidoptera; family Nymphalidae; genus Dione; species Dione juno. The sequence goes on from JAXRJS010000067.1 coordinate 9,028,336, forward strand.
ATATATACACACAATATTTACCTAATAAATCATAGATTTCTAGTTCAGTAGACTAGTAATTAAGTGACTATTTTTAAAGATAATAAGAATTAAGTGGCAAAGTCAGTTCTTATATTATTATTGGAATAAAAAAACACATGGTCCTGACCATGGGGTAAGGCGACTTGACTATAAAACATAAAGGTACACATGATTTTGCTAAAATTTATAACAATGTTAATAATAATTTTTCTGAGTTTCCCATAAGTGAAGCAGGTTTTGTACAATATTAAAGTTATCTTTTTTTATTTAATAAGTTTACTGGACAAGTAATATATCTCACAATTGAACAAGCACCAATGATAATAATTTAATAATAATAAAAAAATTCCTGCAACAGGACTCGAATTTACACTTATATATACTTACACTTATATTTACACATATCTAAAATAATTTAAATTTTCTTAGTGTGGAATGTTACTGGAACTAGATTTTATTTTATTTGTAACAGATTTTAATATAGAAGCCTTGTTTTTAATGTATACTAATTTGAATGTGGCAGTATATGAACCCATGCTTCTTTAAGACCATCCAAGCACTCTAACCACAAAGCCATTTCAAGTTGTTATTGTGTTACATCCAAATTCTTATACACTTACTAAAGTATTTTTATGCTGTTAAACAATTTACTAAAAGATTATTACGTTAAGGTTACATAAGTTCATTCATTTGGCAAGAAAGGATGCTTTTAATTTAATATTTTTTTTAATTTTTAAGTATAATTTCATATACACACAAATGCTTATGGAATGAAATTTCTTTTTCAAATGTTAAATCTGACTACATTCAAATTTAATAATAAATTCTATAATTTTTTTTATAGAAGCTTACCTCAGCATTATTTGAAAATATCTTTAATTCATATGTTTCATTCATGGATACAACTCCCTTTATATTTTCCTCTTCAACCAACTGAAATTAACATAATATATTTTAGTTATTTATAAATTAAACAACAATTCATTTATTACTAACTGTTAGAAAGTGAAATAAAAAAATCATCAAAATATAGTTTAAGCAGAAATATTAAATAATGCAATTAAATAAATTAACCTACGTACAAATTTTCTATGAAAAACACTTACATTATTTCAAAATTAATAAAATACTGTAATATATTAAATTTTATAGACTGATCACGAAATTTAGGATTTTATAATCAATAAAATGTACCTGTTTGGTCATTCCTTGGAAAGGTAGGGCCCCTAGGATGACATTGTCATCTATTCTATCATACCAGCGTCTGCTGCTAACCTTTTCCATCAGCACATTATACAAAAGTGTAGGATAGAATGTGACTCTTGCAAACATAGCTGTACCCTGTCAATATACAGTTATAATATTAAACACGTACGGTCAACACCTTGTTCACTCATCGCTCTGTACGAACTATATAATAGTTTACCATGGTGAAAGCTGATGAGTCGGTTTCTTTGGTGGGGAGCATAAAATTCGAATTGAAATTTGTATCACGACTTCCAGTCAGTACCACTTGGCTATGACATCTGTCAATGTCGTCATGACGTTTTGAGATCAGTTTAAAAATTATATGAAAGATTCTAAAAGATTTTTGAAATAAATTAATTTATTTTGTAATCTTATATTTAATTACATTTATTCAAATAAATGGATATTTTTTTTTTATATATATTAGATGTTTGGTTTTGTAAAATAAAATAAGCGCCTGGTTAATAATGCTAGCAATATGTTTCACGAACTTCGTGGTACCTTTGCTTTATAATATCAGTAGGTCATGTGATATGATAATTTATTTTTCGGACATATTGATTTTTTAAGAAATATGCTTATATTAAATAATAAGTTAATAAATAAAAGTACATGGCAAATTTTCGAACGTAAAAAATGTAAAATTGATAGATAATTTAATCTCTCAACTGGTAATAATAACTGTAAAATGTAAAAATAATAATAATATTAAGTTAAACAATATTACCTCATACTATCCTACTGTGATTTTAGATCATTCCAGGAAATTGTCAGTTCTATGACATATCTAAGAATGTAGGTATCTGAATATTTTGTCATAGGTCTGTCAAGGACTGTTCAAGCTGGATCTTTTTGACAGTTCCTTCATATGTTCTTTATACAAGGTTCGTTGGCGAAATGATTTGTGCTCCGCCGGCACGCCCGAAACGCTATACCTACTGAACTGTAGTAAGTCAGCTTCAAAATGTGTTTTATTTAACAACACCATTTATAATAATTTCATAAAGTAACTAAACAAACGTATAAAGTAGCATGCAATGTTAATAATTAAAATTAATTTTCATTGTTTGACAAAATATTTCAGGATTTGTATAAAATTATTTGTGGTTTTGTCATATGCCCAAATACTTAAACAATAAAGAAAACAATTAGATTACTTAATATTTTGAATAAAACACGACATATACAAATAAATAAATAAAAACAAAAATAAATAAAATTTACTTAAAAATGCCTTATATAATTAAGTATAATTCTAGAATAACGCACGTAATATCTCACACAATATCTAATTTAAATACCCCTACATAGTTCACCTTTTGAGTAATTTTATCCATTATTAATTCGCTGGCCGTGGCGGGCTTCTTTCAGAAATTGAAAGAGATATCATCGCATGATGTATCGACGCCATTTGTAACGCGGCGGGGCGCATCAGACATTCGGAATTCAAAATTAAATTAAAACGCGGTAAAAACAACGTACCCGCCATGTTAGTGCATTCTATTCAACAGATTTGATCTGCGCTAATTTGTCTATGACATATTATTCTTTTGTCTTTTATAAAACCTTTTTGGTGTAGGTACGGTTAACGATTGATATTAACTGATTCTAGATAATTAAACCAATGAGTTCTATTCTTAAGAATGTATTTTGTTTCATCAAGTTAACGAAAACTTAAATAAAAAAATTATAATTCTAAAAAAATATTTAATAAAACGTACAACTTCAAAAATATTTCAATATTTAATTTTATATTCGAAATCTAAGTACAGGTTAATAATAACATAATATGTTTTATCCATTATAATAACATAAGTACATAATTTAAGTAAATCCTCCTTTTCTCATAGCAACTAAACTGATCAGTCCAGAGTCCCGACACAGAACGCATTAAGCCGAGATACGGTATCTCATCTGTCATCATTAATGCCATAGTATCCTAATAAGTTTGCTACAATAAATAAAGGTAGAAATATCAAAGAGTTGCGCCCCGTTTAATGGTTGTAATTGTGGCCAAATGAAATATGGCATTGGGCGATACGGACTTTCTGTCGTGGGTGTCTCACCGCCTTAATATCGACGTTTACACTCTATAAATATTTTAAATGATTATCTTAATGCGCCACTTCACGTCGTAATTTACATATGCGTCGGCACGAGGTTGATGAGACGGCCCAGTTAAAACGTTAGCACCCCATTGCGAAATGACCGCTAAAATAAACGGGTTTTAATCAGCGTTGCCATAAATAAATAGTCCAGCACTATCGCGACCCGTCCGACGCAAGTCCGCATTATGCGCATTCTGTCGAACATCAGACGCTTATTTGTGTCCAAAAAGCGCTCGAATGACTTAAAGCTCTCTCGCTTGATGTATGGCGGCGACACGCGAATGCCGAGCTTTATATTCAAATTGGGCCGTATTCAAATTCACCCGTTGCCCGTTGTCTATGCCACGGTTGACAATTTGCGGGCACTTCGCAAAACGAACACCGAAACATCATATCATTCGGATTTCGCTTTTTGGCCCGCCGATACGCATCTGGCTTCTGGGGAACGCTCGGAGTCATGTCTGATGCGTTGGTTTTATTTTAACTCGATTGTGTCCGCTGGAGATATAGTTTCGAGATGGGGAGATATTTGACGTGAGGGACTGATAAAGTTAGTGTTTTGCGGCGGTCGGGACGTTAACGAGCAGTTGAGTAATGAGACGCGCCATTGTAGCTTGAACAATGGGCGCTTCCGATCGGCTATTGTTTCTATTATTGAATATGGCAGCATTAAACACGGCAATGTTAATCCGCGCCACCTGTCCTCGATAAGGCAACCTGTATGATATACATCTCATAGATTAAAGGTCAGCAAATAATCAATATTTTCAATGCAAAATGAAAATATTAAATATTGTTAAGAAATTTCCAGCTGTGCTACCAATCCGGTATACCATTACGTATACTATAGGTACATATTATTTTTTAAATATCGCCTGTGAAATAGCCTTTATTATATATACCTACATTATATACTCGTACTAATACTGTCCGATATAATTAAGAAGGTTGCAAATTTCCGGGGCCGAAAGTTGATGCAAATCATGAGGAGATGCGTCGAGCGGCATCTGCATACAATGCTGCAACGCTCCAGTTTGCCGTAATTTACTGCTGCCCGGTCTGGCTTAGATGTCGTCGGAAGATAGCCGGTGCATGCCTAATTTAAAAAAAGCTTAGTATGTTTTTTATTTAAAAAAGTTAAACTTAGCTTAACCATATAGGTAGGTACTTACCAACGTGTAAACACTTTATCTATACAGATAACATTAACGATTGACATCTTTAATACATACCTATATTATTAAAATAAATTAAAATATGTTATTAAAGAGACAAAATACATGCTACTTTTATCACATTACATACGAGTACATCTGATAAAATGTAAAAATATTCATTATTTTGATCTTCCATCTTAATGGATGCGGTTAGAAGGTATTACTATTTATCGTCACAAAAATAAATATAAATGTTTATATAAATAAAGCACGTTACAAATCTGGACGATCTTGTCAGTTTTACTGCTTTTTAAATGGTTAACCGATATCGATACGAGAATGGAATAATCATTAGCGCGTTTATTAATTAATTCAAATAATGTATGAGGTCATAACAAAATCGCAGATGTCTGTATTTGCAATATGTTGTAATTACAGGTGGCGATGTTTAAAGACTTAAATGTATGATTGGCAAAAACATCTGCCTTTATTGTAGGTATATATTATTTATATTCATCGATCATTAGTTTGTTTACTACGACCATAATTTATTTAATGTGAAATTTTATAACTTTAAATGTCTTGAATTAAATTTAATAGTACTTAAATAGTATTGTGAAGTTGAAAATATATCTGTGGGATGTCGTCTCGCTGTGTGACGGGGTCTGAATGTCTGCACGAGAAGACAAATCGCGGCGTTGAGTTCCGCCATAAAACAAATAAAACCTTTATTTTAACTTAATAGTTAACAGAAGGTTCCATCTACCCTGCCATGTGCGGGATACAGCGTGATGCCAAAAAAAAACTGGTACGTTTAGAAATAATAATATTGGTTGGCTTTAAAAATATACATATACTTACATATATATGTAGGTGTGTATGTGTGTGTATAGGGTGTGTACTGTGTACCGAGTGCTCATTCAGCGGTTATTACTAGAAACAGGTAAATAAATGACATGGGCGTACTCGCACTAAGCTTCGTATAAACAAAGCTCTTTTTTATCGGCCCTTGACCACCAATTACGGTGTTCGGAACGCCCTCGACTGACAAATTGCGGTGCACTGCTCGCCCTTTACGCAACATGGCCGACCGCCTCGGAATTTTAAATTAACAGTTATTTTTGCATTTAATTAAGGATGTATAACATTTGTACACAAAAGTGGTTATTATGATACATAATCGACCTTTATAAAGCTTTTTATGTTTGCCAGTGACTATGTGGCAGATAGGTAGGTAGGTCAATGTTTTAATTATTTCCATCGTCAATTAAATTTTTTGACCTACTATAGATAAACAAGATTATTTGAACTTTTACTACATTTTGATGACGTTTTACCATTTAGAAGATATCATCGTTCTAATATATTTAGATTTTAAATGGAAATACGAATGTAGAGTACAAAAATGTGTCTATGAAGATTTAAGGCTTACAACGGCTATTTTGATTTGTAAAAGTACCAATATGAGATTTAAAATGTGAAATTTAGTGGTTAAAATGGTTAAGAGTTCAATTATAGTTGTTATATGAAGTTCAAATTAGCTAAATTATTTTCATACTCGTATATAGGTACGTAGGTATTGTTCTATAATTGTTTAAAACATATTTCAAATTGTCGTGCTACATATTATTGAACATAGTACTATGTTTCATTAAGAAAACAATTATGAAGAATAATGGCGGCAAAGCATAACAGGTGCGAGCAAGCTGCGCGTGCGCATTTCATTTCAAATATAAATACAATTAATTGACAAAATGGACGAAAAGTACTCTTAATTTCCTAAACATAAAGCTTAGTTTACAAATGGATAGCGCTTCAGAGCTAACGTTTATTCGTACTGTTGTTAGTCATTATATGGAATTATTTCATTTTATTTAAAATGTTTAGAAAAATAAATACCTATTGACGTAGTAAATTGTATATATCTTTTTCTATCGGTATGTGTGTAAATAATGATTTTGTGCTTGATGTGTGTAAAAACATACGGTGTCGTTAAACAACCATACACTGAACTTACTGTCATGTCTGTCACTTTACGACTAAGCCATAAAATATATAAAAGAATAAAATAGAAATATATTTAAAATACGAGTCGAAGCTAAAAAAGGCCAATGATTAAAAAGATAATTAAAAACATTAATTGTTAAAGTTACACAAATTATATATATTAGTCACTGTTGACCAAAACATGGATGTGAAACAAAACGTAACAGCAACAGGAATTCAATTCAAATGGCCCGCCATTGTTGTCTGCCCACCGCTTTATTTGGGCGATTTTTAACCGCAACTTATCAGCGTGATGAACGAGGGACGTCCTATTACGTTAATGCGGCCATCGATTAATGCGAGAACTCACCAACTCTATTATACGTTTTGACAATACGTCACTAGTGGGATAGTTAATCAAGATCAGGTAAAAGTCGCAATATATCAGCTTCTGTTGCCCTCGGATTTGACGGGACATCTCAATTTACACGTCAAATGCTTTTTTCAAAGTTTTCTATATTATTTCTATACGCATAATATTTATACGTAAAAAGCGATGGTCATAATATGTTATAAAATTAAGCTACTGGTCACTAACAACGGATAGGTCAATGACAGGTCTATGTTCGTTTGACAGTTTGATAAATGCTTGTCTATGGGCGGAATGTTTGACGTTCGAGATTTAAGTTTGAAATTAGGGTGTCAACGACTAATATTAATGATGGCCGAGCAAAGTCTAATATGTTTCTCTTTGATGGGCGCTTAATTTTATAATAATTATAATTTAAAATCATAACGTTATTATGTCACTAGACTTTTCCACGGTCTGGCTGAATAATCTAGCTTGCTGGGCTTTACTTTCTGCAAACTACGCTACTACGTACGCACTGTCTCCAAACGATCCATAAGCGAAGTAATATTAAATTACTATGTAATGTTAAATGCAGAGAATACAATAAGACTAATTACTAATCAATTATTTCATTTAACATGCTTAAATGAAATAACGTGAAGTCTTTTTAATAATATATAGCTTGACGCTATTTCCCGCTTATAGCAGCATTGCTTATCTCAACCTGCTTCGTTTAATCTTCACGTGATACGTCACATTAATATAATTTTTCAATTAAATTATACTTATGTATATAAAAAGAAAGTAAAATACTGTGTTCAAGTGTATGCTGCATTCTTAGGTAAATGTTTGCTAGATTAATGAAATAAATATTTTATCGGTTTTTATATTGAATTACTTAGATTTTTTTAAACTTTTATTCGGAGTATGCTAGATACAAAGGTAGTTTTCATTTCACGGTGTACCTAGAGATGTTTCCGTGGCGTGAATAGTTTAAATATTATAATTATAAAGTCGTATACTCAAGCATATGCATATTTCATTATGAAATTCTAAATAATGGGTGTAATTTATTAAATAATTACTAGAATTTCTCAAAAAAGCAGTAATTTTTTTGTTGCTATAAATTCTAGGATGAGCCAATAGACTATTCCATTCCCTCCGCACATAGCAATTGTAGGTTTTAGACTTCTATACCTACTACGGGATCCTTATATATAAAATATAGCCATTTTCAATCTGGCATAATATATTTTTATACCCAATCGCCATGAGTATGTTGGTACAGAACATTAGTATAATAAATATTTTATCTGTCTATGGTAAATCTTCTTACATGGTGAGTAAAGTGCTTTAGCGAACCTTAGCTAGTTAATTTATATGCACACGTTAAATATTTCTAATTGAAAGATTCAATTAAAATTTTATACAGTGTAAAATTTTATACATGGGACAAGATTACTACAAAAATATAGCACAATGTTGAATGAACATGTAAAAGGAACATCGCGTAGGTGGAAAAATTTTTTGGTTTTCTTAAATCTAAATCACTAAAAAAAATTCGCTATACAAATTTCAAAAGGTGCACATTTTTTGTGACAATGACATAAAAACAACTTTGTGATCAGTACTAATAATCAGTCAAACGTATCTTCGAGTTATGAGAGATAAATTCGTTCAAATTGAGTCATCTCGAATCGACAACCAGGAATGCTGGGTGTTGCTTCTATTTACAATTGGAATGGCGGGCTATGTCTTTATTTTAATGGGACAAAGTTTAAAATCGAGCAAAGTGATTTTTTATAGCAGTATTGTAATGTGGTTAGTAGCTGTTCGATCGGTTCGCTCGATTACAGCCGAGATGTGTTATCTCCAGGAATATTCAAAGGAGGTTGGAATGTCAACCGCCTTATGTTTTGTAGTCTGTTTGTTTTGAGCACAGATAACGTACTTACTAGAGCGTCCCGCTTTCATTTAAATTTAGAAAGCTAGGGTTGGGATATTGTAAGAGAATAATGCTTAGTTTTGTTTTTAATGTATAAAATAATAATAATAAAAAAAATATTTATGAATTTTATTAATTAAATGCCTTTACTTATGTTGAAAAATATTTAATCCTTTAAAATTGGGATTTATATCGATTTTTCTGTAATTATAGGTAGGGAAGGGTAAATATTTATTTTTAGTGAACACACATATCTACATAAAACAGCAAAATTCAAAAAATGTCCTTATTTTGTTTTAAGATGTTCTTTATAAGACAGTATGAAATATACAATTATGTATTTGTAAAGATTTGTCTCTAGGTAAAATTTAAATCCTAAATAAATTGAAATATATCAACCCTAAATATACCTTTCTCCTACAGTAGTATTGACCGTACATAGAAATATATTTAAAATTCTGATTTAATTCACTCGATGATACCGTAAATAACAGTTAATCGTCTTCTCCTATGGGTTATAGAAAAGCTACAGATTAAAAATGGAATCAATAACAATTTGTTTTTTAAGGGGGAAATGTGACAGTTAAAATAAGTTATTTATAAAAAAAATGTTAAACTCTTTCTTTCCACGTCTTTAAATTTATATTGTGATGGACAGCTTCGATGTCGTGTGGTTAAATTATATTATTATATGCTAAAAATTATAATGATTATATCCTAGAGTTTGTATATTTTAATTTTCGTAACTATAACTTATATTATAAATAAATAATACGAAACAATAATATAAATAAATAGTACGTATATTATAAATAAATAATAGTAAGATAAGGTTTCTAGTATCTTTAAATTCGAATTGCAATATAATGTGACCGTTTTTGCGCAGCGGCACTGCGTCGAATTGGAAAAGAGGCGGCTATGAATTCAATTTCCAATCAGGGGAACGATTTATTTTCATTTAAAATAAGAAAATAAAGCCCGGTGTTGGGTTCCGCCACTTAATACATATTATCTTTGTAATTGGGCGGAAAATAGGGATTTGAGTGTCTTAATAGTAACTTCCCTTTGTCTAGCTAACTATATGAGGATATAGCATAAAGCTAAAAAAAGTTAAAGTTAGAAGAGTACGAAAGCGTTGAAAGTTACAATAATATTATAAATCTTAAGAGGTTTTTGTAACTGAGTGAACTATACCTATCTGAACCAGCACTTAGGTTCGAATTGAAAAATCTTACTTACTGGAGAAAAGCTATATTACAACATGTTCACTCTTTTAATGTGCCCCACTGTACCTACAGTGAAAGTTACCATGTGTCATCTGTCATAGACAACTCATGCTTTCTTCATTCTCATTCATTGTTATTTAACCACGCAGGCGAATTCGCTAGATTCCTTTACAATAAGCATGCAAGAGATTGTAAGAGCGGAAAAAAATCCAAAAAAATCAGAGTTACATTGCGCCACCCACCACGAATTGTCTTTCTATATATTATGAATTGACACAATTTCTTTTGAGCATTGTAGAGCCAGATGTTTCGCTCTTGCGACTTTGTCACAGTTTTATTGATACTGGTTGAAGTATAATATGGTTAGAAGAATATTTAAGACATTTAGGAGCTTTAGTGGTTAATATATATTTATTATAGTTAATATATATAATAATACTCCATCGTAGAATGTAAAAAAAAAACAGGATTTATAGTATACCTACAGTATTTCCAGACAACTGGAAATTCCTGTCAACTGAAACGGTAAACTAGGTAACTAATATAAAATATTATAAATTAACGATATTATAATTTAATTATTTATATATATATATATATATATATATATATATATATATATATATATATATATATATATATATATTTAATTATTTATATATATATCTTTCAAAAATGTGTGGAGACTCGTATCTCTACTGAAACAATTTTGACGAAAATAGGCTATTACCTGAACTGGAATAAAGTCTAATATAAATAAATAGGTCTATCTCCACATAGCTAACGTGCTTATAACAAAATCACTTAAATGTAGGTCAAACTGTCAATCTCTATTCTATGAAGTCGGTTGAAAATAGTACTCTTCAAACATGTCAAACACTAGACAATGCTAGACATAGTGTTGATAAATTAACGCGAAATGGAAATCTAAATAGTGGCTAATACCATTAAGCGAACTTAAATGTCAATACATGGTGGGGGTAATGACTGCACTGGGCGTGGCGCAATTAGTACTGCACGCGAGCTTTGACTTATTATTCCCTCTGACCTTTTAAATTACCCTTTTTTGTAACAAAAAGCTTGTAATTAAGATCTTAAAACTTTCAGAATGTGCGCTTTTTATTTAACTATAGTATTAATACAAACTGAAGTTTTGATTAAGCTCCCCTTATCTCATCTTATTTTTTTTGTAGGATAGCTTATCATTAATTTATAGAGGAAGGCTATATTAAATCATGTTAGTTGTTCGGATATAACCTACTGTACTTGCGGTCGGAATTAAGTATATAACTTAGAAGGTTACTGGAACTTTCATTTCACTGTTTCTTGTGAACTTTTAGCAATTCAAATATAAAATTTATGTTATAAATATTAATTCTGAAGTATATTTAAATAGATAGATATATAAGGAATTGAATTGGGTAGCAAGGAAAGGTTCTTCTGAGAGAAATGGGCCAAGGACTTACTTAATTTTTTCTTATCTATGTCTTATTTATGTCATTAATGTAATATGGAAAAAGTATAAATGTAGCTAATATATCCATTTTGAAGTTTATAAATTAAAATTATCTATTAAACGATCACGAAACAAAACAACTTATTAAAGTATGTATATACAAAAAAGTGAACTTTACACATAAAAACAATTAGATAATGAAATGCTTTTAGAGCTTACATGTCAATAGGGCGGTTTAATTGCATGCATTGGGCGGGGCGCGATGCAATTTGCGCTGCACGCGACGTCGACTGGTAACTGATGACTTTGCCACTGTTCTATGATAGATTTGCGGTTCACTTTTTCATACGATGTCGTTTGGGATTTTAATTCAAAATCCGCTTCACGCTTTTTCTTGCATATAGAGCGATATGTACAGAAATTCTAGTTACCAGTTCAAAAACGATAGACTAGTGGATTGAAGCATCCCCAGTAGGATTCGAATCCACAATTATCGCAATGACAGTCAATCCCAGTCTCACAGCGCCACAGATATAATTGCCAAAAAAAAATTAAATTTATGCACCTGAAACCAGTATTTCTGCGTTCTTTCTTCTTACAATTGAATACAAAAAATCTTATACAATTTTCTATCTTATCGAATCAAACAAAAATGTCTTTTTTGTGTGTATGTTTAATATATTTTACATAGCATGCTCAGTGTAATGCAGACTCTTAATATTTATTCGCCCTAATATCTAAGCTATATGTGGGCTATAATTTTATTATTAAGCGGTAAATGGTTAGTATTATGCACTATATTTTGGCTCACGTCCAGCCCTAACAGTTTCTGTCCAATTAATTATTATTGGAAATAACAATATTGAAACAAAACAGGGTTTTGTTGCATTAAGTACATATTACTTTAATATATGTATATATGTGTTGTAATTGTATGAATGATCTGTACCTATATATCATTTTGTTATCACAAGATATATATTTATGGTTTGATTTTTACCAAAATCATCATTCGTTATAGCTTTTGATTGGATTTTTTAGAATTATACAGAGAGAAGAATTGTGGATTCTTTCTTTTTTTGAAAGGTATTCTCTCCCATTTATACCTACTTGTTCTTACAATTAGACTTATTGCAATTTTTGGCGACATGTGCAGTCAGACAGGGTCTGGCTGTAATCACCTGGATCAGGGTTTGAAACCGTGCAAAAATATATATAACCGGCTAAGCCCGTAACGTCACGATTAAACAACATCTAATAAATAAACACCTTAAAACTTAAGGTAGTATTGGTTTTAAAAAACATATAAATATGCTTATATTAAAAAAAAAAAATTAACGATATTCTGGCATTAGGAATTTTTGCACTAAGAATTAAAAGTAGAAAACAATAACTTGAATATTATTTATTTCTGTATATTTAATTGTATAAATCTGAAATGTTTGTATGGTTGAACGCTCTCATCTCAGGAACTAGTAGTTTGAATTGAAAGAATGTTTTTATGTATACTATCTATATAGTCCACTTATTGTATATATATATATATATATATATATATATATATATATATATATATATATATATATATATATATATATATATATATATATATATATATATATATATAAATAAAAGAACACTAGGTACACTTCAACAATTGGTTGAGGAACTTTCCTCTTAGATAAACCTCCATTCCACTCCACCTTCTCCATATTGAGGAAGACTTTAGGTTAAATTATATTACGTGGGTTGATGTATCTCACTGTATTTAAAATCAATGTTACCTCGAGCTCTTATACCTAATGCATCATGGTCATGTGTCCATGGGGGCGGAGCTGCAGGTATAAGCTAGCTGCTAGCCAATTCTATATACCTTGTATAGTATCATGTTTAAGTGAATTAAAAAAGTGAAGTTTAGGTGCAGGTTAGGTGCATTGCACTTTGTCGTACCATGGCACTGAACCGAACGCGATTGAAAATATTTAATTCCTACATATAATAAAACAGTAAAAAGTGAATGAATAAAGTTATTTCTGTAATATGTGCGTTCGGAACAAATGGACGGATTTGAGTGAAACTTTTTTTTACTGTAAAGTTGCTAGGCTTGTTAAAGAAATAGGGTATAATCGATTTTCAAGACTGGCACACCTGACGTAGCAGCTAACCAGCAGTTTACTGCTTTAATATAAAATAAACGGCTCCTAAGCAAAAAAATCTAGTGTTATAAAGTGAAAATGGTGAAATTCAAGATAATAGACGTATCACGTGGAAGTATAAAAGGTGATTCGTGATTAACTCATTAAAACCAGGCAAGCAAAGTTGCAGGCACCAACTAAGTAGTAAATATGTTAAATATTTTGAAAAATTTCTAAACCAATCCGTAACATCCATTGGGATTTAAAATAACTGTATGGAACATTACAAATACATATCTACTTACCGCCAGCAACATGCATTTGAATACATGAGCTTAAGATACGTTTGAATGTTGTTAAACTTAATTAAGCTCATATAAATGTTACACATTCATTACAATTAAGGAATGTAATTAGGCTCTCTACTTTATTAATTGGCACCTTATATCCATAGAATTAATGAAATTACCTAACACTTGTTTCACGCTGTATCCCGCACAGCAGGTTTAGCAGAGGGAACTAGTGTTAAGACACTCCGTTCCCCTCAATTGCTGATAAGATGTCATACTCACTTCAAACTCACTCACTATTTTAAAGTTTGCAAGCTTATCATGACTAAGCGATTTATATTTCTACAAACCTAGAAGGAATCACGTTTAATTTCATTCAATGCAAATTTAACTAACGCTATATTCTAAATAAGCACTTGGTAAATTATGAATAACGTAATAATATACTAAGCGTTTCCGCACGCTCATCGCGGCCATGTTTGTTGACGTGCGCCAGAAATTATCCAGATTTCGCGCGCTTTTCGCTTTGTTTATAGACAGACAAAAATACATTTCTAAATATTATGTATAATAGTAACATACTCGTATAGCGAAGCAGCGTTTATTACATAATTTAATTACTACACATGTTTTAAATATTTTCTATAGTGTGTAATGCTGTATAATAAAAAGATGGCGACTTTATTGTTATATTTTCAATACTATTTACGAATTTTATATTCCACTAATATTTTTATAACATAACATTAAGTCAATAATATGCCTTTAATAACTTTCAATAACAGCAAATCTCATATAAAGCGATATAAAAATCTAGGAGATCGGTGTGGGTCAATTGTGTTATTTATAAAACACGTTTGAAAAAAAAATAATAATGACCTCTTAAAATCTCTTGAGGTGGTTCAGGTTGTTTTTTATGGGAATTGAAGAAAACCCGGCATTAATCCGTCTGAGAGATGCGGCTACCCGGCGGGGGGCTGGCAGGTGCGTACGCAACTCGGTGTGGCGATACAAAAAAATATACAAAAACATTGACAAGGCAACATTTCGTTATCTGGTGCCGTATGTAAAGATCTCTCTCAATGTTTTGCAATTAAAATTATTAAAATTATTTACATTTATGTTTTAAAAGTACAACCTAAGTGAATTTTAATACTTTTCCTTTGGCACACTTAAGACTTTTTATATTTATTTTAAATTAATAATTAATAATTTGTATTTTTTTATAACTTACAGTAAATTACTTTAGTACAATAATACTTGAAAAAACTAGCTTTATATCTAAATAAAATCTATAAATATTAATTAGGATTTCATATGGATACATTGGATCTCTAAAAGTTAAAAAATGTATGCCCCTTGCACTCTTGGCCGCCGGCGGGCAGAACCAATCGCTCTTATGGAGATACGATTATTATTATTTCTTATTTCCGAACATTTCACCCCATTAAGTGACGTTTCACACGATGATTAAATAATATTAATGTAATATCATTAAAATGACTGTATTTATTATAATGCTAATAATGAACAGCTAAGCTTAAACGTCATTACCTACTATCTAGTATCTACAAACGGTCATAGGCTTTTTTTCTATACAAATTCCACTAATATTGATTTTTTGCATAGGTACGTAATTTGAAGGCCAAGTCCACAACAAATTAAATTTAAAGTTAGATGCAAAAGTAATATCGTATAAAGAATTTCTATTTTATTCTATTATTATTATATTAATATATTCTAGAAACCGTTTATGAAAACCTCTTTAAAATAGTGTAATAATTATCTATGGTTGCTCGAAGATAGACACGACGTTTATTACACGTCGTTCACGGTTTATAGTTTATCAATTTACAGTAAAATCTAAAGTATAGCTACTTACATAAACTAATATGCCTAATTATAACGAGCTAAAATAACAAAGGACTATCCACTTATATAAATACCATTAAAAATCCTAATAAAATTTGTATCATGCATTTATATTAAACACTGGCTGGCTCGTACTTTTTTTTATGATAAAACTTTACGTATATTTAATCGTAAAAAAGTATTTTGCCAAATTAATCGAACTTTGTTGTGGCGTTGCATTTAAAAATATTATAATTTTATTTCCAGATCGAGAAGTCGTAAAGATAATCATATTTGCCGTAATAAAAAACACCAGGACTCCAAAGTCTCAAACAAAATGTATAAAATCAGAAATAATAAAACGTATCAAATAGCCGTAAAACTGACTCATACGATTCAATGACTCACGTCAATAGCTTAATACAATGTAGGTATAATCTGTATATGCAAAGGAACAGGTAAAAAAATATTATATTGTATAAACTTGTTATATTGTAGATTACCTAAATGAAATAAAAATAATAATGAAAAACAAATAAAATTAATTAAAATATTAAAGCTACGTGAATACAAACATAATTACAAAGGCTTTATATATTTAATTAACAATGCTTAATAACAATCCAAGCGTCATAAGATTACATTTGTTTAAGAAAAAAAAACACGACATGCTAAAATTGGCGCCAACTTAGAATGTGTTATGAGAATAGGAACAAGAAATAAAATAAAATTAGAGCGTAAAATGTTAACATTTAAATAATTGTAAAGCTCGTAGAGTTTAATTACAAATGTACTCTACTTCAAGAGATATAAAATAACAGAATATATATAAAATAACAGAATATATTTTAAATTTGAATAATAATTAAATCTCCGAATATAACTACCTAGCTCCTGAAAAATGTCCCCGTAACATATACAGACATGTATTTAACCACTTTACTTATTATTTAAATGTAAGTAGAAAGCCATTAAAAGCAGATGTTTATATCCTGTATATAGAACTAAGTTAGATATAACTTAGTGTCACCATACTATTCTGTCCGAATTCAACGCTGCTTGCTGATTGGCGGAACTGAACGCCGCTCTTTGTCATCTTAGAGCGGTAAAATTAAAATAATTCACTCTCCAGCCACACTACACTGAAAGTTATAAATCTTTCTTAACTAAATTATACAAAAATGTAAAGTACTTTCTTAACGTATGCTAATTAATGTTTTATATAAAAAAAATTATCGCCATTACACATATAAATAAAAACGTTATAATTAATGACAATGTCAGTATCGATTTTAATCACCTGTCAAACATGTTAATATTATTTATAATGAATGATAAGCACAGATCTAAGTAATTAATATATGTATGCAACCATTAAGCGTAATTCTAAATACTTCACTAAATATTCTTGATCAAGAGAACGTCATAAATTTAATTTAATAGCCAAATGTTACAACAACTTAATAGATTCCGATTTTGCGCTGCATTTTATTATCATTACTTAAATGATGTGATTTTGATATGGTTGTATATTACAATCGCAAATGAAATACTGCCGTGCCGATGCCTACACTTGTATCACAAGCACTGCTGTTTTTAAATACAATAAATAAATTTAAATAATTAATTTAAATACTTTTAAATACATTATTGTAATAAAATAATTGGCAATACGTTTGGTATTCTTGATATCATTTAAATACAGATAAAAAATAGCACTAAGCATTTGTATTTATGTCAATGTAATTAGTTACTAGAGCAGGTAGGTTATTGGACATATTATGTATTTGGAAAATTTTCTTTAATTTTAATTTTTTTTAAGAAACTTTTGTTTTGTAATTTTTTTTGTTTGCTTTTGATGCTGAATCTCTTACACACCATCCACCATCTATAAACAGAAGTCTATGTAAAATATAAAAGTATAGCACAGTATGAAATAAAATGGCAATTCTAATTTAACCCCCTCTGAGAGGATCGAGTGGTCGAGACTAATAAAATGTACTGTAATTATTTTATATTACGATGTATGATTTTAGTGCTTATACTTAAGTAACAAGGTTTAAGTTTGCATGGCAATATATAAGTAATAAAACTCTCGGAACCTTAATAAACTAACATATGACAGTTTAAAAATAACATAAAATAGTACTGACAATAAAAATATTGATAAATACCCATTTTTATTCATAATGGAAGCCGCAAAAGTGGAAAGTAAGGTTTTGAAGATGATTAAGTTAGAAAACCTAATATATATATATATATATATATATATATATATATATATATATATATATATATATATATATATATATATATATATATATATATATATATATATATATATATATATATAATATAATAATTTTTAAGTAGTAGATTAATGAAATATTAATTTATATTTAATAATAAGATATTTTAATTCGATTTTAGTTCCTCCAGTCTCTCTCTCGATTAGGGTGGAAAGCGAACAACGGAGGGACTTTACACTATATTCTCTTTTGCCTACCCGCGTTATACAGCGTTAAACGATATACAGTGTGTAGCTACACATATATTTATTATCATTAAACCGTAGTATTCTAATCATTTATTCTATCATTAATTAATTCTAATCATTTATTAATAAACATAAAAAAGATATACCATTTTTTTATAGCACACATATTCTAGTTAAATTCGTTAATAAAAAAAATAATAAAGTATGAGGAGAACGGAGAGTGTAAACTACACAACCAAAATTCAAGACCATATTTTGTCATTGTATAAAAATTACGTACCACGAGCAAGACATGAACCTATAACCACTTATATTACAAAGCCAACATTCTTAAATCACCATATATACCTTTAAAGGTATATAAATAAGCATTTAACTCGAAGTCATTGACCTAAGCCTTGACCGCCAGTGAAAGTGTGCCGACGGGTCTTATCTAACGATATCAGTCTCGATCCGATTGCGGGTAGGCTTGGTGCCTGGTGGAGTATCGGGTTGAATACCACAAACTTAAATATGAATGGAGAGAATTTCACTACGCTTAAATTAAAATTGAATGTTATTTACAATGTTGCTTGTAGATGTATGAAGTTAATTTTTTTTTAATTTTATCAATTTGAGGAAATTATATTGTTTAAATATATTAATTCCACTGAGAATCGAACCCGGATACCCACAGTCTCACTGCGTCACGATAACACTGGCAGAGTTTTTATCGTGTCGCTACTATATAACAGACAAGCCTGATCTGGGCCTGATTGTAATCAACAAGCATTATTTCTACAACTGGCAGAAACTATGAGGTGAACTGATATCAGATCTGATGGGCTACATACATGTTTCCATAGAATATTTATTTTATTTTTTTTATTTATTTATTATCTGTAAATTTCTACTGTTTACTAATGTTCTGTTTACTAATTTTTAAGTTTGGCAAATGTCACGTTGTTTCGATAACACACAAAGGAGAATGTACGGTAAAAAAAAGAATAAATCTACTTATGTTTTTCTTTATTATAAATATATATATATATATATATATATATATATATATATATATATATATATATATATATATATATATATATATATATATATATATATATATATATATATATATATATATATATATATATATATATATATATATATATAAATCTACTTATGTTTTTCTTTATTATAAATGTGGGAATCTTGTGTGACAGATGACGGATGACGGAGAAAATGACGAGAACGAGTGACTTGTAAAAAAATTGACATTTTCCTTCAGAGACATGTCTACATTTTATTACTAGCGACCCGCTCGCGACATCGCCCGCTAGAGTTAGTTAGCGTTCGTTTTAAAATCTTGTACCTACATAAACATATATGTATATATTAAAACGTAAACGTATATATATATACGAGTATTTAACATATAGTCTGTAAGCAGATCATGTTCTAGCATTTCTATGATAGCATAAAATACACAATATCCACTTTTCACAATTGCAATTTATTATTTATTTTTTATTTACTGGAGCGTCATAATTAAAAGAATTAAATTGTATTATTTTTTATTTTAAACAATACCGCCCTTCTTCGACGTTCTTTATTCTAGTCCTGACAAATGTACTACTATCTTCTATTTTTAACATTAATATATATATATATATATATATATATATATATATATATAGATATATATATATATATATAATATATACATATATATATATATATATATATATATATATATATATATATATATATATATATATATATATATATATATATATATATATATATATATATATATATATATATATATATATATATATATATATATTATATATAATATATATATATATATATTATATATATATATATATATATATATATATATATATATATATATATATATATATATATATATATATATATATATATATATATATATATATATATAATAAAAAGTTGTTTTCAAGGTGTTTTAATGTTAAGTCCATATAGAGAGTGGCGAAGCGAGCAAATCAAATGCGTCTACATTTTTCAAATGCATTGCGTGTTTACTATCATTTAGGATATCTTATAGGAAATATAACGATAAATATATTTCTAGAAAAAGTCCAGTACTATGTAAATAAAACGAATAGTATCTTTATTGAGTTATTGTATTGAAAAGGGCACTTTTTTTTAAAGGTCAGTAAACCGTTTAAAAAGTAATTTCAATTATTCTTGCGATGGGCTTATTCGTTTAATGGTTAATGCACATCACTTTTTTGTCTAGTTATTGATTCTTTTATAAAGAAAATTGGAATTTGGTTCTGGTTACAAGACAAAGGGCGGCGTTGAGTTCCGCCACACGCAACACGCAACACACAAAAGTGCAGGCAGTGCCCTGCTTGATGAAGCCTATAGCGTGAAGGCATTTTAAAAAAAAATTGTGGGCTAAAGTGGGCGGGCACTTTTAATTTCTCTACTCGTCTAATTGACATATATTAATAACCCGATAATAATCCGATGTGAATAGATCGATAAGTATTGAGATTTATTATTGATTCCCCCTACAATTTTTTTTGTCTTGAGTTACCAGAAAGAGGAAATTAAAATAGTCCGTATCCCTAAGTGCGATCCAACCCGCAACCCTCGCATTTACTCTCAGACGCTGGACCACTGCGCCACGACGGCGCATTTATTTATGACATTACTTAAAATGATATTATCCGAGCCGGTATTAAAAATAATCACTAACAGAATATATATTGTGTATAATAAAATGAAGGCTTTGATAAAAATGAAATAAATTACAATAAAATTTTTAAAAAACGTAGGTACAATATGTAGGTAAAGTGTAATAAAAATTTCTTTTTTTTTAAAGAATTGTCATATATTATTATTAACTAAAAACAATTACACAATAGTCAACAACGATGCGAACAACAAACAACAGAGAAGATTTGCACACAATAAATATCACATTGAATAACAAATTGGCGTTCTATAACTAGTTACATATTTACAGTTGAACTAGAGCTTCGTATTACTGGTGTGATCCAGTTTTTACTGCTCTATATCCGGTTAGAACTGATAAATACAAGATTGCATCAGTTTTTACCGGTTTAAAGAAGATTCTTAGTGTTTTCCTCCTTTATGGTGGTAGATGTGTTTGTATACAGGTACGTGGACGGGGTAGGGCTTAGGGATGGGCACCTCAACTTTCTTCTCAACCTCCACGGGGTAGGGCTTCTCGACTTCATAGGGCACTGGCTTTTCTACGGTGTAGGGCACTGGTTTTTCTACTATTTGAGGCACGACCTGATAAGAAAAGAATACAATAAATAAACACATATTGACAATTTTTTCAAGTGATAAGGTTTCTTATCAAAGACATTTATTGAGAATTTTCATCTCAAAGTATACTTCTGTAGTATACGACTAAAATCATCAAGCATGACTTTCTAATCTCTAATAGCATATCACGGCTAAAGCACCAAATTTAACCCAATTATCCAACAAATGTCACAAAGCTTGTAAAGTACACGCTCCGTTGCTCGCTCTTACTTTCTTTACGTAATACCAGATAATTGTCAATGTAACTTGTCAGTTGTCGATGGCTTGACAAAAGCACAATGGCTATGACATAATAGATCTCACGATCAGTAAAAATATCTTGCATCTATATAGAGAAACTTTAAAGAGCACCTAATGATATAGTTTTTGTTATTTTTAGCTATCAATGCGTTACGTTTTTATGTCTGTTCTGATGTTTTCTAATTTAAATTTAAATTTGATAATGATTTCGAAGTCTTTGTGTTACATTTATTATTTATTTTTGCCTTTTTTTCTGCTTCACGCATAGGAAGTAGACGCATAGGCAGTAGGGAGGTTCCTACTGGCTACATTTTCTAGTTTCGGCCCAATTTTCGAAATAATGCGTGATGAGTGGCCTCTCAATCCCATGGTTTGTCTTTGTCAAGAGTGGTAAAATGAAAATCCCCCTTGTGGTGATCCAACTCACACCCATCGCATTTACAGCAAGACACTGTGCCGCTGCGCCATAACAGCCTCAATCAAGATCGGTATTATGTAAGCCTTCATTCAGCATAAGATCTCTACCATCTAAGACTAACAATATAAAGCGCTGGCTAATCATTTCAATCAGAAAGCAATTTATATAAAACGTGCAAAGGAAAATGTATAATGTAAGTAAGAATGTGATAAAAAAACAGAGCATTCGTAAAATATCGTATTTTAACGACCAATATGGATACACATAAAAGAGACCCACGAGATATGATATTTGCGTATCGATTTTATTTAGCTTAATTAATTTTTATTGTTTATTTTTACACTTTTACTGGGAGATAGAGAGAACTTTGTGTTTAGTCTCCTTTCTCCACTTTTCGTCTATTGGAAAATTTCTTGATAATGCGAATTTTGTATATAATTATATAATTTTATAGTATATTTTCAACGTATATTATTATTATTGATATCATTTATTTTATGTTTGAAAATATATTTGTTTTATTTTAGTATATATTGTGTTTTGTTCTTTTTATATTATTATTATTTCATTCTTTTTTTAATTTTAATTTCCACCGTGCCTTATTCGCCTATTCCTGTAGTATCAGCCAGTCCTGAATTTGCCAAAGGTTGTCTGTAAGAGATTATAAAAACAAATATATAAATAATCTAACCTTGTACACAGGAACGTGGATCGGCTGTTCAACTGTCACATGAACTGGGTAGGGCTGGGGAATGGGTATCTTCACATATTGTGGAACTGATACTGCTACTGGATGAGGAACTGGCACTCCTATCTTCTTCACCACAGTAACGTGGTAGGGCTTGGTGTGTTCCGAATGAGAATGACCTTCGGGTTCCCATTCTTCGGAGGGTCTAGCTGTTGCATAGGCAATGAGGAGGAGGATGGCTGTTGTTTTCTGGAATTTGAGGTAAATATGGCACATTACAAAGGTGTAAGATATAAAATTGTATTATTGGATGTTTTAGATGTAGACGACAGCTTTATTATTTACCTTTTTGACCTACAATGCAAATGTTATGCGTATAAAAAGATAAAAGGAATGTAACATCAAAATTATATATATTTTTTTAATTGACAATTATTTATTTTATAACGATTTAAATTTGAAGAATATTTCCGATTAAAATCTAGAACTATTGCTAAGTTAATTATGCGGTACTAAAGCTATTTAACATATCCTCCTAATAAAATTATAAACTTTAAACCTTTAAACCTTTAAACTTTATAACCAAAAATTTCAAAATATTAAAACTAATTATAAATCGTTCCTTACCTCATACGTACCTTCAGGTAGTAAATTTCAATTAAGATGTTTTATAGATTATTTGAACGCTTTAGATAATAAAGCTATACACTTATTTAACTGATATAATAGAATAATTAACCATTATTTATATAATTGGTTTTTAAAACCTGTTTTCAACTTTACATATAATTTGATAAATTTAATTGTTCATAAAGAATTATTGATAATAGATTTCAAATTGTATAATATCTATATATAAGATATTGCTCAATTTTCAACTTAAACCGGACATTAAATATGAATGCACTCTATTCTGATCTTAGGTATTAGGAAGTGAAAGGAGAATACCCTTTCACTGGAAGTGAATTACAAAGAGATATAAAACTATACGTTTAATCTGATGTTGCTGAATGTTAGACATTCCTTAATTAGAAAATGTTATAAATAATACATGTTAATTGTTAGTACATTTAAAATAAATCGAGTAAAATGATTATAAAAGTTTCAATGTTACGTAATATTAAAAATTAAGATAGATAAAAAATTATTACTAGCACATTATACATTTACGCAAATAATTTACCAAAGAGGTTGTATTAATAAAAATTATTAAGACAAATATAGCAATATTTTATTTATCTGCGCGTATCCGAATTGCGTAACAATTAAAATTATAGATAATAAATAAATATTTCAAAAAACACTTACGATGGCAATCATGTTGTTAGATTTAGATTGTGTTGGCTCCTTGATATTGACTGATGCAGCTTGAGATCCCCACGAGCGTTTTATACTTGGTGAAATGTACCGCATGCCTTTCCATTCAGCGATAGGTTCTAACCACCACGTCATTTTTAACACACCAAACTATGCCTTTCTATTGCCATGTTATTTATACATTGATGATTTTGTATTGAAAATTATAAGATATTTCCTTGTAATTCCGCAATGTACGCTTTATATCTAGTATCATATAAATTATAAAAAAATACCTGTGCTAGCGTTGATAGTACGCTTACGGCGTAATAGGGACTTTTTGTTTTGATTTTATATGTTAGTTTTTGTTTTTACAATGCATTTGTAGAAAGTCGTGTAGATGTAATGGTAATGCTCTTATAACAGATTTGAATTTGGCACACTTTTTGCCGAAATCAAGTGCTTTGTTTTAATTGGTTTCCAAATTGGCTGTTATAGATTAAAAATATGACGATATGTCATTTTATATATGTATTTATTATTATTATTATTATTATTAATGTTGATTCCCTTTAAAGGTATAAGAGTTAAAAAGAGCTATTTTTTTATATTTATTAAACTAAAAGTCAACTTCAACTGTAATATATATATTTTATAGTCTATAGATACGATATGTGAATTGTGGTAATATTGTTATTTTTTTCTTTTTTAGCTTCACATTGTATTCGACATAGAGCATACGTCATACTGCTGTATGCCAAAAACAATATGCAGGCAGAAAAAACCAAGTGTTAAGACACTCCGTTCCCCGTCTTCCACCCAAATTGATGAACCCGATGCTCTGCATGAGATTTAAAACCACAGGCTTCATATACAGTCAAATTATACCAGGACTATTGTGGTCTATCCTCTGGTACCGTATACGTACAAAACAAAACTTGATTAAATTGATTAAAGAGATTGAAATATCCATGAAATTGGTATGAACCTGGAACTTCCGTATGCATTAGTGGATAATTAGATACGTTCTCCATTCCACCAGGCGATTTATAACATCAGTTAACTATTACGGATAAATTCCAAGTGAAGTAAATGTAGCTATAAAGTTTACACTTTCTCCGTGTCGAGAACTAACGATGAATGGCGTAAGGGCTGTGCGATATGTAACTGTAGCATGGGTAATGTATGTTGGTATGTTTATA
This sequence comes from Dione juno, assembly GCA_037127375.1. Lineage (NCBI taxonomy): Eukaryota > Metazoa > Arthropoda > Insecta > Lepidoptera > Nymphalidae > Dione > Dione juno. Next base: position 9,053,782 of record JAXRJS010000067.1, read on the forward strand.
CACATATATATATATATATATATATATATATATATATATATATATATATATATATATATATATTTGTTTTATTTTAGTATATATTGTGTTTTGTTCTTTTTATATTATTATTTTTTCTTTTTTAAATTTCCACCGTGCCTTATTCGCCTATTCCTGTATCAACTAGTCCTGCATTTGACAAAGGTTGTCTGTAAGAGATTGCTCGAAGCAATAAGACCGCCTTTGCATATACATTTTATATCTATCTGTTTTATTCTTACGTTTTGTGTGTGTTTTTTTATGTGTATGCAAAAAAGTATAAATAAATAAATAAATGATGTTAAAAAATAACTGTAGTTATATACATACAAAAAACTTAGCTTACTAAAATCTATATTAATATTCTAAAGCGTATGGGTTTGTTAAGTTGAATGCCCTTATCTCAATAACTATTGGGTATTAGGTTTGTATTGAAACATTTTGTTATTAAACATCAGATTTATTGATGACATCTTTAGTCTATTCCTATTACGTCACGTGAATAGTACTGTATCTGTATCTGCAGTTTGCTGTAGAGCCGAAGTCGCAGCTAAAAGCGAGTTTCGCAAAAGAAAAAAACTTTTTAAATACTAGTGTAGCTTTCGTACTCTACGCCACTTCAATAACTCGATACATAGTTATACAAAGAAAGCTATTAAATAACATCACACATTGTATTACGGTCACTGCAGCTAGATTCACTTTCACCATATTAGGAACTAATATTGATAGACAGATCACGACATGTTTGTGACAGATTGTGGAGTAAAGGGCCGATGTTCTTCCATTTGGAATTATTTTGTAACAGGTTTTACTAGTATTTCTTTTTAATCTGTATTCTTCGTCTTATTTTTTTATACTTTTATGAATATTTAATTGGTTTCTGTTGTTGGTACTAGCTGTTATTGGACAGGCAACGCACTCGCACAAAATAAAATATCTGTCAAGTGCGAGTCGGACTCGTACAACGAAGGTTTCGTACCAATTTCTTGTTTGCAGACCAAGGGGAAGTAAGTACAATTTGTATAAATTGACAAAGTAAAATTAGCGAACCTATGCTACGATTAACCGACTTCGAGAAATGTTCTATGAACGACACTTCTGTTTTTGTACATATATCGATTTCTTAGTCATTCGTGAACGGATTTTAGCAATTTTTTTTTTCATCAGAAACCATCCAAGCCCTCTATATCACTAAACTAACTTTTATATGTTTTTTCTTTCAACAGTAACACTCTAAAAAGTTATAAAAAAATATTTTTATTTATTTTCAAGAGCGTATGAGCGTTTTATTTTAGTCAAATTATATGGCTTGGTCGATGCGTTACTACAAAGACCATTAGAACAGCATAGAGAACAACAGTAAGTAACAACCACGCCGTGCAAAATGCGATCTTATCGTTAAATGCGATCTCTTCCAGCCGACAGAAAGAGAATGGACACATGGACAAGGTGAAAAACTTACCAATATTAATGGAATAGTAATGGAATAGCCATGTCTATATATATATATATATATATATATATATATATATATATATATATATATATATATATATATATATATATATATATATATATATATATATATATATATATATATAAAAATTAATTCGAGTAAAAAGCTTGTCTTTTCATGAAATCAGACAATTTCTAGACTAACTAAGTGCTGTGCAATGAATTTGTTATTCAGAACGGTAGCATTGCATTTACAATTTCTGACAGTTGCTGTCCACGCACTCTACCTGCTAGTACCTATATACGCTAGTTATTAATCCGTAAATTAAGAAATATACATATAGCAAGTAGAAAGTAACACTTTGAAAATATCAAAACTATTAAGTAATTAGCATTCCCTCGTGTCAAAGTGCGTAAATAAGCGTCTAAAAATTTCGACATTGCTTGACGAGAACATATGGCTTAGCGGCTATGACGGTTCTTTCCGAAAGACCGGAATTCAAATCCTGCGACATTAAAATCTTATACATTTAAAAAATTACTATACTTAGTGTTTTTCTAATATTTTTAAAGGTAGTTAAGTATCAAGTAGATGATGAAGAAGATTGGGTTCCGCCACACAATATGCATTGTCTCGAATTCGCCATTTTCGTGCGGTTAGCGGAGACCGGAGTGTCTAGGCACTACGTTCTCTGTATTAAGCGTAAACAAAAAAACAATAAAATAAAAACAAAACTAACTTAGGCGTTTAGTTTAAAATAAGTATTTATACATAATATAATATATTTCCTTTCTCTTTTTATATTTAAAGTTGATGTTACCGAGTACTCGTACATAGTAAGATTGTATGATAAACATTGCTCAGTGGTTAGCAGTTAGTTACTAGCAGCAAGTAGGATGAGATGAACGCGGACTTCCGCCGGAGGTCGTGGTAATGTGAATTTAAGTGGCTATATTTAAACTATAGTACACTTGTTGCGTAACGTATTCGACGTTGCTTTCCAGTTTAATACAAACACTTATGAACATATGTATATGTGATAGTGGATTTTAATTATGTTTTTATTCATATGTTTTCATGTCTCGCTTTTGACGGTACACGTGAAGAAAATTGAGAGGGAGAAGGAGAAGGGAGGCGGAGAGAATCCGGAGTCAATGAACTCCGATTTGGCCTGACTTTGATATTTAACGTGTACCAGAAAGGGGGAAATGTAAATTAATATATTTTCCCGATATATATATATATATATATATATATATATATATATATATATTATATATATATATATATATATATATATATATATATATATATATATATATATATATATATATATATATATATATATATATATATATATATATATATATATATATATATATATATATATATATATGTTCATACACCTACGTTACATTACTTTACAAATATGTAGGTAGGTAGTATAATTACAGCTTCACGTCACTTTAAATAATTCCTTCCCCTAAATGGGAATCGTACGTGCAACCATCGCGTGTACAGTGTGCTGCTGTGCCGAACAAAATATATACGTTGTTATTTAACAAACGAATGTTACTACATTCGTCTTAAAAATTTATCATTAAGTGACGTAACGCACAGTGAAATAACCTCAATCATAGCTTTCGAGTTAGAGCGGAAGCGATATAAATTTTTTTTTTAAATCTAATTGTTGAATTCGGCTACCCATTATTAAATATGCATATAGTCATAAATCAATGTGGAGATAATGATGAATTATATATATGATAATGATAATTAATGGTACTAAATGTTGTTTGGAAATATTTTAAAAAGCTTCAATGTTTGTCAATATTATTTTATATCTTCTCGCTGTATACAGGTACGAATATAGCAAGGTAGGTAGAGGGACCAGTAGGCTGAAGGAACCTAGTGTTCCCCACTTTCCGCCTTTCGAGGCATTGCGTGTTAACTGGCGGAAGTCAACGTCAAAAGCGCAGGCTTTTGACTTGTTACCAGAGCGAAGAAAATGAAAATAATTCATTATCCCCAAGATGGAATTGAACTCATAACTCTGCGCCACTACGGTTTATCAATATGACCATTATTTTTAATTATTTACTCGATCCAGCTTTATATTTAGCTTTACATATTTATTTTTTGGGTTTATAACTAGTGGGACTCCCGAGTGGGTTAATCACTGTCAACTGTCATCATACAATATGTATGTATGTAATACAATTGTGATCAATTGTAGTGTGATGTTTTTTTTAAATACATGAAACAGTAATAAATCCAAACTCTTATTACTTATGACTTAAGCCACACCAAACCCGTGTAGTGATTGTGCCGACCACGCCTCTACGCTACTTATCGTGTAACACTTGTACGTTATTATGTGAAACTTCATTATTTTGCATTTTATTCTAATATTCGTTAATGTTTCTATACAAAAGTGCGTTATGAAAGCATCAGGGTATCCATCCATCTATCTTTTGTGTTAAAGTATCTGTTATATTAACTAAAATTAATAATATTTTATAGAGCTGATCAGTTTGTTTGATTTTAATGGTAATCTTGGCTAGGCTTGGCTAGAAAAATTATTTTTTTTTTGTTGGAAATTCGATTTAATGGGGGAAAGCTTTTGTTATAATATGTTATATGTTAAATATATGTCAAATATAGCTGGTAATAACTAACCATTTCACCATGTGGGTCAAGTCTCAGGTCTGTCAATTAGGAATCTGTGAAATTTATATTGTTGAGTCAGAGAGTTCGGTCACTACACCGTCTTTTTCAAAAATAACCTATTTTTCAAAAATCAACAAACATTACTTTTGTCTATGTTTATGATAGTAGTTTAAAACTTTTTTTATACAATGTAAAAAGAGAATGGTATATGAGACAGAGATATCCTTTATATATATTTTATTACAAAATCGCGCGCTAGGTAAAAATGCTTGCAACACGAACCAACTAATTTTATGCTAATCTAGCCTAAAAAAGAAAAAAAATTATAAAAAAGGAACCGGAAGTTGACTCTTATCAAGCATGTTTCTAAACGGTGTTATCGTATAGGTAGTAGTTTCGGGTAAACAAATTAAGATGGATGACGTTTCCGGTCGGACACCTCCGTTAAATTATACAATTTAATTCAATTATAATTAACATAAAAACGATGAACGAGCAACGGCGTTACAATCAATTACCCGATTCTAATTTATATGTATCATTAAAATTTTTTATGAATAAAATATACGTATATACATATACGTATATATATATTTTGCTGGTAAGGCAAAGCTGGAGGAGAATTGTAAAATTCAATTTTGTCCAGTTTTTCTACAAATACAAGATAGAATGAGTTTATTTTATTTATATAATTATCCTTACTTAATTAATTTATATATTTTTATAATTAATTAATTTAAAAACTTTTATACGAGTTTGTCAAAAATATGAAGTGTTCTTTAAAATAAGCCTTGCAACGATACAGGCTTGATAAATTTGTCTATGGAGATACTTCTTCTACCTTTTATATTCATGCAAAGATCTCCTCATGCCAAATGATTGTTCTTTGCAATAATCTTTGGGTAGCGGAAATTTGTAAAATTCTACATCCCCATCTACAGAGATGCTAACTAGAATTTCGACGTAGCTCGATGGGAACGCATGGCTTAGTGATCAGAGCGCTTGGACGGTTTCCATGAGGGGTGGGTTCAAACCTCGCTGCGTAAAAGTTTTTTACATAGTATAGTATATTACTATAGTAAGTGTGGATTTGCCGTCTATTTGGGTGCGGTGGCAGTACGAAAATGCTTGATATATGATATCCAAATTGTACGCAGCATGCCTTTTTTACCACTAGATGATATATCATGTTATTATGTATGTATATTAATAAATAATGTCATAAATATTTCTAACACTGTAACACTGTCCTAATGAATCAAATTATTGTTTATTTTATATGTATTAATTATTAAAAACAGGGTAGGGTAGGTAAGTAGGCAAAAAATAGGTATTTTTATTTTCTTTTTGCATATTTTGTGCTCTGTTCTTACATTTTGAATAACAATCTTGATATCTTGTTACGTCACACCAGCGAATAAAATTTGATCCTAGCTGTGTGCATATAGTGTACAATTTCTTGCCGATAAATTTGTATGTAAAATGTTACAGCTGTCTTCCCATCCATTGAGGTCTAAGTTATATAAATTAGACGTCTTATTCCACGTGCCAAGCCTTTACCCTACTTGCTAGATAGCTTCCTTAGACTAACCTCCCTCCCCCACCCCTTGTCCTCATTCCCATCAAACCCATTATTCCGTACACCTTATAATGCTCTTGTTCATTGCCCTCGTGTTATTACAAATATTGGCCTAACTAAGGGAGATCCTAGCATCAACACAAAATTTCAAGAGCTGGTCAATGAAAAATGGTTAAATTATGTCCTCATCTTCACAGATGCTTCAAAGCTTTCGAAGGAAAGCTGTGTTGGTGCAGCTTGCTGGATCCCAAAATTCAAAATTATTTTACAATTTAAATGTCCTCCCGAATCATCAGTGTTTACAGGTGAGGCTGTTGCTTTGCTAGAAGCAATCCTGTTTACACTCTCCCACAACTTTAAACAGACGGTTATTTTTACGGACTCGTTAAGCTGCTTAATGGCGTTAAAGGGAAACCCGTACCATAGTAGGTTGAGATCTTCAATTGTTTTAAGGATTCGTGAAGAATTGTACTCATGTCACCTAAGAGGCTTGGACGTTACTTTGGTATGGATTCCAGGTCACTCTGGAATTAGTGGGAATGTATCTGCAGACTGTTGCGCCAAATTAGCCATCCAGTGTGGTACTTCTGATCACTTTTTTAATTCGGCCCAGGATCTGCTGACCCTGGCAGATATTCATCTGTATAAGACCTGGAGTAATTTCTGGGATAAGTCAAAATCAATCAAAGGTAAGTACTATGCCTTAATTCAACCTAATATCCCGAAGCGACCGTGGTTTTTTTCTCAAAAACATATTGAACGGAGGATTATATCAACAATCTGCCGCTTACGCCTTGGACATGCATGTACGCCTGTGCATTTGGCTAAGATCAGGGTCAGGGACCATTCACTATGTGAATGTGGCCTGGACGATGGTTCCCCTTCTCACATCCTTTTCTCTTGTGCTAAATTAACCCGTCCCTTGTATGATGTTCTTCCCAATAAAGTTTCTCGTCCTCTTAATGTTCAGTGTTTGTTAATGTTTGTGTTTAGTCCCTTATGTAAATTTCTATGTAAATACATTAAGTATAATAATATTCGATTATAAACTAACACCCGTGTAAAATACTATTTAGTACTAACCCACTTTATTGTGTGTATATATTGTAATTAGTATGTGTTTAATTTGTTGTAGGTGAAGGAAGAATTTTTATTGGATCTCTTTTTTTACATGCATTGTATTATTATGTAAAGTTAGTTATCTTTTCACCGTACATTCTCCTTCGTGTATTCTCCATACAACGTGACATTGGCGAAGTGAATTGTGCTCAACTGGCACGCTCGAAACGCCATTACTGCAGTACAGAACAGAACAGAACAAAGAAAACCAAAATATTATACCTTGTTATATGAATTTGATTATACGTGATATCCATAGTGGAATATATAGAGAGAATAGAAAATAACGTTATCTTTCGACGCGACAAGGAATGGTAGCATTCTCACAGGTAAAGTGTCAAAATTTTCACAATAGGTATATCTGTTAAGAGTTTACTGTAGCAAATACGCTAGTATACTTGATATGTATGCTATGAAAATGGTGACAGTTCTAAGGAATTATTGTCCAAGTCCATTAAATAAACTATATCCGTATAGTGATGATGATCACTTCAACGTTTTTTTTTTACCACAAACCAGGATAGAACCAGGACCGACCACTGTTTTCTCCACTTCCTGTCTGAATTCGGGACATGGTGTGGTGATTGAAGGAACTGTTCGCCGCGCTTCGCTTTTATATATAGGTACTATGCATCAGTGGCGAAGTAAGAGATTTTTGTGAAGGTAAGCCGGAGTAGAAAAAAATCATTAAATATAATTCAGGATAATATAAAATAAAAATTGAGCCGAAGCTTATTCTACTTAGAAATGGTATAGTTTGTATTTAATGCATTAAAATTATTAAAAATGACAACTTATATTTCTAAATGTTACTTGATGAATAAAGTAAGAGGTCAAATAGCAACTCGTATTGCAAAGCAGAAGATGGAACTCGCATCAATCTTTGGGACCTGCGACGTAAGTGTAGTGCTCTTGAGATTGTGCGTGAAATTGAAAAGATAGTACCTAATTACTGAAGTATTAATGAATATAACCTTGATATGTAAATTAATACGCACTTTCTATTTTATTTGCAGTGACAAAGCTTCGTGAATCATGGCAGGTGTAAAGCCAGCCGCCGACACCTTAAAACAGCGACTGCCAAATGTATAAGGTAAAGGACGCTAGTCAATTATTTTTATCTTCACGCACAGGCTCTATACATTTTTCTTTTTCCTTTATCGTTACGCAGAATCATGTTGTTATCTATAAACTAATATCTATTCATTTTTTAAACTGTCAAAATGGAAAATGGCGGTAAGTGCCAATAATTTTACAAGAATCAGTTGTCAAATGTAATTTTTCGTTTGAACGTAGAATTTATTAATTGGTATATCCCGTTTTTGTAGAAATTTGGGAAAATCCTCTGATAATTTTGCTTTAGAGTCAAGGTCAAGGAGAACCTCCATGCCGAATTTCAGCTATTTACCTTTATTAATGTCGAGTAGCGTTGTCTGTTAATCAATGAAAATGAAAAATTTTAAAAACATATGTGGGTATATATATATATATATATATATATATATATATATATATATATATATATATATATATATATATATATATATATATATATATATATATATATATATATATATATATATATATATATATATATTGTGCATGATGCAGATTACGAAGAAGCCGACCCACCGGCTCTAATGAATCACGTTATTATTTCTAACAGGTCAATTCTTTAGTACCGACTATCCGAGCGTGCCAGTTGAGAACAATTTTTGCTAATGTCATGTTGTATGAAGAAACGATTGAGAGTGTAAAAAAAAAATAGAAAGCTTTACATATTCATACATAAATATACTGTCTATCAGTAGTAGTTACAACTAATTTTATTTTACTTATAATATATTTATAGATTATTAAAACATCGTTTGAATATTTTTTTTTGGATACTATGCATTATTTTTATAATTGGAAGCCAGAAATTATTTATTAATTTTCCCACTTTAGCAACACAAAGCGAAACGTTGAGTTCCGTCACTAATGTGTAAAAAAAACGGGCGAAAAATGTTAAACGCAAAATCTTGACAGTAAGTTATAGCTGCCTACCCAGGTATACCGATAAGCCAAAATGTAAAACCTCCTTTCAAGCATATGTACTTACATACGCCAAGTAATTAAAAAAAATATATGTATACTCTTGCATAGGCAGATTAATTAACAACCCCTGGCAAATGTTCCATATGAATTTTAAAAACAAACGAATCGATTAGTTTGTCAAAGTGTTCCGCGATGGCCGCGATAGCTGCGGTCGAATTCGGTTAATTAATTATATGTACATATGTATTTATTTGTTATGTCGCGTTGCGTTTCTGGGAAGTTAGCCAGGGGTGCTTCGATTATGTTAACGAAACATACTGGAGGTGTGAAATTGTATGCATGTTTAATTGTGCGGTAGAATTTAAATTAATTTACTGCAATGTGGACAGTGTTGAACGGTGCTATAGAGGTATAGACAGCTATAGAGGTATAGTAGAGAGCTATTCTAATCCTATGGTGTGTAGAATACCTATGTATAACAGTGGCGAAATATACCTACATATAACACGATTCCTATCGGTTAACCTTTTGTTGAAAATTGATATTATAAATATACTATATTAATAAATTAGTGCATTGATAAATAAATTAATGAATGAGTCAGTTAAGTCGACTATCCGGAGACTATAATTATAGCCGGCGACTATTCGTCGAATAGCCAGCCGAGAGCGCTGTGTATCCGGCTTCTTGCTTTGTTTGTACTTAAATAGAATCTTTGATATGGTTATTAATATCATTGTTTTATTAAAAGTCGTACACATTTACATTTCATGTAAAATAAAGCAACTTTTTCTTTAGTAATCAGTTTTTAAAATTATTAAAAAATAAAAAATATTTATGACGTCAACAGTCTATTTTTTTTTCTTTCCATACCTATGTTTCTCTCTGGAACATGTCCAAAGAAAAACTTTTGATCTAACCATTGTATATGATCATTGAACACTATCTTACAAAATTTTACAAATGATCAGCTTGGCCGATAAGTCGGCAGACTAGTCGGCTTCTTCACAACCGACTAGTCGGCTAGTCGGCTAGTCATAGTCGGCACATCTCTAGTAATATAATTATTAAATAATGAGGTTCTCAATATATCTCATTTTTTTTTATTTTTTTATATATTTTATTTTAATAATTTTATGCCTTAATTTTTATGTTCAAAATTTTTATATTTATCTAAAACAACTATGTAACTTTTTTTTCCAGATTCCAATTTTATACCTTGTAAAAGGGTATGCAGAGAGAATATAGTGTCAAAAAATTCTATTACTCTCTCTACATTTTTATATATATATATATATATATATATATATATATATATATATGTATATATATATATATATATATATATATATATATATATATATATATATATATATATATGTATATATATATGTATATATATATATATATATATATATATATATATATATATATATATATATATATATATATATATATATATATATATATATATATATATATATATATATATATATATATATATATATATATATATATATATATATATATATATATATATATATATATATATATATATATATATATATATATATATATATATATATATATATATATATATATATATATATATATATATATATATATATATATATATATATATATATATATATATATATATATATATATATATATATATATATATATATATATATATATATATATATATATATATATATATATATATATATATATATATATATATATATATATATATATATATATATATATATATATATATATATATATATATATATATATATTATATATATATATATATATATATATATATATATATATATATATATATATATATATATATATATATATATATATACACTCACGATACGGTAAAAGTAATGATTTTAAAGCTCGGCGTTGAGTTCCGTCAGTCAACACACAGTGGCACGGATCTTAACACTAGGTTCCCTCTATCTATTCTGCTACTATGAAGCTATTTATTTATTTCTAGAAAATGTTGAACATACTTAGTTTTTTTTAATGAGAAAAAACTAAATAAAATACAAATTAAAGCTTTTTATTTCATTTGAAAACAAAATAACAATTAACTTTATTCTAATAAGCAAACAAGTTGAATAATTTTCATACATTAATTTGCACTTAAATTCTTTAATTAAATATAATAGTAATTCAAAAACTCAATACATACAGACACTTGCGTTCATAAGCATATTTAAAAACAACTTATTTTATTTTTAGAATTTATAAATCTTCACAATTAATTTGATCCCTGCATGTTCATACAATAGAAATTGACTTTTTTAGTAAATTATTCCCATACAAATTTAATTTTAAGTAAGTAAGTTCAGTAAGTAAGTAAGTATAGCAAGTTTGCCAAAATATGTTGGAATAGGGTCAACGAGACCACACACTGCACAGGCTCGTCCCCGCTGCTCTCAACGCTGACCTGTCACAACAAGTGCATGCCGTGATTTATTAGTACTTTTTGTATATATAATGTACATATGTGTATGTAGTGTATAGATGTATGTAAGTATATATATAATTTTTAATAATAATTAATTAAGGTGAAGGTCCCCATATCTATTTACTTTACAGAATATTTGCTTGTCATATTTGTTGGATTTAAACGCTGTTTACTTTGTGTAAGTAAGTAGTATAGCAGGGATAATTCAAGATATCAAGGAGTTGGATTACAGCTCGTTATCATTGCTCTCAATCAGAGTTGTCAAACAAAGTGTCAAAACTCTACGACAGTGGCAATTCCTTTTGAAAATATCGAATATTTTTAAGTATGAAATATTCCTAAAATAACCCAATAATCCTACAACGGCTACATCTTGGCATTAATTATATATTCAGTATATTTTTGGATGGCTGGAAGTCAGCATAACATTTAATGTAAGCTTACAAAATATTTACAAACTTAACCCCGATTTTTTTACTTGCTTTTTTTTTCAAAAATTAAAAAGAAAGTTTTTTACAAGGTTTTAACGTAAACTTGTGTGGTCCGAAATCTCCACCGAAAGCTTCGTATGTGGTAAGCACGTGGTATTTACATATGTGTAGTGTACAGTAGTCGCAAAAATCGTCACCGTTTGCACGTATTGCGGTATGTCGCGTAATTTATTAAAATGTATAAATAATATAGCAACTTTTAATTATTTTAGTTCAATTTTAGATTCAATGTGTGCTTTAAAGTGCGTTAATTACAAATACATTTATTTTAAAGTGAGTAAAAATGTGGGAATGGTGGCTTACTGAACAATAATAAGGTAAGTTTTATGGTTAATATACAATAATACGAAGTTGTTTGTGCTCAGCCACACACACACACGCTGAGAACGCCAATATAACTGCACGCCAATACAAATATATTAGTAGGTAGTTCGAGTTATTGTTTTAAACGTAAATAGTTTAAAGATATGTTTATAAAAGTACATTAAATCCTATTATTGCGTATATTATATTATATATATATATATATATATATATATATATATATATATATATATATATATATATATATATATATATATATATATATATATATATATATATATATATATATATATATATATATATATATATAATCTATTATATATCTATATATCTATATAGTACAAATCTTGTAATTTTTATGTGAACTCCTGTGTGAATAATATTAACAATACAAAATAAAAGCAAATCTAAATATCTGGTATCCATTTAATATGAGATTTGAACCTACTTTGTCGATTAAATAACATTATTGCATTAAAAATACATTTGACAATGGTTATTCCGAATAAAAATTGATTAGTAGGTAATCGATGTCCAAATACATCAAATTTCAATGCTATATTTTTTTCACAGGCACTTTTCAAATTTAATATAAAGTAACTGTATTTAATTAAATTTTACAACCTATATTAAATTACTAATTAAAACTTTTTATCATTTGCCTCATTTTACGACGTATGTAAGCAGAGAAACCTTAGTACAATAATCGCTGTTCTGTGCTCTAAGCACTTACCTTTTGAGAAGGTAAAAATAATTAACAAATGGTAATAATGATCCCCGACTGAGGATCGAAGTGCTCCACGTTGGCCTCAGATTCGTCTATAGAGATCGGGTAATACCTATAGGCTCACTACCCCTATTTATTTTGTCTCAACTGGAATTCGAACTTATTACTTTAATCAGGTAATATTTTTAAATGTGTCACAGTAAAGTATGTGTACTTACTGATGTAAATATAACAATATATTTTTTAATTTTATTTTTGCCAATTTAGTTTTTTAGAAATATTAAGTGGTAGGTATATTCAAATCCAATTACTTATTATATGTTCCTATATTATGATTCTTGAACTATGTTCTATAGATACTTAAAACGACATACATTCCTTCAAAGAGATATCTTCTATACGTATACAAATATTTATTATATTATGAGACACAAAAGTAAAACTAAGATAGCAGTCGTGGCGCAGAGGCACGGCCTCTGCCTGAAAACGTGACGGTTTGTGGGTTCGATTCCCACTCGCGGAGAATTAAATATTTTCATTTTCTTCGTAGTGCCTTTATTGTACGACGAAATGCCTTGGATGGCGGAAAGTAGGGAACTGAGTGTTTTAACACTACGTTCCTTGAGTTTACGATTCCCTCTGCCTACCCCGGCATGTGCGGGATATAACGTGAAGCTAAAACAAAAATAAAACCAAAGAGTTTTAATTCTTAAGCAGAATTCACGTTGTTTAAATAGTACAAGAATTGTGACAGATTTTTGCTTATACTAAATATTCTTTACTCAGTTCGATTGATCATTAAGCAATAATTCGTATAGTAGGTAGGTAGCTAGGTAAGTAGGTACTTAGGTAAGTAGGTATATAAGTATATTACTTGAGTGACATCTGTGCGGAAAGTCGACATTGACATTCTCATTGGCCTCCGCGTTAAATGGGAGACGCGTGAAGACATTAAACCATTAATGTACTGTCTTAGGATATGTCGTGGGACTTGGCATGCGAGTTCATTATTGTTAAATTTATTATTTACATAGGTAATAAACCTTTCTAAATTAGAAAGACGGTAAGTAAAAAAAATACGGTTCTTTTAAATATACTTACAAATTGATTTTTGTATTGTGAAATCTAGAATATTGTTTGCCGCAAATTGTAAGTATCGGGACGTAAACGTGTTTCTTGGATACCTCTTTGGATGGCAGCCAAATGGTGCAGGTTTGAGTCCCCCCGCGTTAAAATATTTGTAGCTACGGATTCTGATATACATTTCTCTTTCTTTATGAATAATGTATATTATTATACAGATAATTTTAAAATTATATTTAATTACATCCTAGTGTGGATTTTAGAGAATAAGCTTTGCATAACTAACCTTAATAAAATTATTTATTATATGTACGTGGAATCGTTACATATTTATATATATATATATATATATATATATATATATATATATATATATATATATATATATATATATATATATATATATATATATATATATTTAAATAAAATGTCACACTCGAGTGAGCTTGAAAAACATATAGCATATAAGTAAGCTTATATTGTTATGATATATTACTCTAGGTATATGTAAAGTAACAAATTATTATATACCGGAGAATTATTAGGAGTTATTTTAATTAAGTACATTAGGTTTAATTAGGTGACTGACGTTTTGTATGTGCCTACACTTAATTGATATATTTTAAATTTTATACATATTTCCCATAAAAGCCTTTCAGGGCCCCCCATTCATTCAGCGCGGGCGAGGCCCCCCAAGTACTTACATTATAGTAAAGACTTAGCTTTGTATATGTAAATTACCTATATGCAATACAAATAATGCAAATGTAAATAATGTATGTGTATAGTAAGTTTTATCTAATGCTACAAGTTACAGGATATATTAACTTACAGACAATGTCAAAGTGGAGTTAGTTTTTGCTGTTTTTTTCTGTTATTGGTAATTTATGGTATACTTACATGCACGTATTACGATAGGATTAACGAAGACTTCCTTGCAAAGGCCTTAACACCAAAATTATAAAAAAATTGCTTAACTTTCATTATTTATTACACATTCGAGTCTTTATCATATATGATGGGAATTGCGAAAAAAATAACATAGGTAGGTAGGTAGGTAGGTAGGTAGGTAGGTAGGTAGGTAGGTAGGTAGGTAGGTAGGTAGGTAGGTAGGTAGGTACCAAGGTTTGTATCACAAAACAAAATTGATTAAAAATATTTAGCGACTTAACATAAAATTCTATAAAATAATTATTAATGTACATATTGTTCCATGACGTAAAATTTTATTTCTGACATAAAAACGTACACCTTCTGCGTTTTGGAGATGCATGGCAAATATTAGGTATCTGCTTTTAAATCTCTTCTGCCATCTTCTCGTAAGCTCTCCATTTCCCATAAAGGTATCGAGTGAGTTAAAGGGTTTTTTTTTAATTACAACGTTTCAATTACACGCCCCAACTACACAGTTAGTTTGTAGGTAACTGAATGTCTAATTTTTATAATAGGTATACCTGTTTTATTTTTGGCAAACTTCACCTTGTGAGCTTCTTATTTCCTTTGTGAATTCCGTGGTGATGGCCTCAATTTTGAGGAGATTTGGTGCTGCATATTAATTTAAGGTAATATCTCATAATAAATATTATCAAATTTATTTTCAAATTAATTACAAAATGTTAAGTAGGTAACTGTCCAGTTAATTATAATTACATTATTCTATTACCAACGACTAGCTTTTAAATGCGGTTTTGTCCGCGTTTAACTTAAAGTTACGACATGTGACACAGCCTCCGACTTGCCTCGAAAATTGGTCTCTCCAATACAATAAGAATTATTTAATTTAAATTAACAGTTTCTGAGTCTAGCGCGATAAGACAAACTTTAGTTAAATTCCGTACTATTTAGACGAATAATTTGAACAAAATTTCATGTTTGAGGTAAAAATAATTATTAATGTCTGTCAGACGTTTTATTTACCAACATGAAAAAATAAATTACGTATATATATATATATATATATATATATATATATATATATATATATATATATATATAAATTATATGTAAGAAGGTTAATTAGGTACTAATGTCTGTCAGACGTTTGATTTACCAACATAAAAAAATAACCTTACAGAAATTATTGCATATATGTATACTAATTACCTATTATTAATGATATAGTTATTTTTTAGATACATATTAGGTTAGTACAAGCCTATTTCGTCTTCATAATGTTAGTAGCTACATAACGTACAATGTAACATAACAAACATCAAACCAAGGTGTAATTCACTTATTAGGTTCTACCCGCTACGCTTTTCTTCTGCAAGACCTTAAAAAATGGTCAGTCACACTATTCTGACCTGGTTCTTGAAACAATTCATCATAAGTCTGTATTATCATATCAGTCACGTTTCATACTTGTTAAGTGAATATTAAAGTTAACACCTTCATAGCGCAGCGGTCAGTCAGACGACTGTAAGCACGATTACCTCATTCACAATCACGAAGCTCGATTTCAATTTTCAAATTTTCAGGTGACACTTTATTTCGTATGGGTAACATAGGCGGTATTAGTAAGCTAATAGGTAGTTTCCTACTATTATTTCAGACGAATTAAAACAATGTTGTGAATTGTGCCTAGGTAGGTATCGTTAGGTATGTGCAACTAGAAGATAATACTTTAACATAAGAAGGTAGATTTACAAAGTTAGGTAGATTAGGTAGATTTACAAAGGACACCAAAGCTTAGAGTTTGCCATGGATTATGAAATCTCCCGCTAAGTGCTTGTTCTATAATTTCCACATACCCATTGGATAGGTACCTATCTACGTACTACATTGACTCTCGAAAAATCTTACCACAAGCATGCTTTAATATTTCATGATATTTTCATATATAGCTAAAATAATGTAGGTAAGTAACCTAAATAAATAAAAAAAAAAAAAAAAAATTATAATAATTTCAAAATTTTTCGTTTTTAAAATTAATTACATTATCATAGTGATTGGAGCCTCCTGTTAAGAAAAAAAAAGCCTGTTTTAGGAGACCCCGCTCTTCCATATCATTAAGTTCATAGTGTTGGTAAGTTCTAATTAATAGTAGTAGAAACAGTGTTGTATTTATTTTAACTATTTTAACAAATTAAAAGAGGTAACTCTAAAATCTTAAAGAGAAAAAAAATTATAATGAGTTGTGTATTTCAGTTAGTGGAACATACATACCTATGTTAAACTGTGTAGGTAATTAAATTTAGATAATCTGTTTGTAATTTTTACACAACTTTATTACCTATTTAGGTATTGAACATATTTATACCTATAGGTGCAATTCTAAGTCAGAATGTACCTATATTGTAAGATTTTTAGATACGTGCTTACCTATTTAGTAAGCTGGTAGTATGTCTTTTTGTTTAACGATATACACCTATCTTATATAACAACAGTCTAGTACCTGAATAAGATCGATATATAAATACTTACCTACCTAATATTCGGTAAATATACGATCGATCCTATTTCGTATGTACATTTTATATACAGGAAAGAAATACCACCTCCACATCGAATCCGACATAAAAATGTATGTACAATGTGTAAATATAAATTAAAATAATCAAAAAAAAATTATTAACACATGAAAATAGTAATTTTGATCGCATTAATGCCTTACTTAAACGGTTTTTTGTCACACATATCAAAGGAGGAGCAAATGAAGCCCGCCAATCAAGAAAACCGCCATGTTGTTAACTGGGCGGCGTCTATCATCCGTCTCCCTCCCACACACTCTCATTGGCAGTTCCGCAATTAAGCGCGGGAATTCGAATTCTATTTTTGAAAGTAAATGTTTTTTTCAGCGCTTGTTTATGGTTAGGCAATGACGCAGAATGGAACGACACCTGTATGTACCACGATATAGAAATCCTTTTTTATATATGTTGTATTATTATGATTTATGAATTAACACACGAATTTATGGAATGATCTGGAATGGTGGGCGTTGCTGTGTTTTTAGATGGATTAGCTTATTAGCTGGGAGATTGATGCACTATAAACTAATAATAAACAAATCGACAAACATAATAAAAAGTCTATTCGCAAATTATTAAATTTGTTATCCAATTTTCACGTATAAACTGTTATTAGGTAGTTGTTTTATTCTACACACTATTTATTATCGTTGGAGGCTTTTTGTTTTGCGCTTATATTTAGCTCATTCATAATATGGCATCTCGACAGCTCAGCCATACGTTCACCGTACGGAACATGTCGTAAGCTGCATTATAACATGAGTTATAGAACTTTGTAACCATAAAGGTTGCATATATGGTTGCAACAATTTTTTTCTACTTTTTATTTCCATAATATGCTCGATATACCTACTTAACGACAGTTTATTAATAAAAGTATTATTAAGATAAGAGATCTGTCTCTTAATAAATAGTTATTAATAAATTCAAAATCGACGAGATTCTGAACTTACATATATATCGGAAGCTGATTAAACAACTTTAAGCTTCTAGTGACGTATCTATCAAAAATCACAAAAATATAAAATGATTCGGTAATCACTCACGTTGAGTAAAATTTTACACCAGATGATAGTTTTATTTTTAAACCTTCAAGCGTTCCGAGTAATATATCTTTAGTTCGCTATAAATGTGTTATCATAGCCATTACATTTTCATTTTGACTCGATTTAAATTTCCAAACGTTATTTCGTTTAATCTAAATTTAGTAGGAACAGCCTTGCGCTGCATCGTGTACCTATATGGCAGGAGAAACATACGGAACCTATTGTCGTGACACTCCGTTCTCCGCTTTTTATCCGGCTGCTATATTAACATTACGTCTTGAGTCTCATTACAGGGCGGGTCTCAACACCGTCCTTTGTTTTATCAAAGCTGGGAAATGGGAATTCATTGGGCCGAATGAAGATCTTTTCCATTGAGCCACGATGACCTAGATATATATATATATATATATATATATATATATATATATATATATATATATATATATATATATATATATATATATATATATATATATATACATGTCTTGAAATAATATTTGCTTGTAATTATCTAAAAAATAATTTAATTTAGGTATATTATCTTTTATTTAAACCTTAATAGATGCATACTTTTATATTTTATTGGTAATAATTCTCAGATCTTTTTCTAAATCTTATACCTACCTGTTTTTACCACATATTTGGGGACATTGAGTGTAGATACAATATTGAAACTTTTCAAACGGAACCGATAGCATTTTAAAGTGAATTTTATATATATTTTCGAGCACTTTGCAGTAATGAGTCTAGCACGGACAGACCACGGACGTATCTATCTATCGATCTACGTTATTATAAATTCTTTGTAGTACCTACAATCTCTTAGTCTACAATTTTTACAGGTACTAATACGAACGGGTAAACGAAAAATACCTACCCAGTGATAAGTAGGTACTTGTTGTCCGCTTACCAGTGAAGTTCGATATATTACGAATATAAGTTAAATGGCGGAACTCAACACTCTATTTCGTTTTACCAGAACAAGGAAATAAAAAAAATTCTTCTGAGTGGAGACCAAATCCACAAACGTCGCACTTACATTCAAACGCACTTAACAACTTAAAAACTATAAATGCACCATCAAAAATTCAAAGTATAAAATTATTTAAGTAAGAATGTGTTAATATTATTAACTACCTACCTACCTACCCTATAATAGCCTACATTTATAGAACGTTAAATTATACGATAAAATATGTCATTAACATGTATCGTTTTGCTTAGAGGTTACCTCTTCTTCACATTTAGGTACCATGTTAGTGTTTAGTGTTTATTTCAAAATCAGTTAGGTATAGAAACATTGAAAACAGTCTAGGTAGACTACTTAATATAAACTACCTATTACTTATAATAGTGATGCTAATATTCTTTTAAAGCTCTACGCTTATCCCACATATAGCAGGGCAGAGAAGCTTCACGCTTATCCCACATATAGCAAGGACCTGGTGTCGCAACATTCTGTTCTCCGCTTTCCACCGGAATTGGAGACTCTACGTATTGAGTGATGGAACTTAATGTCGCACAAAGTCATACCGGAGCGGGTCAATTATAACAATAGTTTTTTCTGTGTGGGGAAAGCGCCCACGGCGCTCGTGGCTCGTGGTTTGCTACAATTACATTTACAGTATTGCAAGGAACTAATATTGTTCCTAAAGAAATTGAACAAGTAGCTAGCCATGTAGCTGACATATCTAGTCTTTATTGAAGTCTCTGAAATGACAGATTAAAGAAAAATATTACGTAGTAAGCGATTTTAATTATTACGTTCAAGAAGATTGCCGTAGGAATTTGGAGAATATAATTTTTTGTGGTCCCCTAAACTACCCTAAAACCCGACATGCCATCCCTCAGATTTCGATCCGCAATAGGTAGTTTGCATAGTGCGTTGACGGTCTGTCACTTGGCATAGGTATAAGTAGCTAGTGGATACCTACCTAACTGATATAGAAAATTATCATGGAAAGCAAAGATATTACTTACTTATTACGTACATTATGGAAACTATATTCCATAGGTAATATAAGTAACTAAAAATAATAAAAAAACATTATAAAAATCAATTGAAAGGTACGGAATTTGACCTTATGCCCCTTTATATAATACCTATAATAGCGTTCTATAGAGCAACCAACCGACATAACATAGATACCTCTATAGGTAGGTACGTCCCCTTTGTGACCCAATCTCGTTGAATTTGCTATGGCACAACCATTTCAGGTTCAAATAACTATAGCCTAAATAATTAAGACAATGCTAATTAAAAAAAAACACCTTTTACCACGCCCTGTTAGACAGGTACAGGAATTATTTTCTCTGAAGGAATTACTTCTCCAGGCTCTTATCCCGGTAAGAGCGCGGCGTTGGATTCCGCAACACACACCTCCTCATATTCACCTATTCTGTTTTAAGCGCGACTCTTCAAGTTTTAAGTGCCTATATCTATATCTATCTATAAAAGAATTATCCATAGGTAAATTAAATATAGCTAAAAGCATTTAGTGTATATTTGATCAGTGTTACATACTATCAATAGAGGGATATGCACAATGATAGCGACATGACGTTTGACAGCCAGGGCCAACAGGTGTTATGTACTCAACGTTACAGGGTGAGACTTTATAATGGTAAATATTTATTTGGATAAGGTAAATATTTGATGCGGCACAGCGTCTGTCTGTAAACGGGGTTGACGATGGTAGTGGATTCGATTCCCACTAGGGAGTTCATTATTTGATTTCATCGCTCTAAATAAGGGCGGTGTTGAGTACCGCTGTACGCCTAACGTGCAATTTTTCGAGAATTGGGCGGCATGTGACGAGCGGAGTGTCGTAACACTAGGTCTTTTAATATTTAATAATGTAATAGCTAATAATAAATAATTTAATTATCAACTGCTTTGAGCTGAT
Organism: Dione juno; assembly: GCA_037127375.1. Lineage (NCBI taxonomy): Eukaryota > Metazoa > Arthropoda > Insecta > Lepidoptera > Nymphalidae > Dione > Dione juno. Next base: position 9,075,199 of record JAXRJS010000067.1, read on the forward strand.
ATAAAAAAATGTACAGTAGATAAATCTATTAGATATTTGTAATTAAAGAAAATTATTGCTGAAATTGAATAAGTTTTTATTTATTTTTGCTATATACATATACTTAGTAGGTATTTTGTCAATAAAGAAGGGTTTATATCATAAATTAAATAGCTTCTAATTTTTATATATTCTGTCTTTCTATACCTACCTAGGGGAAACAATAATATAAAATTATCAATAAAAGTTTCTAAGTAAGTATTCTAAAAGACTGCTCTCTAAACCATACAAAAAACTGAACTTACCTACCTATTAAAAATAATACAATGTTTTTCATTTCAAAATATCAAAGTAAGGAATAGAATTTAATAATTTTTAAAAATTGTAATTAGTAAGACTAAGCTTATTATAAAAAAATACACGTAGCATATAAATTAGAGTATTTACTTAATCTGATAGATTATTTAATTTTTTTTTACTAAAGAAAAGGTCCAAACTATTGTATGCGTGACGGGAAAAATTATATGTGTTGGATTTCGTGACTGAAAGAAACTGTTAGTATAACTAATTTTAACTTTTAGTAAATAAATCACATTATTACGATTCATATTTGTAGAGTGTAATGTAATATAATATCTAAGACCTATTTACTATAAGGTAGTGTAAAAAAATAACTATTTTATTTCTCGTCGTCAAATGTCAAATAAATGCATATACTGTACGATATTCAGCCACCGAATTTTTTTTAATAATTAATCTATAATTGACATTATACATGCTTATTATTAAATCTAAAAATATATTAATTAACAATACTACCTATGTTTAAATATATAAAAAGAACTTAAACAATTTATAACTTGTAACCGTTGATAGCTGTGTTATTAGAACGTTGAAAACGCGCTCCCATTCCAATAGCGGCGAACGACCACAATTTGACTTTACGCCAAATTATCCGCATAACTGTTTCAACGGGAGATCCATCTTGAAATTTAATCAGAACACAGCGACAACTTGACGTATATACGCGTGGAAACCTTAATGTTGCTGTTATTTTAGCATTCCCATCCCTTTAAATCACAGCATTTATTTCTTATTACATGAAATTCAGCGTAATTTGCAAACGAACGTTTTGCAATGGCTAATTTCGACGCACCGTTTACACCGCCTTGGCATCTGATTGACAGGTGAAAGGGCGCGAATTAGTGAAACGCTGAGAAAACGTTCCGTTCCGATGCAGCTATAGGGAACAATTTGTGCACTTTAATGTGTATTATACCTACTCGTAGGTAAGTAGGTGTCGTGGAACGGAACGCTAAATCGGGACACGCTGTGCTCCGCGCTGTACGTAAATAATTTAGTTTTTAGGGTGTTGTTTAATGAAGTCCATTAGTACAACATATGGTGGTGAGTGCCTGTGATAAGATATAGCCGTATGTCATAAATACGGGTACACCGCTACCGTTCAGCATGTGACAGAGGAAGCGAGGATTACATGGCAAATATTGTTATTAGAACTGAGCGATAAAGACGTGAAACAACAAGACGACAGCGGCGAGAAGTTTCAGATACCTGTATTATCTATTAAGATGTGTACCGAAACACGCTTTAAACTAAATTCTTTGGGTAAAATAATGTAAATAAAGATACGGCCCACTAAAGTATCATATACGCTTCGGCTTTCGTTGGGCTTCAAGAACGTGAGGCAAATACTGTAAAATATATTTCCTGCATAGTTAAATAGATAAAATATTCAATCCAGATCTGCTGATGATCTTAAATAGCCTGTTTAAATATATATTTAAATATACACAAGTGGTTTTGTTTAATTTGCGTTAACGTATCACCGTCCGTGTTACTCAGCGGCTCGACAAACAGCGGGAGTGTACTGAGAAGAATCAAACGAGTTTTTATATAATTATGGCTCGTGTCATGTAGTTTACTGTTTTAAAAAGCAAAAAGTACAACAAAATTAATTATTTAATTTTAATAACATTTTGGTTGTTATAAATTATATTTTTAGTCTATTTTTATAGTTCTTTAGATTTACATTTGTCACATTCAAGCACTATCCTATATTAACAACAACTTATACACGTTCTGTGAACAATATAAAATGTTAGCTTTTACATATTTCAGAATAAGTTTGGTTAAGTAATTTTAATTTTTGTAAAAAGTGATGACCTCCATAGCTTTAGAGGATACATTAAGCGGCCGGTTGTTAATCTTACATCAACGGCAGTCTGCATAAGCTGTTGGTACGAAACTTGAATAATTCTTGAACTGTTTCTATGGGTATTTGGTGGCACTATACGCTATTGTTTAATAGTTCATAGAATTTTGGATTTTGGGCTATCGATTTTAAAAAAGCTCAATTTTTTTAAGTAAAGCTCGAATAAAGGTATGAGAAAATGTATAAAAGTGTAACATAGCAGGATATGAACCCGCTCCTCTTGCAAACCGTCTATCCCACTACGCTCAAATTTTTATACATTTAAAAAAAATTATCCTTAGTGTGGTCCTCCTGCGCGTGTATCCTTAGTGTAAGACTTTAAAAATAATAAAAATTGCTCATAAAAGTGGCAAATAAATATTTTATGAATACTTAAACTAAGTTGACCTAGGTTATATAAATATTTACCGGCGGGGGCCTGGACGCTATAGACTCCCAGGCCCTCTCCACTAAGATGAGGTCGGAGTGTCGCTGGGTATTTTTAGTGGGTATACCAGGAACGTCTTTACCGGGGAGTCCCACATACCCCTCTCCTGCCCCCCGGCGGGGAGGGGATGCGTAATGTAATTTTTTCCCAGCGTCAAAAAAAAAAAAAGAAAGGTTATATAAATATAAAAAATTATAGATAAGTAAAAATACAATTAAATCATATAAAATAATAAATGTGAAATAACTAGAAACAGATTGTCATCAGGTTATTCCAACCACTTATTACAAATAAAGACTATACAATATGAATTTGTTGAACTACGAAGATTCAGTAGCGAGAGAGCTTTTAAAATTAGCATAGAGCTTTTAGTCTCCTTTTTACATTCTTCATTAACCATAAGTTTTTAGCTGGATTAACTTTAAAGAGCACACTACCAGTGAACCTTGTCGTGTCGGAGAATAAATGTAATGATGATAATTTATGTATAATGTATAATTTAAAATTAGGTATAATTTATGTATAATTTAAAATTATATAGATCTAAATATTGGTCTTAAATATACACTTTTAATAATATAAACTCGTAGCCATTCTACCCTTTATCTATCCTGCTATTGTGCTAAAAAAACATATATTTAATAATAAAATTGCAACATTGATATTTAAACGACAAACTGCCTACTGACTTAAAACTTTCATAGTATATCTTATTAATTATTATTATAGAAAGAGAGATAAATTGAAATCTATACGTTTTTATAAAGCAGTAGTATCTGCTTGTCATTTTAAAAGAATTTTATAAATAAACCCGATATTAGAACACAAAGAAAATAGTTGTTTGTCTGTCTGTTTGTCCGGGATAATCTTCGGAATAGTTGAACCAATTTTTATGAAACTTTCATTGGAAGATAGAGGACGTTGTGGAGCAATATAGCTATAGACTACTTGTAGCACTTTTTATCCTGAACTTTCCACAGGGTCGTATTTCCAGCGTTCAAGTACCTTATAATATATAAAATATTGCATAAAATGATAATATTCATTTATTATTATTTATAAACAAAGTGATTCAAAAGAAAATAATAAACAAATTATATATATATATATATATATATATATATATATATATATATATATATATATATATATATATATATATATATATATATATATATATATATATATATATATATATATATATATATATATATATATATATATATATATATATATATATATATATATATATATATATATATATATATATATATATATATATATATATATATATATATATATATAATACTTGTGTAATATGCATGAATTGTAAGAGCATATCCGAAAACATCGATCAAGCGGGTGAAGCGCGAACGAGTTGGTATGTAGTTGTAATATAAATTTAATTAATATCTATTTGCTGTGATGTTTTATTTCGGCACCGGATGAGGCTGAGTGGGCAGCACTTCTAAGCCTACTACGTGAACAATCTGTTCCGACAATCTGGTCAAGATCATGGCATAGAAAAAGGCTGGAATGAAATTCAGAATTCTTGAATCTAAGACTTTCGCCATTGAAGACAATTCATACTAGGTACTGTTAGTAGAAACGCTAATAAAATTATTTATTATATATTTAGGTACAATAAGCTGTACGCGTAGTTTGTGTTCCAAATACTTACATGTGTATGTGATAACTAACCTACTATTCCGAGATTTTATTATTAAAACAATGGAGTCGTTAGTATTACAGATATTCCTATTAATATATCTAAATTGAAACAGCGAGATTGACGTACCATAGATAATACTCCATTTACACAACGACAATCAGTGTCGCAGCTGTTTAGTTGGTAATATATAAGATAGTTACATATGAATATGCACAAGTATATAAACAGCAAAAAGTTGGAGGTTTTGCTTGTTTATATTGATCCTTAGTTTGATCATTTCTATCGTATTAGGAGGATTTATATGAATTTTATATTATTTATTTTATTATTTTAATTGAACGCACTAATCTTGGAAACTAAGTAAATATTGGGAAATGGAGTAACTCGTTTTGCTTTGGATAGCACTTATAGAGGAAAGCTGTGTGTGTCATACACAAAGTAGTTATTTCCCTTGGACTATTGTGGTATATATATATATATATATATATATATATATATATATATATATATATATATATATATATATATATATATATATATATATATATATATATATATAAATTAAATCAAAAATGATCAACAACATAAGCGAACCCTGTAGTACAGTGCAAGTATACTTTTTTAATTTCAAGAAGAATAAGTTGTTAGTTTCAAAAAACATTTAATATTTATGTAAATACATAAATATTATAACGATGTATGGTACGTTTAGTTCGAAAACCTGCATCTTTCGTAGAATCATTAAGCAAAGACAATTAGCTATAAGAGATGCTACGTTTTAAAAGGTATTGTTAAATGAAGACGTTTAAGACGGAGCGAGCTGAAGGACGGTCGTCCACTGAGATTGAGAGCTATATACATAATATATTTTTGTTATACCAAAGCAGTAACCAAAAACTAGGCTATTTATTTTCTTTCCAACTCTTTATTTATTATCTGTGATATACCTACTGTTTCTCGTTTAATTAGAGAATTGAACCTTCGATGTGAATTTGAAGCCATATTTATAATACCTATGTAGTTAGATACGTAAAAATGACTCCTAGATTAATTTTTTTCGCATTCACGCTATATCCCGTATACAGCAGGATCAGCAGAGAGAGCCAAGACACACCGTTCACCGTTTTCTAACCGAATTCAGAGTTTAACACCGCCCTTTTTCAATTCAATCCCCTAAAAGGGAATCGAACACACAAAGATCGGGTGTACCCGTTTCGTTTGAGACAAACAGTGTCCCTCTGCGCCACTATGGCGAACGGCAATTTTTAAGGTTCCACACCTAAAAACGGGACCCTATTACTAAGCCTCCGCTATCCGTCTGTCTGTCTGTCACCAGGCTGTATCTCATAAACTGTGATAGATAGAAAGCTGAAATTTTCCAAATTATTTTATTTATTTACTTATGTATTTCCATTGCCGCTATAACAATAAAAACTTAGAAATAAAAAAATAACATTACTATATTTTTGATATTTACAAGATGCTAATAACATTAAAGCCGCCGTGGCGCAGCGGCATAGTGTCTAGCTGTAAACGCGACGGCCGTTGGTTCGATTCCTACTCACGTTCATATCCTCGCTCAGGTACGAAGGCAAAACGCGGCGTTGTGATCCACCACTCACCACACAATAGCTAAAATTGACAATTCAAACACTTAAACACTTAAAATTTTTGACATACCTGCTTAATTAATAATAAAAAATATATACTTGTAAATATCGTATGAAGTTTGATATTTAACATTACTATAATTTTTTTTACAAGCGATATGGCAAGCTTATCTTATTCTTGTTTTATTAAAATTCTTTACTAATTATTGCTAACTGGTTTAAATAGATTGCATTTATTGATAACACCATTTCAGCCTAAAGCAAACAAAACAAAGATAAGAGACGCGACAGACGTTTTAAATTTTTATTTTTATATATATGTCTAAAAAAATAAATTTTAGATCGATTTTCATATAATTTTGATTTCGATTTTCATAAACCTATCTGTAATCTTTCGTGACAGATTCTGTCGAAATTGATGTTTTTTTTATTTATTTCTAATTTTTTTTTAATTCTAATAACAATTGTGTACATTTATAATTTATTCAAAATGACAAAAATAAGTGTTTGTTATTATTTTTAAATATTTACTTTTAAATATTTTGAAAACTGGACAAGCTGCTCTTAGCACTTATTTTATTAACGATTTCAAAAATCATATTGTATGCATACCGCTTCAGCGGCATGCACTATGTGCAGGTAAATCACCTTACAATTTAATATATTAAGGAGATAGAGATAATAAAAAACCTATTCCATTAAATGTATATGATGAAATAATTTTTAATATTTACTAGAGGACCTGTTGACGCGTGAAATACGCGTTGCCATAGCAACGTGTATGTCACTTTATACAAAAGTCAGTATTGTTAAACATATGGTAGTGTGGGTAATGTTTTATTTATTGATTTAATGTACTTTATAGGCATTATTATTGAACAATATTAGCGTTCTGCACTTCTCCTACACATAAACTAAGAGTGTGCCATATTTCATACTCCTACGTCCGCGCAATTTTCGTAAAAAGGGGTCCAAAGTTTCTGCTTCACGTATTAATATTTTTTTTTATTTTATTTTTAAGGGAAACATACAGTTCAGTAAAATATTTTCAATATAAAACATAAAAAAAAAAACAAAGACCAATTAAGTTTCCACAGATTACCAAACACGTACACTTTTTAAACACTAGTTATGTATAAAGAACACAATATATTACATAATATATATAATAATATAAGTACAAGAAAAATAAATTCTATTTTGTATAAAAAGTATGCCGAAACCAGGGATCGAACCAGGGACCTTTAGATCTTCAGTCTAACGCTCTCCCAACTGAGCTATTTCGGCTGTAAAGTAATGCTATCAATAATGCAACACTTATACTTAACTGACAATATTAATACCAAAGACAATTATTATAAATGATAATTGTTACTAATATCTGGACTAATAAGTAGACGACTTTCTTTTATAATTTTAAATGTAGTTTTTTGCATTTTTAATCAGATTAATCACGAAGTTATACAATATTCCAAAAAAAAAAAAACCAGACATCCTGCTTTTTGAATATTTTGCAGTTTTACAGTCTACGGTTAAAATGAGGTTGCATTAGTCTATTATGAAATGATTATATAAAACTATCGCCATCGACTTCTTAGTTGACTTACACACACACGTACTGCTGTATCCTCATATAGCAGGATAGCCAAAGGAAACATAGTGTTAAGATATTCTGATGCCAGCTTTGCCAGCAGTGTTGACTGGTGGAAGTCAACGCCGGCCTTTGTAGATATCAGATCTTGAAAAGTGAACTAATTAATCTCCCGCAATCTTTCCCAAAACTGTCGCATTTACATTCAGAGTATAAACAATAATATTATAAATCATTGTCATCAACCTATTTACAAATATATATATGTACAATTTCTTCATTAGCACTTGGGACAGACAGATTTTTCAGTTCTCCGCTCTGGTGGCATTCCGCCATCCTACAAGGCAGAATTTAGGCGGAAAGTGGAGTACCTATGGAGACCTACGGAGTCTCTTGGCAGTGGGTTCTCTCTGTTTATCCTTGTATTAGGGGTACCCATAGCGTAAATTTGATAAAAAGTAGTTATCATATATATATATATATATATATATATATATATATATATATATATATATATATATATATATATATATATATATATATATATATATATATATATATATATATATATATCTTAGGATATTTACATCATAACGACAAAATATATAAGCTTTTTATTTTGAGGTTAATTTAAAGAGTATCGAAATTCCTCATTAGGAATGCAGAGTCAAGGCTGAATAGCTAATATGTATAATAAAATTAATTCTAATTTATTCACTCTATAATAAGAAGTACGTTTTTATAGTTATCTGTATGTTTGTATGTAGATTAAAGTATGATAACTTAAAAACTTATAAAGTATGATACTTTAAAAAAAGTCTTAAATATGTTTTAAGTACCTAAACGTGATGTAGAATGACTGTAATATATATTTTGCAAGCGAATTCTTTAAAGCTGAATTGTCGAATTCTAATTAATTGCAACAAATGAGCATTTCAAATTTACTTTAAATAATTAATTATAAAAACAAACATTCACATATTTATTTACATATATTATTAAAAGTAAATAAAATAAACACAAAATGTAAATTATTTTGTAAATATTACGTTATCTATGCTTTTAACTTTTTAAATGGATATTCGATTAGACTTCGACATATGAAAGAGCAATTTGAATACAAAATTTAACCGCGCAATATTTTTGCAAGATGGCCGCCGTTAAGTCTTAAAGTTAATTGTATTGTCTCTAGTATGCTTTAAAATGATTTATTTTGTTTTAAATTAACATTGTTATTTGGAAAGTGTGTATAAAATAATGGTGGCTTTCTGTTTTGTCTGTGAGCAAGATTTTAATGTTTCCAGTTTCCAGTATTGTCAGTAAGCTTATTAATTTATTAAATTACGTAACGTCGAAAATATTTTCACTTTATCACTGTCCCTCCATTAGCACTAATGTAAATGATATACACGTATGTTATTTTTCTTAAATCGTCTCAGCTAATCGAAGAATCATTTTCTTTATTATATACAGAATTATCGTCAAGAATTTTATGTAAAAAAATGTATAAGAATTTGCGAGCAGTGCTAGTGACGGTCAATTAAACCTTTTATACATTTATATATATATATATATATATATATATATATATATATATATATATATATATATATATATATATATATATTCCTAAAAGAACGTGATAATAATTGTTTAAATAATGTATAGGATTTTCGTACATATTGTTTTTAATTATCTTCAATTAACATGTTTAATTTTGAACCAATTTTCAATGAAATTTTATTCATTCGAGTGTCACAATCTTTTTGTAGAAAAACTAATAAGTTGACAATAAGTTTTATTTTTTTTAAATATTTCACATCCAGCACAGATATGGAGTACAGTAGGACTCCTTTTATCTAATTATTTTATTATTATTATCTAATACAGTACCTATGTACGGACACAATGTGACACTGCTTTTTCTTATATATCTAATGTCACATACTAATTGAATCAGAATTACCTATAGGTATTATTATTTTATAACATAAATATGAAAGTGAGTCTGCTTGTTTGTTACACTTTAACGCGTTAACGCTTCAATCGATTATCACGTAATATTGTATAAATATAGTGTATACATATAGTCGTAATATATATATATATATATATATATATATATATATATATATATATATATATATATATATATATATATATATATATATATATATATATATATATATATATATATATATATATATAAACAGATATACTGCGTCACGACGGCGCAAACGTTTTTTTGGATAATTTAATGTAATTATTTTAACGTAAACCGCAAAAAAATGTTTAAACAAAGCATAATTTCAAAGTCAGTCATAAGAAAATTTTATATTTTTAGTTAATTAAATACTAAAATATTTAAATTAATCTAAAATTAAATTATAATTATGTAGTTGCGATTGTAATATGTAACGGGCACTGGCTGTGTGTAAGACACATAGATTTTACTTTTACCACACACGTATTTTAGCGAGTTAAATCTATAGTCACTATGGAATCTTAATACTTTGTCTATGCTGCTGAATTTGAGATGAGCACGAGGCTGAAAGAAATCATAGATTACCATAGGTTTGTTCTGGTAACAAGTCAGAAAGCGCGGCTTTGAGTTCCGCCACTCAACACGCAATGCATCGAAAGGCGGAAAGTGGGGAACGGAGTGTCTTAACACTAGGTTCCTACGGTTCCCTCTGCCTTCTCTGCCATGTGCGTGAACCTAATTTAATTTTTTTTTAGTTTTTCAAATTTAGTCCACTACGGTTTTGCCTCTGTGGTGTAATATAAATAACCAGGAGCTGTGTATGACATTTTAAACACATTTTAAATGCTCGATCGCAGCTATAGTGCGTTACATCAAAACGATTAACGTGATGATATATAGCCTATAGGCTACAATTTGATTACATCTCTAGAACTTCACTAATAAGTTTTTAAAATAAATGTCACTATTCCCCTAGATGACATTGAACCCACAAGCATCGTGTAGTCTCTGACGTATTCAACCTAACCTAACGCTAATGTAATAAAATGAATATTATTACGAAAGAACTTGGCACTATTATCACCTGTCTTTGAATAATACATTACACGTATCTAAGTTTTTTTTTTTTAATAAAGTAAACTAGAATAAGAATGCTTAAATTCCAGAATGCTGGTTAGTAGGTAGGTATATAATATATTAGACATATCGTTTATACGTGCTGAGTGCATTTAAAGTAATTATAAATATTAATTATATTATTTCTAATACGTGCCGGGGTGTTTCGCTCAATGCTTCGCCTCGCTTGCCTACCCACGGTGGTATTTCTTGCTGTAATGACAAAAAAAATCCTTGAAGTACCCACGGTGAAATAGATTTTTTAAATTATATATGAGAGTGCTACATTATGATTTTGCACTGCTAATAAAGATCACCCACACTTTCTGCTATATATATATATATATATATATATATATATATATATATATATATATATATATATATATATATATATATATATATATATATATATATATATATATATATATATATATATATATATATATATATATATATATATATATATATATATATATATATATATATATATATATATATATATATATATACTGTCTCGGCTCACATCCAATGCCAGCCTCCGTGGCTGATGATGTATGCCGATGACATAGTACTCATCGACGAGAATCGACTGATGCTGGAGCGTAAACTGAATGCCTGGAAGGGTGCGCTTGAGAACGGTGGTTTCAAACTGAATGTGTCGAAGACCGAGTACATGGCTTGCGGGAACCCAGACTCGAGCACCATCCATATCGGGCCTGAGCCAGCCGTTAAGTCGGAGAAGTTAAGGTACCTCGGAGCCGTTATGCATGAGTCTAGAGGCATCGACCACGACATCCATGCCCGTATAAACGCTGCCTGGGCCAAATGGCGGGAGGTCTATGGTGTAGTCTGCGATAGCAGAATACCGATAACAGAATAAGCTCAAGGGACTGATATACAAGAGCATTATCCGACTGGTTCTTTTATACGACAGCGAATGTTGGCCAACATTATCTCGGCACACTCGGGAGCTTCATGTCACGGAGATGAAGATGCTGAGATGGATGTGTGGCGTGACGCGGTTCGACTGCATACGCAACACATTCATTCGAGGTAGTCTTGGGGTCCGTGACGTAGCGGATAAGCTCCAAGAGCCTGAGATGGTATGGCCATGTTATGCGCCGATCTGAGAACTATGTCGGAAGGAAGTGCCTTGACATGTTTGTCCCTGGAGTTAGACCACCCGGACGCCCAAGGAAGCGATGGCTGAATGTCGTGACACAGTTAGTAGGCACAGTGGAGTAGGCTTAGTCGGAAGGCAGACCCTGGCAAAAGCCGGGACTAATGCCAAGAAGAAGAAGAAGATATATATATATATATATATATATATATATATATATATATATATATATATATATATATATATATATATATATATATATATATATATATATATACATATATATATATATATATATATATATATATATATATATATATATATATATATATATATATATATATATATATATATATATATATATATATATATATATATATAACACATACATTCGTTTTTGAAAAGTGTCTCAATTCGACCCTAAGGTCCTGGTAACAGGTTGCTGTGACGCCTTTTGGTCTTAAACATTAATGCAAAATAATAATTAATTAATTAACTCATTAATTTTAATCAGTAAAAATCTGTTTTTCTCATAAAAACTAAAATTTCCAATTTGAATTGAATCCAATTAAATTGCTGTCCTCATAACAACTAAGCTAGTGGGTATACTATTGCTTCACACACGAACTTGTTTAACAAGTATACATTAGTTTAAGTATATCAATAATTTAAAGGAAGCTATTAAGCATAAAGCTAGACTATTCTCATTAGTGTAAGGCCAAAGTGATTTAATCTGAATTAAAACGGCCATTTGCTGGTTTTTTTTTTAGTTTGCCCAAAATTTTAAATCAGCATTCCACGCGAATACCACTGTGGAATTTTGAACAGCTTTTGTGTATCGATTTACTTTAATGTTGATAATAAAAATATTTTTACAAATAAAAACATAAAAAAACCAGCAATATATATATATATATATATATATATATATATATATATATATATATATATATATATATATATATATATATATATACACTGCCGTATCAGAACATGCTGGGATCCTTACACGTCGTATCAATTCCCAGGCTATTCAGGGTTCACGTGGACCCTGACCACACGTCATCATCAGCATGACATTATAAAGCTAGGAAGGAACTGGTTCGAATTGAGCAATTATATTTCTTTCAGATAGCCCATAGATAAAGGCTATAGGCTCTATGACGCCACATTAATAGTTTAAAGGAAACCCATCCCACCTTTGGCCAGAGTTGTTTCGGTATTCTAAATATTATCAATCTTAGTCATTTTCATTTGAATACGCGGACTAAGCTATATAGGCAGGTATTTAATATTAACAATAACATATGTTCTTAAAAGATTAAATGCAATTTGGCTTAATAAGTACTGACAGCAGAAAAAAATGTAAATAGATTTTTTTAAACCAATATATAATTAATGTCAAAAATAAAGTCTAACAAAGGTGTTTTTTTATTGCAATTTTGTTAGTTATAATTTATTGTTGTTATTGTTGATCTCGTGTTTTAAATTTTTTCTGCTTATATTACTTTAGTTAAATATTAGTATTTTATTTTATAATAGTACCTAAACATATTTACTTTTAAGGACAAAACGACTCTTTTGAAATCAATTTCTTATTAATCATTTGTCATTATAAGCTGTTATGTCATACAAAACTAGAAGTGGTAATTACCATACTATCAACGTATCATAAATAAAATGCTACAAAATCTGCATACAAGGTGTTTTAATAATGTCAATGGCGTCTGTCGCTTTCTTTATTACTGGAATAAATCAAACTATGTCACATCCAGTTACGAAGTTGTCGCATTTCGTGTTTATATAGGTTGTAAAGTTCGTGACTCTCGCTCGGGGGGGTCGTTCTGAGAATGGTATGGCCTAAGCGCTAATTTTACGTGGTTTTCTTTAAATATAATAGAGAATAAGTGCTTGTATATCTATACTTCCTTGCTGAATTATAAAAGTGTTCTATTTTTAAGTTGAACGTGTTAATTTAAAGAACTATTAACTTCAGCCTCTAGCCTTTGAGGAAGGCTATAGGCTATATTTACTTGCACTGAAGCTGCCATATATATGCCACTTAGATATGTATTTCCATTTGAAAGTAGACAAAGTTGCAGGTTAATGCTAGTAAATGAATAAATTGACGTCGTCATCATGAATTCTCATACTATTATAGGCAATATAAATTTTTATGTTAAAATTTAAAAGACACTTGACACTGTCGTACCTTGTCACTCAGGTGTTGTAGATGTTGGTGTAGAATCAAGTGACCATTTATTACTTTTCGCCAAATTACTCTGAAAAAAAAAAAAAATGTATATTATATACATTTTAATATTTGGGAAGTTACGCAAAATGTACAGGCAAATTTTACGTGTATCTATCTACTAAACATTGTTGATCACGTCCTATAGCTTATAGGCTGGATTGGTGCAGCGCCACAGCGTCTGGCTGTAAGCGCAACGATTGTGAGTTCGTTGCCCACTCGAGGGAATATATTACTATAATTTCCTCGGTCTGAGATGAAACTAACGTGCAGCTTTGAGATAAATTGGGGAGCAGAGCCTAACCCTGCTTGCTTTCTCTCTGCCTTCCCTGCTATTCGGGCTACAACTAAAAAACTTCTATATCAATTTCCAATATAGAGCTGCTTGAAGAACATGAAAACAAATAAAGGAATTTCATACTTTAAACAGCTATTATATCCTTGACTTTCCTACTTCGCCTTTGTAGATATGTTGCTATAGTCTAATCCGTAAAACATTAAAAGTGAAACTAATATATTTATTTTAATATTCAAGACGATTTGTTATAGCCAGTATAATTTATACTCGACAACCGAATTATTTAATTATTAGTCATAAAAATGTAGACGCTCGGACGTGTTCAAATTTAAAGTATGTTTATCATTACCTACTGTATAGATTGGATTCTAAACGAAAATGGCCCAATAAAATCTAATTTCCACATTTAATGAACTTTTATAAAGAGCGCTCCATTACGTTTTATCGCTCGTAACGCATTAACAACGTATTTCTATGTATTTATAATGGTCCGAGACAAATCGTTCCAGCTCGAGACTAGATTCGATGAATATTTTAATATTTCTCATAAGGCTACCGCCCGACCCCGTATAATAGCTTCACGGCCATATAGGGAATAACAAAGCTGTAACCTCAATCAAAAAGACTATAAAATTTGACAAAAATTCCACCATAAGCCGCACTTTAATTATATATATATTATAAAATTCAAAGTTGAAACTACCTGATAGCAATTATACACGCGCTCACCCACGTCAGCCGGCCTATTCGACGGCGAGGGAAAAAAGAGCAATCGCCTTAAATCTTTTAACAAAACTAGTGTAATTCAAGCGAAATGTCCAAGCTGAGTGGAAAAAAAATAATATATTTCTAACATAGAAAGTGTTAGCGACAATGGGATATACAAAATCTTGTTAATAAAGAGCCGGGTACGAGTCGGATGTCGACAATGGTACAAAAAGGTATCCAGAAAGGGCCGTCAGAGTATATTTTTTTTTTGGTACGCAGCGTGAGATCGCTTTAAAGTTTTACATTTTGGTGTCATGTGCTCGTTGTGTTTTTTTTTTTGTAGCACATGGTCATGGAAACGTCAAAAATTATTATTAAAATCGATTTGCACTATTAAGGAATTAGTTGAATGCCTAAATGGGTGTCTCTCGGACCGATTAACATTCTCTCTGGGATTTACGTAGCGTGTGTTTGTTTATTTCAACTTGTGAAATTGTGTTAGACTGACGTTGCATAAAACGCGTCATTTGTCAAAAATTTCGCTAGACATTTTGATTGTGGGCAATCAGTTAGGTGAATTATATCATCATTAGACGCCGGATGCGTGAACATATTTCACTGGTTACCTGTCTTTTGTTTTGTATACGTTTTACGTTTTGTTTGTTGAAACTGTGGTCTTCTCTTGTTGTTTTATATGTATATAAAACCCCTCCGTTACTTGGTGATTGACCACGCATAGCTGACTGACACAGCGTAGAAATCTGTAATTTGGTCTGTCAGGTCTTTGGGGAGTCTTTGGGGATTACTAAGAGAGGATTTTCTTAAGTTCCAACGAGAAAAGGAAAAAGGAGAATTTTATTTTGTAGTGCCCGTAAATCAATATAAAATGTAAAAGCTCGTGTAAGTCACAAGTTGACAACTTATATAATTGGTATACTTATTACATTTTTAAAGAGAGATTTTATATATTGAATGCCTAGAACGTCTATACATCAAATAATGCCTGCAGCTTAGCCTAGCTTAGCTTAGCTTAGGTAAGAAACAATTATGACACATGACATATACCTAGTGCCTAGTGGTTATACCTAACGATTAACGTAATAACTATAGCCTATAGCCTTCCTCTTTAAATGGACTATATAACACAAAAAAAAAATTGAACCCGAACAAAAAGTTCTTGAGATTAACACGTTCAAACAAACAAACTCTTCAGCATTATAATATTTGTAGGAAGTAAGTAATAAAGAAACAGGCTAAATATTAAAAAAAAAACTATTCAAAATTCATAAAAACATATAATATAATAAATTTAGTTGTTCTGTACATAAATTACATGATATCATACTATTCTATTTTGAAAATAAGATAACAAAAGATATTTAACAAAAGATATGTTCCGTTAGAGTACTTGAGCTCTATAGTTGTATAAGACAATGGGGTTTTTTTTACTTATTCACTGTAGGTGTGTTTTTTTTTGTAAAAAAAATTGTCAAGTTCAATACGTCAGTAATTTTTAAAAGCTTAAGATTTACAACATTGTTCAAGAATCATTTTTGGTCACATCATAAAGAGACATTTTTTTTAGCTTTTACCGATTTAAATGAAATATTTCTACGTCTGTTGTGGTTCTCGTGGTGGTATACGCTAAGGTTGTTAGTTCGATTCCCATTTTGAGGGATGAATAATTTCCATTTCACACTGTGGTAACTAGACAAAGCTCGCCGTTGAACTCCGCCACTGAACAAGTACCTATGTTTGGAAAATTTAGCGGAAAACGTAATCACTTAATACTAGGATCCTGTTGCCTTACGTCCTATAAACAGGACACAGCGTGAAATATATATATATATATATATATATATATATATATATATATATATATATATATATATATATATATATATATATATAATTTACAATCTCCAACCAAACTTAACTGACGGCTCCAAATCGTCTAACATGGCATGGCATCGGCATACAAAAAAAACCATTGATGACCCTCTAATTGACTTGTCATCTCACCACACTCCACTCTCCTTTTTTCACTCCACAACATTCCGCCACTCATTTGTTCCATTGTTATACTTAGTCAAATAATGCTCTTAAAATTAATATAATCATTTTAGATATTTTAAATGGTGATTGATTATATACCGTGACGTTGCGCTATGTGGATGGTGAAGGATATTTTTGTAACGTGCCTATTTTGCTATTGTAATGGTGTGTACGTTTAGCAGTGAGGATTTAAGCTTTTAAATCTTCAAGTATGAGCGAAGTGTCTAGGTTCAATTTTGTTTGGAAATATTTGTATTAATACAAGAATATATGAATATTTTGGTAGAGTATAAGGATATAGTCGCGTCACCAATTAGCTATTGATGTGGCCAAGTGACCGCTGCCACTGGGCTGAAACGGAGTGCTGCGTTGAGAGACACTAGTGCGGGGCTTTCTTGTGAAAATCCATCTTCTTCATTACTTTAGGTTGCAGGTTGCAGCAGGTTCTTCATTATCTTCGTTACCTGCAGTAATGCAGTAATGAAGAAGAATGAATGTTTGTTCTGTTGTTAGCAAAATTGTAAAAATGGCAAATGTGTAAAATAGGATTTTATTTATTTAGGATTAGGATAATGAGGATTTCAGGTGTTAAGACTCCCCGTTCCCCACTTTCTCGACAATTTTTGAGATATTGCGTGTTGATATGTAGAAATGCGTGGAAAAATAATGAATTCCACCGAGCGGGAATCGAATCCATATCAGTCTTCAGGGTTTACAGGCCTTCAATAATTTAGATTGTTAATAAAAGTGAGATTTACATTGCATTTTCTTTGTTTTTAAAATTAAAAAAAATATATATACATAATTTTCACACGAGTACCAACTTAAAATACTAATTATGTAAACAACATTTTTATTGAAACTAGTGTAGAAAATATTTAAATACTATAATAAAAGATAAAGCGATTTAATTTAAATTAACTACCATTAATTGTTTTAAATATTCTAACATACTAACATAATATATAATATGTTAATATATTCCAGTTAATTAAACCGTATACATTCTATGAATAATATAAAATAATAATTAATTTGCTTTATTCCACCTAATACTTTAAATAGAAATGACGTTATTAGAAGGCAGACATATCTATAAATATAACTCACTAACTTTTTAAAAATACAAGAAACAAAAACGAGAATATTTTTGTTTACAGGCTACACTTAATTCAACATGGCGGAAATCGGAGAACGGAGTGTTTTAACACTGGGTACGGAGGCTCACTGTCTATAATAAACTCATAGAAATACTCATAGAATTCTAAAGGAGAAACGAAGTGTCATAAGTAACGATTTACATATATGTATTATGTAACAAGTAGAAAAACGTGTTTTAAGCCTATACTTCGGTCCCAGGCGCTTTTCTGAGCTCCTCTTTCTATAACGCGATGGGCACGGCATCTGTACGGTGAATCCATGGAATGCTTAATAATTTCATAAATAGTTTCATTGCATATAGATTTGTATTGAAATTTAAAGTAGATAGAAGATCTACTAAATATTTGTTAGTTCGTCATTTAGTTTAATTTTTATCACATTTATTTTCTAATGAGGGTGGTGTATAGAAAGAGAAAGATGATAGAGACATGGCCATATTTTGTGGTCACAATAGTTGTAGCAGATAAGCATTTTTAATGGGATATTAACAACACTCTTGTCTTTTTTCCGCTCAATTTCCAGACTTTGTAAGTTGAACTAAATATCAAACATATAGGTATTAGGATCAATAGCGGAAGAAGCCGCACGCGATTTTTATCGTTATAAGGTAGGCTAGGCTAGGCTAGGTAGGTGCTAAAGGACTATTAAAATGAGCTAACAGAATAAATTGCTAGGTCCGTGTTAATTGTGGTCGTGTAGTGTACAGTGACCGGTCGAGTGGCCACACGTTGTGAGAATAGATATAATTTTTTTTTATAAGTGATTTGTTCAAATATTATGGTTTATTATTGCTTTCTTTATAACTACCTATAGAATATAGATCACTTTCTTTTAAAATGTTTGAACATTCTTCTATAATTTGGGGATTAGGTGGAAGTAATATTTTTTTTTTGGACTGTGACATCCAAGGTGACACTTAATTCAAAATCTAAGAAAAATAAACATTTACCCGCGCAGATTTGAACCAATTATCATAATTTTAATTTAAACACACCAATGAAATGTTATTGAATATATGACATTTGTTGCAAAATACTGTTTTCGTTTTAATTCTAAAACGTTAAACGAATTAAAACTTTCTTATGAGTTGGATAGTCCATTTATCTAGAAAGGCTATAATGACTATCATGTAGGTATGTATTTGTGTACATATTTAATATCAGTATATATATATATATATATATATATATATATATATATATATATATATATATATATATATAATATATATATATATATATATATATATATATATATATATATATATATATACATTCACTACCATAAACTGGCTGGAAGAGATCTCTTATAGAGGTAAGTTCAACTTTGTGAACTATGTTTTATCGACTTTTGCCTATATATTTTTGTATTACAATAAAGAATATTAACATACTGATATCGATAACAATATAACGATTAATTATAATATGTACAGTTATATATACGCAGATAAGAGCTAGTCCTAAATATTTTTTTATAAAACATACTTGTGACATTTTATACACATGGCTATGGGTAATAACATCACTGTCCAGATTCTAGCCATTGATAAATCTCTTTGGTATAACATAAATAACGAAATATACTTAAAACTTTGAATCTCTAACAATTATTCATTTAACTTTATTTCATTCAAGAATACTATATTGAGAGAAACAAAAGTATCGTATATCATGGAGTGGGAATGCCAAATGGTTGGTTATTTAATATTTATCACTGGTAACTGCTATTTTTAACATGCTTTTTGCTATATTCGTTTTTTAAGTACTTGAACATGACATATAGCTGTAAAATAACTATGTTAAAATATTTTTTTTAATTTTTTTTTTTATGAAAAATAAAAAAAAATATATTATTCAAATTACCAGGTATTCTCTCGTTTGCATGAAAATCGGGTCGAGACAAGTAGTTAGTTCCCCCGAGTGGGAATCGAACTGACAATCATCGGACTTATAGTCACACACTATACCGCGGGACGATTACTTCGTATAAAGTATTATTATAATTATTCTAGAGGCTGTCGTGGGGTAGTGGCAAGTCTGAGTGGAGGTTCGATTCCCATTCGGGGTAATTGGTTATTTTCCTTAATCGCTCTGCTAACAAGACAAAACGCGGCGTTGGGATCTGCCACTGAACATGCTGTCTTATTTAATAGACGGAAAGTGGAAAACAGAGTGTCTTAACACTAGGTTCCCTCTACCCACCATGCCATATCATATGCGGGATACACCTTGACGCTTATCCTTATTTAAGTATTAATTATTCTATATACATATAATATATACAATAAATATATATTTTAATCATATATATGTTTAATTTGTATAAAACATGGACACAGCAACGGCGTGCAAATACCGCGGTGGCTATACAGGGGGCGTGGCCGCAACATGGCTACACTACACGTGACTTGTAATCACAATTCCAGTTTTTTTATAATTTTAGAAATCCCCCTTCTATTCTAACTAATGATTAAATATCCTGTTATAATGATTTTTAAAGTTTTTTTTATATATCTGCTTTTTTTATATAGCTGTACTTCGAAATATACCATATCTGGGCACCCAGAGAGAACTTAGTGACAAGACACTCTGATCACTGCTTTAGTGTTATTACACAAATTCATTGATAAATGTGAATAATTCATTCCTTCTGGTAAGAATCGAACTTACTTACAACTTACAATTATAAGTTTTACATGCCGTCGGTTCCTTTACTCCACTGCGCCGCGATAGCTTCTTTCATTTAAGTTTAACATATTATACCAAATTAATTTAAATTTTTAAATACTTCTATAGTAAGCGAGGCCTATATATATATATATATATATATATATATATATATATATATATATATATATATATATATATACATATATAAATATAAGACCCATTGCATAACTTAACGCCGCGTCCATCTAGCACAGCACCTTGCAAATTTCACTTGTGTATACATAGAAAAAAAAGTACGTTTGTTTTTAATGCAACATAATATTTGCATGTAAAGTTATTTTAACGTCATGTCCTAACGTTTTTTTTTATCTATACCCACTCAAGTATGTGGAATAAGTAATGATTATTGGACTGAAACACTTAAGGCTTGGCCGTATTGAAATTTTCTGTGAATACATTATTGAAATGCCCATAGTTGGTTAATACTTTTTTATAATAATAAATAAAACAGCTATATTTTACTTTAAAATTAAAGCATATATTCTGTTTAAGACAAAAAATAATATATTAGCTTATTTTTGTAAAAAAAAACTACGATATAGCAAAATAAAAAAAATTCTTTCTAGCTTAAAGTAAATTAACCTACTCTACATATTATATACATATATTGTAGAGAGCATAATAGTGCAGTGACTCTAAATTCGATTTTCACTAAGGGAATTTTTTTTTTCTTTTTTCGCTTCAGTAAGAAACGCCGCGTTGAGTTCCGCCAAGATTTAAATTCAGGCGGAAAGTAATGAACGGAGTGTCTTAACACTATTGAAGTCAAATTATTATTTTTTTAAGAAATTCCGTACATATTGTAGCTCTCTATGCGTATACGTTGGAAGTCAATATAAATCAAACTGAAGTGGCCAGATACGGACCGTCAATCGCCGACTCCAACTTCACAGCCCATAAATATTACCAACTCAAAACACGTTCGCGTAACGTGCAAAAAATTATTTACGGTAAAAAATATTTAATATTTATTTAGAATAGATTGTTTTGTATGTTATACGTTTACAGCGTTTGACTGAGCGTGACGGTTGTAGGTTCGATTCTCAGTCAGAAAATGAATTGCTTTCATTGCCTAGATCTGGGGTTTGGCCACCAAAAACGGAATGGCTCGAAAATTGGAAAAAATCGGGAAATGGAAATGAGAAACGTCTAAGCACTAGAATTTCTACGTTTTCGATTTCCAGCTGTATTTGTGGCACTTTGTGCTAGTTGCGAAACAGTAATTACTTTAACACATAATGAAGCAATTCTATTGTTTACTTAGTTTATGACAACTCGGTGAAAGTGTCTAAAATAAAAAAAAATAAACATTGAAAAATCGATTTTAAGTTACATGGTATGATATTTAAATACTTAATTAAGCTTAAGAAAATGTTACAACCTGCCAAAACTCGAGATTGAACCAGGGATCTTTGGATCGTTAATCTAACGCTCTCCCAACTAAGCTATTTTGACTTTTATTAAGTTATAATTAATTATATAAGTTATATTAAATAAATAAACTTTCAAAAATAGCATTTAAATTAAAACATGTTGTAAAGATTTAGGTATTATGTTGAATTTGAGGCTTAAGACTTTATTAATACCTGTACCTGTCACATGTAGGCTGATTCATTAGTCAGCCTCGCTTACTTCTAGAACCCAAAACGTCAAACCCAAAGAGCCAAAGCCTTGTGAGGGAAAACCAAAATCATTGTATAGCTTAGCTTAGCTTAGCAGAGGGAACCTAGTGTTAAGACACTCCGATTACCGTTTACTACCTTTTGAGACATTGCATGTTGAGTGGCGGAACTCAATGCCTCAATTTGTTTAGTTACCAGAACAAGGAAAATCAAAATTTTTCATTCTCCCCGAGTGGGAATCGAACCAACACCCGTCTCGCTTACTTTCAGACGCTGTGCCGCTGCGCCACGACAGCCCCTAACTTTTAATTTATTATGATCAAAAATACGTGATCAGTTATATTTGTTTTCATTTCACACTAATAAGAAACTTTCTATTATCGTACGATGGGGGATGCGTCTGAAACGATAATACTCTTTTAAACTGAATAGATGTAGCTCAGATTCCTCGAATGTAAGGACAAGCACATGTGCATGCGCATATGTCGATACATCGTTATGGTTATGGAGGACACTTGTGTATATATTTTTCTATATAGTATAATTGCGTGTTTTACTTTGTAACTATTTAGAGTCGTTTATTTAAGTAATTGGTGGTAGAATCATAGGCAGTAAATAATATTATATCATAAATAACGATGATATGAGAGTAAGAAGAGAGATGAGAAACGGATGAGGACCTCCCGGAGATCATGCATGCAGAGGTTGAGACGAAAGAGGTATGAAGGGACCGTACTGTTTGGCATACCGTTCTAAAATTATCCTACTTTAAATTGGCTTAAATCACAAGGTATATATTTTAGAATTAATTATTTTTTCGCCAAATAACAATTATAACTAAACAATATTAAGCAAAATCCGCCTCCACACTAAGCGAGCCTGTCAAAATCTTAACAAATGTGAACGCGGAAAGGCCTAAGCCGAATAATTACGTTTTTGCCCTTTTTCTGTTCTAATTCTCATTCCGACGCAGAGAGATATTGTGAGACGCTCATTTCATGGATTTTTTTGTATGACAGATCGGCCCTGATTTAAGTTGATTCGTTTATTTAAATAAAACTTAAGATATATTTATGTGATGTATCCTTGTTCAATGGAAGTTTTTGTTCAGCTACACGCTATATCCCGCTTATAGCAGGTTAGATAAAAAAACTTAGTATCAAGATACTTCTTTCTTTAATTTCTATTTAATTTATGTAACTCTCCCTCTCTCTCCTCTCTTCTTTCCTACTTTGGTTCTATTTTAGAAATGTAAATAGATGCATATATGTATATAAAATGGAAATGCTCT
Organism: Dione juno; assembly: GCA_037127375.1. Taxonomy (NCBI): domain Eukaryota; kingdom Metazoa; phylum Arthropoda; class Insecta; order Lepidoptera; family Nymphalidae; genus Dione; species Dione juno. The sequence continues at coordinate 9,099,052 of JAXRJS010000067.1, forward strand.
CAATAGACATTGTTAAGCAATATTCCATTCTAGACATTATGTGTAATAAATAAGTATGCACAACACTACGTGCTAGTGTTGTAACCATTGGTCATATGTTTTTTGTATTGCATAAGAAAGTTACATTTTAAAATTAAATCGCAATTTATACCTGTATCCATATCCTTTACGTCGCAGTCTAATTAACAATATAAATTAAAGAACTCATGATTTCATGTTCTCGTTATAAAAGTATTTGGTTAAAATATTGATGGATACAAGTGTCACTTACACTTTTGTCTTATGGAACTGATAGGGTCTCTGGAAATTCAGTTTGTATCAATTAATGGTAGCGACTTGTTCATTTGACGATTCAAAAGTGCATGTAAAAGTCTATCTGGATAAAGAATATTCTAAATTTGAATAGCTTATAGTGAAAATTTATTAAAAAAGTATAATTAAAATTCAATATAGGTAAGTGGAATAAGTAGAGTCTACCGCTCACACTTTCATCGAAATATGTCATAACATTTTTGAATGGATGGAATAAAATTATTGTATTGATATAATTTTAGGTTTAAATATAGATATTATATAAATATGTGTAAAATTGAATCAATAACCAGAACCTCAACCCGCGTATGCCAATATATATATATATATATATATATATATATATATATATATATATATATATATATATATATATATATATATATATATATATATATATATATATATATATATATACTATATTTAATTAGAAATATAATTAGTATAGAGGTTTTAGGTTCTATTATCACTCGAGCCTGGTACTACAAAATACTCTATATGCGCATGTCTAGAATTTTGGTCTAAAGCTCTCTCTATGACTATATATTATGCCCATTTTAAAGAGTCTCTGAGCAGCTATCTAAGGGTAAAAAGTTAACGATTTTTTTTTAATTTTATAATTTTCGTAAGTGTTGCACACATACCTGGGTTATGTAGATAGCTTTGTACTGTGTCCCGCGTATAGAAGGATATACAGAGGGGACCTAGTGTAAGGACACTTCGTTCCGAACTCGCCACACTAAACTATCGTGTCATTGAAAATTGTAGGGCGGAAGTCAACGCCGCACTTTATCTTCTTACCAGAGTAGAGAGATCTTAACAATTAAACAATTAATTCCCTTGAGCGGACATTGAATCGACGACCATCGCGTTTACAGTCATATACGGCTTCAATACTAAGACGTTTTAAAATTAGTAAAAAACATCCATTCTCGTCAAATTTTTAAAGGTTTTAATAATAATGTTTGGGCAAAGAAAGATTGTAAAAAACATGTTAAAAAGATTTGGAGAGGCGCTAAAAATAAATAATGTAATCACTGTAGAGTAACTTAGGCCGCAGGGGGACTTGAATGAATGACTTAAGCAATAATAGAAGAAGCTATCGTGGTTAAGTGAGACAGCGTTGACTGTAAGCGTGGTCGTAGTGGGTTCAAGCTCTATTTAATGAATGAACTAAATATACGCCATACGCTAGGTGGGAGGAATGCGGAGAACGGCATGTCTTGACACTAGATTCTCTCTGTCTACTGTGCCTAAGAGCGTGAAGTTTGAAAAAAAAAATATATTTTGTAAAAGAGATCTAGAAATTAGCAATCAATACCTTTGTATTTTTAATTTAGCAAATACTTTACTAAATTAAACATTAAGTTATTTTAAAATTTTTTATATAAATAAGTTAGAAACTAAATAAAGGATATGAATTTTATTGAAACATAATTCTCGATTGTGAAAATAATTATAATGCACACATTTCAACATGCATAGTTCCGCTACTTGGCAACAGATGGCGCTACCTGTATAATAAAGCTTTAGTATTTCACGTCGTCCCTATTATTTTGATGTTGCTCTAGACATATTATTATTTTAAATATATATAATCTTCTAATGTTTTAAAATATATATAAATGCCATATTAATGTGACATTTTTGTAAAATTATAATTTTTATATTGCTCGCCTATATTTCAGTATATATATCTACATAAATGATCACAATTCAACAAATATTAGCAACAAATTATATGAGTAATAAAGGTTTTGCAATAAAAAAAAATATTGTAAGCTAAATAATTTTAAAAAAATGTGTGTGTGTGTGTGTGGCGCCACGTTTTAGCGGAATCACACTAGATTGCTTCTTTTGTTCTACGCTTTTGTGTAAACGTAGGTATCTACCTACAACCTACAGTTCTGTTTGTTTTATATATACCTAGGTGTAACCGTCTGCGCAGCGATACACTGTCTGACTGTAAACGCGACGGTTGTGGCTTCAATTCCCACTTGGGGGTATTTTCTTTTTTTCACTCTAGGAAGAAGCCTCAAAAATTGGGCGGAAAGTGGGGAATAGAGAGTATTAATTGTTAGAGCTAGTATAGTGAATTATAAATCTGTCTTTAACTAACACTTTTGAATAGTCAATTAATATAAAAATTTTAGTATTATCAGTCTTACAAGCTCGAGAGGCAGGTCTGAGAGCCAATGAAAAATTGAAAAAAAAAACATAGAATATTGGCATGTCTCTCCACTCTCATCATTTAAACCGACGAGATATAGAATTCTGTAAGAAGCTTACTTAACGATTTCTCATTAAAAACTACATTTTAAAACTACAACACAAAACTACATTTTGAAATAATTCATACTTATGTGTGACACCATGACAGATTCTAAGTCCGTGAGCTAGCTCTTGCAGGCAGATTGCAGGCACAGTGGGCTATTTCGAAACGATTGACGTGATCTAATATAGCCTGTAGCCTTCGTCACTTAATGGAATAGCCAAGCCAAAAATAATTTTCAATTTGGGTCAGTAGCTCTTGAGAATAGTGGATTTTACCGCACAAATACTTCATATTCATTAAATTACTAAAGAAGTATAGATAAACATACATATAAACAAATATATTTATATATCTTATAATATAGAATAACAAGCTAAAATCGATATCTTCGATAATCGATAAACGCTCAAATTGACCATTTACTAATTCAATAATTGATTATTATTACTAGCGCCGCATTAAAATGAAGTAAAACTTGTTATTACGGTTTTATTACACTGTGGAGTGTTATGATAATTATTTGAAAGCAATTGCTAAATTGCTTTAATGAGGTATCACTGTGGCGCAGTGGTAGGTAGAACTTGTTACTCTACTGTATAAACGATGGTTATGGATTCGATCTACATTAGGAGGAAAGGAATAGTTTCATTTCTCCGCGTTGGTAACGTAAAGTGCGGTGTTGAGTTCCATCACTCGACACACTGTGCCTCGTATTTAAGCGGAAAGTTAAGAATAGAGTGTCTTAACACTACGGTGCATCGTATTATAAAATATTATAATAAATAAACAATAATATAAATATCATCCAAATATTTAGTTGTAGATGAGTTGGTACAAAATGTAAATGATTCAAATGTATGTCTTAAGCTTTAACAAGTTAAATCAAACTATGTCTAGTTTGATTTGCAGAGAGAAGTAGTGTAAAAATACTCCGCTCTCCGCCTCAGTAACTTGGCATATAAAATATTTACACACAAACTAAAGTGAACAACGCATTAGCTATAATTAGTGGTAATAATGAAATACACCACTATTAGCGGAAAGTAAACCGGGCGGGGCGGTAACGCCTTCGATTCTCGACACGCAATTAAAGCGAAAAATTTACAGTGCCATTGTTTCACTTGATTCGTGACTGAATTGCATTTGCTGTAAATTTTTTTTTTTAAGTATTACTTATTTTATGTTTATTAGTAATAGGTAGTCATAGTTTATTAGTTGTTAGTTTAGTTTTAGTAATAATTTTCTATAGGATGAATTGGATTTTTTTTTAATTTAGGTGTTATTGAGGTGTGGATATAGTGTGGTTGGTCAATATTCACGGTTGTTATAGATTCTGTTAGATATTTGCTATCTTTGCTTATATTAATAAATTCATTGAACAAAATTTTATATAATGTTTATAAAATACTTAGTAAAGTTATTATAAAGTAAAGTAAGCTTAAAGAAAAGCTTTACAGATGTTTTTTCTACAAGAAACAATTGTCATTTACATTTGGTGAAGAAGAATCACATCTTTATTTATTGCAAAAAATATACAAGAACTTGCAAATATTAATACCTACCTATTATAATGTTTAACAAAATGGCGTCTTTTACTTGTGCAAGTTTAATGTCAGTATGATAAATAACAACTATTTTGGTGTATAGAATTAGAATACTGTTATATTAGAAATAATTTCCGAACTTACATTTAATTATTCATCACAATAAAATATTTTATCTCTTAATAAATTATAGTTAATTTTAGTCAAATACCTTTGAGTTTAGTGCTAATTAAAATTAACCTAAAATTCATATATATATATATATATATATATATATATATATATATATATATATATATATATATAGTTTATTTGACATTAAATACCTCCATGCACCTAGAGTCTAGTCACTCCATGATTTCACTTTCTACATCAGCAAGTTTAACCTATTGATAAAGACTTTTAATTACCTAGAACGAAGTTATTCACTCCGTCGCCACGGGTGGATGAATTAAAAAAAAAACAATATTCATTACTAACATTGTGCAGTTTACAATGGGTTATTGTAATAGTGTATTTAAGAAACTATTTCATTTATTATATTTTTAAAATGTATGTGTTTGTCGCCGTTGTGGCAAAATAGAAACCTGCTTGAATCTAAACTTATAAAAATAAAACGTAATAGATGTTAGCTTTTGGCTGTATAAGTTTAAAAAAAAATTGGTTATACCTTATATGTGCCCTCGAATTTGTTGCTAGAACATTTTTTACTTCGCTTACTAACAACTGTTTTAGACTATTCCGTAAAAGACGGTAACTGCTTAGCTTGAATTTCTGATGATTTCAAATCCCTTTTAGTTTCGTTACACGCGAAACAAATGAAGAAAGTAATACTTAAAAAGAAGTTATATTAGTGATACTAAATATTATATTAAGCTCCCACTGTAAATGCGACGGCTAGGTAGGTAGGTTCGATTACCACTCGGGGTAAATTAATTATTTTCATTTTCTTCGCTCTTGTATGAAGACTAAGCGCGGCGTTGGTTTCCGCAACACAACGTGGAACATCTCGAAAGGCAGAAAGCGCCTCCTTTGTTTACTCTGAAATATTCGATATACAAGGGGAAGCTATATAATTATTATGTATAGTTTTAATTAATATAAATGAAAATAATTTCTTTGTTAAAATATCTATATACGGTCAATCATTACCAAAAATTCTTAGCGCTTTATATTTAGCGTACTTAATATATTTAGTACGATTTTTAAAACAAATTTTCCGGACAATTTTCTAAAATAAACACATTAATATAATATAAAATATTATATATAACATAATAAAAAAAAACATTTTAAGAAAACTTGATTAGCTTTTATAAGCTTATCCGACAGATTAACAAATAAATTGAAGCATCACACAAATTATTTTTCTATTGTAAAACAAAAAGATAAAATATGTTCAAAAAGTAACGCGAATGTTTTTTCAATATGACAAAAGAAATAATAAATCAATTGAACCATTACGTTATAAAGTCTAGTGTTATAACACTCAGCTCTACTCTTTCCGTCTATTTTAGAGAATATTTTGTGTTTTATTACATTTAAATTACCAAATCAATAATAACGATTTATGCAAATAAAAAATATTTTTGATAATAAAGTACCCATTGTTAACTCTATTATGGGCTTAATAAATTATGTAAATGGATATAAATAAGCATAAGCTAAGAAGAGAAAATATAGATAGTTAGTAATAAGTAACAAATAATGACCACCATACATTAATTGTTTTAAAGGTAGAGTCCCTTTAATTGTATGAAATATGTGACTTTAAAACAATTTGTTATATTTAATATGAATATATGAACGCATTTAATCACTAACATTAAAAAATATATATATATATATATATATATATATATATATATATATATATATATATATATATATATATATATATATATATATATATATATATATATATATATATATATATATATATATATATATATATATATATATATATATATATATATATATATATATATATATATATATATATATATATAATATCATTACAGTACATATTTATTTTTATATCGCACGTTTTGGGCGGTAGGCAAGAGAGAAGGATAATTTTTTCTCCGTCATTATTTGTCATATGATGGCAGTTTTTAAGGAACGGAAGGTAGCTAAGTTGTTTCATCTTAATATACAATTAAGTTTCACGAATAAGTTTAATTTTACAACATATGTTGATTCTCACAATAATTTCACTGAACACTCGTTCCAAATATATACCATGTATAAAAAACTTATATATATGTTTTCTTTGAGCATTTTATTAAATTAAACAATCAGTTAACATAGTAAATCTATACTTAGAGTTGAATTGAATAAAATTATCCAAAAACTAACACTTTAATTACGTTTATTCTCATATATCAAATTATACCACCGCATGCTAGCTACTCTAAGTAAACTAGAGAAATTAAAATATGTTATTTATATTAATATAAAAAAAATAGAAATATTTCTCTATTGAGACTTGAACCAGGCATAAAGCCACCACTACCCAATTGCCCCACGACGGCGTCTATAAGTAAAAATTACCAATAGAACAGTCAGTTTATCAAAAATATTATTTTTGATAAACTGACTGTTTTACTTGTAACACACACATATTAAAATGGTATTACAGTAAATATATTAAAATCTATAAATTGTAAAAACTTTTTTAAATAGTAAAAACTACGTTGCAAGAGGACAATTTACAATTTACTAGAACTATTTGAATGTTGAATTTGGGCGGGAATTGGAGAAAGGAGTCACTAATCCCCTATTTTCTAATATAGTATAAATAAATAATATAAAATCGTAGATAATATGTACTTTAAGACACGTTATCATAAGATTGCTACTAAAAATATTAGCAATAAAATATAAAAATTTCATATTTTATATATGCCTAATAAAGAAATTGAACAACTCTATAAATTTTAATTTATCGAACAAATATTATAAGTTCATATTGAGACGTTATTCCTAAAGGATCAACTTACTAAAGTAGTGATGATATATATCTATAGTATGTGATATATATATCTATCTATATTTAAAAAAAATATCGATATTATTATGTTGTTTAAGCTACATTACGATATATATATATGCTAACTCCGACATTCCTTCAATTTATACAGGTCTTTATCAATTTTTTTTAAGATAAAACACACAAGTATGTAAATTTATAAAAGGAATCTATTTTAATTAAATTATTCCGTACATGCTCATTTAAATTACCAGTTCACTTTTTGATAAGGTAACAAAGAAATAGAAATAATATTAGCAACTAAATACATGTACTCGTACATCGATTGTTTACTAGCACACCTATAGAAATGTAGAGACGAAAGCTCAACAACAGAATAACCTATATAATAATTATCATAATATGAAACATTCAAAGACGTCCAAAAATGTACATCTCAGCACGTGTTTACTATTTAGCGTTGCGTTGAGGAGTGGCGAGGATCGACGCGAGGAGGCTAGGGCGCGCAGTGGGGGGCGGCGGCGAGGCGTAGGGCGGGTGGCGGGGAGGGAGAGCGGCAAGGCGAGCCTGATTGGGCGGCGTGGCGGGCGAGGCACGCCCCACGGCGGCCGGCGCTGGCGGGCCGCGCCAGTGTCCGCCAGACTGCCGAGCGCGCCGGGCCTCCCGCACCCCGCGCCTGCTCGGCCACGCGATTTCGACCTTCCAAAAGTCTACCGCGAGTGCATTATGACACTAGTGAGCTAGCGGGCCGCTGTGACGGTGTATATGTGTCTGTGTTCACGTGCTTGTGTGGTGTGTTAGGCTCTAAAAACGTTCGTTGTGGCCAGCGGAGCTTTGCACCCGGGCTCGGGCCGAGCTTTCATGGCTCAGCCTAGGGTATGTACCTGTGTTTTTGTAGCACGTGACTTTGACAGTCACTTTGACTTAGAACGAGAGCGTAACATATGTCACCATTCAACTATACTTATATACAAATAAAACGCGCGTCTATAAATGTAGAGTAAGAAAACTATCGAAACAAATACAAAGTGTACACAATAAAATAAAACAATCAGTGCTTAGAGATTTGGGAAGTATGTCCAAAACAATATACAGGCGCGTCCCGTCAGGGGAGCTGCTTTAACAAGTCGGACACGATCAGAATACGTAATGGTGTTTTAAAATGCGTATAGCCACCACCGACGCATTACTGACGATAATGAAAACAAAATGAGCACTTTATACACATAAAAACTTAGATAACGTGATTCTAATGTAATAACTTACAGACTGTCCTTTGAACTATGAAAATTATTAAATTAATTAATACGAATCGGTATATAATAATAATAATAATAATATAGAGTTAAAGGAAGTATGCTACAATAAACGAGAATTGTCACGAATTAAAATGTTAAGGGCACCTGATGGCCAAAAAATGTTCCACAATAAATAAGATAAAATGGCATCATGGGGTTCCATTGTCGCTGGCTGCTCTTATGGGTGACGAACCCCGTAGGCATGGCATACAGCTACAAGCGGCTTTAAACGCACGGTTGAGCACAAAAGGGCCTATCTCGGAAACCAACAATAAAATTCAATTGACAATGAAAAGAAAAAAGTTTGTTCGCGCCACGAAAATACCCTAACGGAATGGGACTTTCTAAGAGATTCGGGGTTATATTGTTTTTGCTAAGCCAGGTAGTCGATTTAATCCCGCTTTTATATGGATTTATAAATATAACATGTAGAATAATAAATAATAATGCAACTCTACCAGAGGATTTATATGTAGAGATTTGCTTATGAATATAATTAAAACTGGATACTTAAAGCTACTTTTGCCATCATCATTGTGATTTATTACCCAATAAAAAGAGACATAGAGCTGTGATAACAAAAATAATTATAATTTGTATTTAACTCGCAATATTTATATAAATATCTTTGAAGTGTACGAAAAATAAACATAGAATCTAGATATCAGTTAAAAAATTGTACAAGGTAAGTTGATTTCTACCAATATTATCTACACTTGATAAACTGATTAAAAATAAAGTAGCAGATTGATAAGAAAGTACTAATTTAAAAATATTAGATTAAAAATTTACGCGGTGACATTTTGATTTAAATGCATATCAGTGCCGACGGTAAGTTGCATGGGCTTGCATTGTGTCTGAAGACTTAGGCCGTTCAAAAATGTTAAATAAGTTGATATTAATAATTTAATAGCGATTTAATAGCTTGAGAAGCTTTACTTTGAATTAACAAAGTAATATTTGATAATTCTAAGCCCCATTTTCTTCAAACAAAAAAGTTTCTTTATCAAAAAAAAAAATGTTTTATATTTCTTTTAATTCGGGATATGTTTAAGAAAATATAAACTAATAATGATTTATTAGGCTATTAGAGACTTATAAAATGTTTTTTGCTCTATGTTCTAAACAATTAATTTCACACTTGGTTTAATTATTGATAAACTCATAATTTATGTATTCGCAATAGTAAGAAAAAAATAAGACATTATATACACATATTCAAGATACAAATTTATTTATAGTTTCAATTAGAAGTAAAAATTAAATTTGAAATTTAAAAAAAAATAATCAAAAATGAAACGGCGTATATTTTTTAAAAATTAAATATTTTTTAGGCCACTGTGGATAAAGTGAAATGAAATTAGAGTAGCAAAGTGTAGCAAATAATTCTATATAAAAAATATATAGATAATTTAATAAATAAAGTTATATAGATAATAAAAATCTAACAACACAAACAAAATTGTAGTCACTTTAGTACAAAATAATAAATGCATAAATATTATAAAATAAATACTAGAATTAAAATCGGTATAAGCAAATAAGTTTAAAACTATTCATTAAATCCATTATGTCCATTCAATATTTACAAACATAAAAAAATAACTACAACAGCATGTTAATAAAATATTTTATATAATCTACATTTAACTAGTAAACGATATGGCGGGAAGATAAAGATGCAAATATTCATTTTTATTCCAAGATGAAGTAACGTTAATTAAAAGTGACGTGATCGCCTAACGCTTTGTATTTAATGTTATTCAGTGTGAATAAACATGAGAATGCATAATCACAGTAATAAGAGAAGTTTTGCGTTTAGTTTTAGTGTAGTGGCTAAACTAAAATGTACGCGGGTGCGGCCATTTTGTTCTTTTTTCTAAGTTTGCATATTTTTATTGTATCGAAAAATATTTTAATAAATATTTACTTACATTCTTACAGATTATTATTTAAATATGAGCATCTTATCTTACTTTATCCATTATATAATTAATGAAAAACTTAATAAAATATCTATATACAATAAAAACGACATTTACGTTTGCTTGCATATAAAATTACACGTTTTGAGCATATTCTTATGAATTCATATAAGCGCTAATGTCTCGGAACGAGCATTTAGGCTCTTAATACGATAAGGACTGATAAACAAAAAGAAATTTATTTTTATGCGTCCATATGCTTTTAACAACCCTATCTTGAGTATTCCAGTGGCGTATTTATCTTGGACTTAAGCCCTATTTTAATTTAAAAACTGGATGCAGGTAACGAAATATTTTTTTTCAATACCGAGAATACTTGGAAATTATATATAATATTCTTGCATTTAATAGCAATTTAGAATCTATTTAAACATAATAATATTTTATTTAGAGTAAAAGCTTAAGCATATAAACATTTGAACTAATGATTTTCTATAAATCTACTTAATATACATATCCCGATCTGGCTTCAATATGAGAGTTCACTTAAAAAAAAAAAAAACAGAACAACACTCAGAGGAATCAAACCTACGATATTAAAACGTCGCAATAGTTCAATTTGGCGTATTCGTCCGTCCGTCAGCGCTACAGAATTTTCGTCAATAGATACTATTTCTAATATGATAAAAATTCGTGAACATTATCAGTGTTTAGTCGGTCAGCGTAACGTACCTTGTGGTCAGTGATATCGTTATCGAATCATATAATTTACGATACCCTACGAATAACAATATTAACAAGTATTGAGCAAATATCATTTTGTGTAACAAATTTTCGTTATAGCCCACCTTGTAGCTCAGTGGAGTAAGAGGTAGTTGGTAGTTCGATTACTGATATAGAAAAAAATATTGGCGAACAAATGAATAGCTCAAAAATAAGAAATATTATAATATAAATTCAAAAATCCTTGTAAATATCATTTTAATACCAAAGCATATAGAATAATTGTATTTTTAAATTAATATCTTCTCATTGAAATAATAAAAAACTACGGCATTTAACTAAAAACACAGCATATTACCTATATTAATTGACACGCGTAAAGTTTTTAAAACAATCACTCTCTTAACGACTATTAGTTGGAAACAATAGAAATAAATTTAAAAAAAATAATGATTCCTAGCTATTCACGATATTATTATTAACAACAAAGTATAAAATAATATTTAATTAATACAGCTATACTCGTATAGCTTCAGGCTAAGAAAAGCTAGTGTTTAGACACTATTTCATATTTTCTGCCCCATATTCGAGATATTGCATGCTGAGCGGCGGATTTGTTATTGGAGAGTGGCAATATAAAATTCGTTTCCTCCAGTGGGAATTGAACCCTCGACCGTCGCCTTTACAATCAAACCCTGTGCTGCGCCACTCTGCGTCACGACAGCGTCAATTAATACAATATAAATAGTCTTTCGATAGAAAAGCTAGATTATCTAAGTAAAATAATATTTTATAATAAACCGCTAATAGAAAACACTCTCGTTCCTCAAATATTAATAGTATGCAGATATAAAAATACCCATATATATAGCAATCATTTCAAGTAAATTATTAATATTTTAACACGTTTTTCAATAATTTTATTTTTCTATATTATCAAAATTAACTTAAATGAAATTCAAAAATATGTGTTTAGGCTCAGTTCCAAAAGCTTCAGTGAAAGCGTTTTTTTTTAATTACATTACTTACATATAAAAAAAATGTTAAAACATACGTAACAGTGTCATAATGGTAGCTAACGAGCAACGACTCAATATATTGTCTTTGAAAGGGAAAAAACGTTAAAACTTTCAATTACCCAGTTAAAATATCTGTTTAGGGCCGATAACGCCGATAAGTGCGCAATTTTTTAATTTCACTACAAACTTATGTGAAGTTTAACACCTTGTTCAGGAAGCAAGTAGATAGTGCAGCGTAGTTCTTCCACCGTACCGTATTGATAACTATTGAATAGGAAATGTAGGCGCAACCGTATATGTAACCGAAATCAAATGCTGAATTTTAAACGTATTTTATTAACTTTTTTTGTAAGTATTAGTAGCTAGGCTCTGGTAAGACAATTTCTCGAATTCTGTTTAAAAAGTGTTTAAAGACCGCCGGAATAGAAAAATTACGGAATTGAGTTGGCATCTTGTTTAATTTGAAATCATCGTGTTTTTTTACAACTTCTAAGTAGTTTTTATTGCTTTATCATATCTTTAGCTTTTAGATAATATATAAAATGTGTATAATTGAATAAAAAAAAATAAACATGTATATATTATGTAAGATTCTGTTGAAACTTCTATCCAATTTAAATTCTCTTAATGCTCTATCCTACGACAGTATCACTGAGACATAGAGAAATTACTTAAATAAAAAAATTGAGATTGGTTTTTAAGAAACGACCTTAGTTATCTCATTTTACTCGAATCCATTTAGGATTGATAAATAGCACTTAAGCTGGTCAGCGCTTGCCCAAATAAAATATCGTTTGATGTATTATATAACAACGAAAATCTTTATATATAGAAATATAATAAATATATATAATTATATATAGAATAAATATAATTTTAACGAAAATCTTTTATACTGAAATAAAATTTATATAATGAAAATAAAAATATGGTAGATTTAAAGATGGCGGATGGTGTCAAATTTCGCGGTAAATTTTAGTACACTTACTATTAATTTATATTTGCAACATCGCAAGAGACTATAAGGTAATTTTTTCTACTTGCCCATATCTAATATCTTAGTTAGACTTATAGATATTTATTTATATTTTTAAATATTTTGCATTTTGGTTTTCATTTTTAGTATAAAACACACGGCGGTCGAATGAAAAATGTTGTAAAAAATACTAGGTAAATTTTAATAATAGATCTACTATTATTAAAATTTATATTTTTTTTATTTTGAGAGCGGAGAAGAGAGAGTTAAATTTAATATGCCTTAGATAGGTGTTTCGTAGGCGTACATACGTATAGATGTCAAATTTACGACCCAGGCATTTTGACAAACATTTTCATACCCACCGATGCGACGGTCGGATGGATTTTCACCTATCTCTTAAATTTAGACATTATCTCTGGTTTCCCTTCAAAATGTATAAATTTTTCACCTTTTACAATATATTTAGACAGGAAATGTTGCCAATATTTGCATTTATCATATAAATATTAATTTCTAAGCCGTTCAAAAGTTAATTTTTAATTTTAACGATATGTCGTCTAACTCCGTAGTTTCTGTTATCGTACTATAAATGTCATAAATGATTTACTGCTTGTATATTGGCTATAAAATACTTTTTAAACGTCTAGTACTTGGTTTTACGATGAATAAATAAAGAATTAGCTTTAATAATATCTTATTATATAATTATTTTGTACGGCCTAAGGTTGTTATTAAAGTTCCTAGTTAATATTGATGTTCAGACATTTGTTATTGCGATTAGTAGGTATTTTTAGACGTCGTCGTGACACAGTTGGATTACTTAACTGCAGATAATGGTTGAGGGTTTGAATATCACCACAGATAAATAAAATATTTTAAGTACCGGCGGCGTTGAGATTGACAGTTCTGTACCTATGTAGGTAATTCTCATGCGTCTATTCAGGTCGAAAATAAAGAAAAAAAATCTAAATTTATTAGATATCCTGTCCCACTTTATAATCCCACTGCGTCACTATGCCGGAATATTTAAAAAAAAACATTTTAAAGTACTCATGTTGTTATTTTAATTATTAAGTACTACTTTTCAGTATTAAATTAATTAAAATTATGCTTATGTAATAATAATAAATAATAATAAAAGTAAATTTTCTTTATTTAACAAAAATAAACTTGGACAGAAGTGATAAAAAACTAATTTAATTAGAAACAGTTAATTTACTTAAAAGTGTAAACGCAATTAAATTACTTTTTAATTAGTTAGTAGGTACACGAAATCGCAATTTGATCGGCTTATAGTCAAGTAGGTATATGTTAGTGTGAAAAGTTCTTATATTTAGAGTTAGTTAGCAATTAAAGTGATTACTACGTTTTTTAAATTTTTTTTAATCTGTAAGCCATTTCTTCTTGTACGGGAAAGCGAGGTAAAATAGTGATTTATTTCTCTTTGTAAGCATAAGTAGTGATTTTATTTAATCAAAATAAACTTTGTATACGTATAATATAAATTATGGAGATTTAATGTACAATTTATAAGGATGAAAAACTTGTGTATGTAATTCTAAATTGTATTAAAAATATAAGTTAGAAGAATTATGTTTTTATTAAAATGTTTTACGTAAAAACTCTAAAAAATATTACGTCAAATCGATTTTTTATATGAACAAAGCTTAAAATTATGCCTTTATTAAATATTCGTATGAATCGATAGAAACAAGTCCAACGGCAAACGCGCGAAATTTCACTGTGATTTTTTAAATTTAAATATTTAAATTCGAATCTATCCTACTGTAGTTCCAAAACCGTTTTACAAGTGTACCATGGAATACACAAATTAGTTTAAATATCAAATAAATATGGTATAAGGTGGAAGTGTTCGTGAATTACAATGAAAAAATTATGTAAACGGCCAATACTACGTCGCCTCAAAAAGCCTGGATCTAATTGTTTATTCCATATGTAGCTGAATTAGTTAAATTTAAAGCGTTAAATAGTCTGAGGCTACATATTTCATCGTTTGTTCGTGATTTTTGATTAAATTGGCTCTAAGCGTCGGCTGTATGTATACTGTATACCGACGGCAGTGCCTGATATAGCTTTATATGGCTATATATATGTATATATAAAATATAGTATATATTTATGTGTCTCTAGCTTAGTAAAGTGAGGCAGAATGTTTTGACACTAGGTTATTTCTGCCTATAAAGTAAATTATACACTATTACATTTGAGATTTGTTTCCACAATAGTCAGTGTTATACAAAATCGCTTAACACCACAATTATTAACTATCTATAGGGTATTTTCATTCGTACCACGTACATTTTTCAATTTAAATAACGCTCCTCATTTTCCATCCGCTAATTACGCAGTTTAGATTCAAGAATAATTCTCGCGATCGCTAATTTCAATCTTATTGTTTTACAGTCATTTAAACATCCTTTTCAAAAGGCGCCTATGAATTTTTGATAGAGTAACGTAGAGTAGGCAAGTCAGATGTCTTCCTTTATAGTGTAATATTAATAAATTTGTATTGGAGACTATATAATATATAAGTAGGTATAACAAAAAGTGCCTGTGGGTATTATTAAAAATGGATGTGTGGAAAAAAGTAGCCAAATACAGTGATTTATCTCTATTTGCTTCATCCACAGCCAGCATAATGGCATACAATAAAAAAATTGCATACAAACTTAAATAATGCAGTTCGTTTCTTATTTAAAATGTAAATATTTCGGATTACATAGAGATTTAGATGTTTTAATGTCACTTTTACATAAATATATTTTGTAACGAAGGTCGTGTTACGAAGAGAGCTGATATGCTGTCGGGATGCTTAAAGCATATTAATTGTCCGACGATGATGCAGCGATTGGAAAACAGAGACAAAGCTTTTAACTGACAGCCTAACGGTGTAGGTGTAATTTTGGATAATTCTTACTTTATATACTTACGTATTTAACGATATTGGTATAGTTAGGATCTATTATTGTAGATTTTGGTTTATTTTAACACTTAAGACTATTCGGTAATATTAAAAAAGGTCAATGTGTGATATGATATATCATTGTTTTGTTTTAGATGAATCATGGGGATGATTTTAGAAATTTTTTTTTTATAATTTCAGTTTAAGTTGAAATAATACTTATATATTTTTGGAATTCATATTATTTATTCTATTCTTTCTATAAATATATTTTACTAGAGAATTCATTAGTCAGGTAGGTACGTAGGTTCGGGTGCGTCGGTCGCGACCGGGGCGATGACCAAATTATTGCAAAGATCCCGCCGCCCCCACTCACATCGCACGCTCCGCAAATAAATCTTGATAAAACTCCTTAAACTAAATTAACAACATATACGTATTCACGAACTAATTGATAAAAAAAAGCGAATTTTACTTTTTGCCACAGAAATGGAGGTTTAATGGGACCATTTTCCGGGTTATCTACACGAGTGATGATTACAAAAAAATATCAGTCACTAAATTTCATCTTATATACCTACCATAAAAAAATAACTGTCTATTAAAGTTTTTGTAATGTTCATGGCGTTTTTAAATGGAAAAAAATACCGTCGAGAACGGTATCACTTAATAATTGTCCCAGTAAATTTCATTGCGCTTAGAAAGGTGTCAGTCAGCTTGGAGTTAAATAGTCAATCACGAGTGTTGGTGTGGCTAATCTTGTATTCACACTCACAATAGTGGTAACGAACGGACAAACGGACAGACGGTAATAAGATGCGCGTGGGCGGCTTAAGTCCACGTTATTTATGATGAGACACCTCTCTCAATTTTTTTTTGTTATACAAACTTAAATCCGAAATTAGTCGGAATAACCGCGTATCAGGACGACTACTTATCGCCGGCGAACGTATAAATACACTCAACTAACTTCACTGACAAGAAAATCCTCTAAGTAGATACTTATTTTATGTATTTAATAAAAGCAAAAACGGAGACGGCCGTCGCGTCGAAAGGAAATCGTTATCTTAACGGCGGCGTATTTACGTAAAATCTGAGTAAGAGTCTGAAACTGTCCCTTGGAGTGCAGCAGACGATAAGGGGGCACGCATTATCGCGGGTTCATATGCCAGCTATCGACCTCGCATACACACGATGTTTATACGCGTCGCCGATAAAATATATGCGCAGAATTGATAAACTCAAGACTAGCATCGATTTGTAAACTCGATCGGGCCGAGGTTAACGGTCTGTTAAATTAATTTCAAGAACATAAATAATTTGAGAGTCACTCCGGCATCTGATAACGTTAAAAACGGCGATTCAATTGAAATCAGCTGATCGGCGGAGGCGAGGCGCGCGAGGCGCGGTCAGGGAGCGATGTTTACTTTGGGAGTTCAAATTAAAAATGTATACGTAAAAACTTTCATCTGTGGCCTTAAAATCGTTATCGTGTCGATACCCCAACCGATAAATACGCCCGTGGATCCTCACATCGTGGCATTTCGAGGACAAGGAAATATTGTAGAAGAATGAATATTAAAAAGCGTCGACCGCAGTCCGCCGCAGTCGGCCACAGTCCGCCGCTCTGCGGTCGCATGTTCACATTTAGAAGTGTAGAGTTAGATGCAATTACTGTGCCAGCGAGCAGGTCGGCCTGGCTGCCCTGGCTGGTCTGGCTGGTCTGGCTGGTCTGGGCGCCGACGCTCGGAAACGGCCGTGCGATTGGTTTATTGACACGTGTTGGTGTTATCGCCTGCCGCTGTGTCCCCATGCGGATGAGCAAATGGGATAATAGACGTCTGGGCCCGCATCCGGCGCGGGAGTCGGATACAACTCTTGCAACGCTCTGGATACAATTTTTCAATTAAATTGACCAGACAGAAGATCTCTAATAGGTGTCGTTAAGAAGACGTGTGCCCGATTTTCGATCTGTCCCCGTAACGAGGCCGTTTTATTAGTATTTATGGTTAAAATAAACGCAATGCACCGCTCTGCTGCCGCGTCATGAATGAAACGAATTTATGACACCCGATGTTATGTTATTTCGCTGGTAGTTTAAAGAGGGCAGTGTCCGAGTACGGCCGAGTACGGTTCCTAGCGCGGGACGCACATCTCAATTCGTCCATGTAACAGGTGATATAAAAGATTTTTCTAAGTTTTACGGCGATGTCGGGTACGGGTCGAGTGGCGCAGTAAAACTCGATACGAGCGTCTACTAAGGTCTAACGATGCTTGATTTACCGCTATCAATTTGAAGAATACATAAAAATACACCTTAAGCGATAACCGACTACAGTTCGGAGTTTTATTTGCAGTGGAACGACAGCTTGTTCATAATAAAAGGCAGCGTTCATTGCAGCGTGATGAATTTTGTACCGGTTCGCATTATTACTATTAGGTATTGTGAACTATTCAAATACATTATTCACTGTTACGAATCGCTTCTGGTAGCCCCAGACATGTGAATGCTCCGCCAGATGACAGGGAGTAAGACGGGGCTAAGGGCGAGCGGGCGTGTTGGAAAGAGATGGGGATGTTTAAGGGTGGCGTTCATCATGTCCCACCCCGTGTCGGGCACAAGTGACGGTCCTGTCTTCCCCAACCGTCTGTATTCGAAAACCTCGTCCCTTTTCGCCTCATTTTTTTATATACCAGCTTGTATATTCTGAATTCCTCTGCGTTGGAAGTTATCGGAATGGCCGACCACAACATATGATCTTAGTCATATTTAATTATTGCCACAAAACAGATTTTTTACTTCTCAGAAACAACCTACGCTAATCTCGAGACGCAATCGTAAAAAATCAACCCAGCGGGCGTATTGCGGGCAACATTTGAATAACTGAAGCGATTAATCCACGAGGCTTTAATTATCGCAACGGGGCTCGAGCTCATCAGCCCCGGCCGCGGCATGACTTATGTACGCCAGCCGAGAGGCCGCGACACTAACAGACCGTCAAAATTTAATCATGCCATGTATCACGAAGAGATGAATCCGAGAAACCATACGGATCGCAAAAACCCCGCCGAATCGAAACGAACTTATTACTCAGTGAAGATTGCCCGGCGAGAAAAAACCGCAGGAATGTCATTTAAAAAAATTAAAACGTACGATTTTTGTTTATTTTTTTTCCGCTTATGGCAACCCGACGGACTAAAGGTTATCTCGGAAAAAAGGCGGGACTGAGCGATTCCATTTTTGAAACGTATCATTTAATTTTGAAACCGGCTCTCAAAACGTCAAAAGGTAGTCATTACACATTTCCTAAATGTTTAATGGTCAATATTATTTGTGAGAGACAGCTTAGCGCCTTCGTTCTATTTACGTTTTTTTTTTTCTATATTATGAAATTGTACACAACCGATCGCTCGAGGTGTTAAATGATAGAATTGGAAATAATAGATATGATTTTGAATTCGAATAACCCCCATGTCTTGTTGCGTGCCGGTATGTGAGGCGACACTGACCCAAAATTTTATGGGAAAACGTTTATATTGATCAAATATGTTATATAGCTCTATAGGCGGTGATATAAGAGTTGAAGTTGCTTGAAATCTGTTGAAGTCTGCCCCACATAGTGTCAAATGCCTATAAATGAATGACGTAAGACAAACTGTGTCGTGTCGTCGACCGGCCAATAGCGGATGAGACTAGCGCCTGGCTGCGGCGTCTGCTGTTACATATATTAGTTACCTACATATATTAGTTTTCCATTCACTAACTAAATTATTAGACGATAGAGATATAGTGATATATCACTGTGTTCTTCTTTCTATTTTTTTTAGAAACACTTTATGTAGGTATTGAGAATAACGGTCATTGCATTTGTATAAAAGAAAAATGTGAGAGAATTGACTTAGTTGACTAAACAAAAAAAGCTTATATCATAGTAGATATACATGATCTTAAAAGAAAAAAAGCTCCATATATTTTTTATTATATAGCAATAGACATAGATATGTACCGACGGTCATCGACCTTGTTACAACAACACAATTCTATTTAAAACCAACATCGCTAGTATTGCTAGAGATCTAATAGGTGCTTTTACTTGTCACTTGTAAATGATGTTTTAATATTAATAACGTATAGGACGTGTGACAATATGATCTGTAACGTATACTAAAGAGCAACTGAAATAACCTAATTTGTTAAGCTTACGGCCATCGCGACTAATTGTAGCTTTAGTAAAATTCCATATGTCATGGCAAAGCTTTAAAGCACAAGTGGATGAAGTATCTAGAGAATATGTTCAATTTAAGCGCTGTTGTTGAATCAACTGCTCAAGTAGTACCAGATTCAAATCTATGGTCCAATTTTGTTGTATGATAAAGCATTTTAAGTTTATTACAAAAAATATTTAATATTTGTTAAATTTATATTTTTAATGTTCTTGATTTAATTCTAATCCTCAATCTCTACTAGATCACATTTTTTTTTATTTTAAAAACAAGGTAGGTTTAAAGACAAGGTATTATAATAATACCTATACCTCCTGACAGTCAATCCTATAATAATAACTTAAATCCACGTTAAGTCCAGTCCACCGCTATACAAATATATATTCAACATATATACCTACGCTGAATTCGAACTTGCTACTGCAACTGGAACCAAAACAAAGGACCAACACTCGCAATTAAAGACCGTTGAAAAGATCGAATTGTATAATGAAAAAGCTAGAAAAGCTTATTGCTTTAAACGGGCATAGAACTTAATACGCTAGTGCTAATCTGCGCATAAAACATTCACAATAGTCCTGAATGAGCCATAAACCTGGCTATACGATGCAGTCCAGCATCCTTATTATGTGAAACAATTTGTTTGTATGCTTATACACAAGTTATAACTCAGGAACATGTTATTAAAATCCGCTTAGCTGCTTGAGTTTTATTAATATGTATGTATATATAATTCTATCAAAATATATCTATATATATCTGTTGTCTATGAAATATAAGGACCAAAAAAATATTATGCCATCTATTTAAATTTTCGGAAAATAAAAAAAAAAATTGTGGATTTGTGAGTGTGAATTTGAGATATATCATAAATACGCGAGGAAAGCGTAGAACGGAGTTTCTTCACACTAAATTCTCTTTGTTTATGGATCTCCTTGTTGTGTGAGATATGCATTACCAACCGCCATTTAGCTAGTGTCATAGTATTGTCTACATATGCAGTACACTAAATAAAGTTGGCTGTAGGCTTGTTTCACACATAAACAATATTGCTCAGTATTGAATGAACTGGAAAAGTTTAACTTAAAGAATAACTTATAGACTCGACCATATAATTAAAATAATGGGATAAGATCTGGT
This sequence comes from Dione juno, assembly GCA_037127375.1. Taxonomy (NCBI): domain Eukaryota; kingdom Metazoa; phylum Arthropoda; class Insecta; order Lepidoptera; family Nymphalidae; genus Dione; species Dione juno. The sequence continues at coordinate 9,120,406 of JAXRJS010000067.1, forward strand.
ATTGTTCGGAATTTTACATTTATTTGATTGTAAAATAATAATAATACAGTGTCGGCCATTAAAAGTATAAACTGGAGGCGTGAACAGGTGTTCCACTGCTGAGCTATCGATCGCACAAATCGCTTACTCATTCTTTTTGATGGCCCGCTCTATGTACTACACGGAATGCTTGGTTTTAAATGTCTTTTATGAAGCTTGGTTATATTTAACATAGCTTTACTTTAAGCTGAGTGTTAGGAGCTTAATCTTATAGATACGATAAGAGACTAAAGAGTGAAGTGTCTATTTTCAAAGTGTACGAAAAGAATAAGCCACATATAGAATTCGAAGCTAATATATGCAGTATACTAATTAACGTTTCAGTTTATGAACATAGCAATCATAAAATAATTTATACGAGTTAATGGCAAACTATCAATACGTGTAAATGAACTCGATGGTAATAAAAAAAAAAAAAAAACAATAGTTGCGATTTCCCAAAACAAAATCTCCACTAGACACGCACTCCCATCTAATGTTTATTCATGAGTCGTAAAAATACGAAAATTAGATTCTATATTAGCATAGACTGTAACAATTATCATTGTTGTATACACGGTTATTTGTTTATGTTGTTTTTTTTCGCTGAGTTTTGCGGTTAAGTAGAAACTTTACGATCATATAATGTAATTTTTTGTTCGCCGTCCGATAATTAAACGCTATTTTAGGTAAACTAAAAAAAATATGCATAAATAACACATTAAACTTTTGATTGTTTTTGTATTGTAATAAGTCTGGTTCAACCAAACTGTATGTATAAGTATGTTTTATAAGCGTGAAATATAATGGAGAAATTAATATGACAGTTCATATTATTGTAACGTATATATTAAGAGTTCCAAATAAAAATAACAATAACCATGGAGCCAAAGTCGCTTAGTTAATGCACGTATTATATTCTTTACTAAAACAACACTTAAAATAATTATGGTACAAAAGAGCCGGCTGTCAAATGTTAAAATACTCATCCTCGAAACGTAGAGATATATTTTGAAAGAGTATTTAATTGGAGGTAAAAGATGATAGATACGGTATATGACTCGACAATTTTATTATATTTCATATACTTGCGATCCTTCACCATCCTACACGAACTAATAGTTTTTGACTTCATTAATACTACAATATAAACATTTAGTTAAATTATCTTATAATATTATTATAATAAATATCGTGCGTTTGCATAATTGAATACGTTTCATATAATTTCAAATGATCAAAGTTTGAAATTTGTTATATTTGTTTACTTTCTTTATACATCTTCTCGCTTCTCTTCTTTATTTTTTTTTTAAATAGTATAGCGCTTACTTTAGAAATTGTGGACTATTACCTCAATGTACGACACGGTGTATACGTTTTTTGTATTATATGTTAGCGCATACTTTTATTATTTTGTTTCTGTTTTCTATAGGTGTATGTGACTGCTTATTTATTTGCGTTTTTACGGTACATAAATCTCATCCTCGTTCCTAAGTCACTTACTAACGCAAAGTTAGTATCAGTATAAGTAAACTTGTAAATTCTTAGGATATTTACCAGGGAACTATATTGAAAAGTATATGCTAAATATATATGTAATAATAAATATAGAATTTTCGTAATTTTCAAGGATTTACAATTTTATCAAATTTATCAGTTTTATACAGTTTATGAAATGACCATTTGCAATACTGGACCATGGTAACCGTTTACGCTCTCATGTCAAACTCACGTTTAATTATAATATTTTATTTGTATCCTTGTTCCATTTCACATCATATAACATATCTCCTAAACTAAATAAACGTTTTCATACGTTAACCTCTTGCAGATCCCTCTATCCCATCATATTTTTCAGCCACAACCTATAGGATTATATTGTAAAGCTTATATTCTTCTTCCAGTACGACGAGAGCCTCCACGGCGGGGGCTACATGGAGGGCGGCGCGATGTACCACGAACACCGGCTCGCGCACCCCCACATCCCCCCAGTACACTACCCCCCCACGGCGCCCGCGCACGCGTTGCCCGGAGAGCCGTTAGTACACAAGAGGGACAAGGACGCGATATATGGGTGAGTCGGGTGGTAACGTGTTCATTTGTTTGTTATAGACTGTTTTTGTAGATTGTTTGGTCAACTCTTGTAGGCTAAAGGTAGAGCTTATTGTGGCAAGGAAGGAAGGGAACCCTATTGGTTGTTATCGTATTTAGCTCCAAGTATAACTAATGTAGCAGGTTGAAGAGACCATAGAGTTCGAACACTCTGTTCTCATTCAATCTTACCAGATCTAAACGAAAAATAATTTAAGTAAACCTATATATGCTGTCAATAGGGAATTGAGCCTACAATCAACGCCATTATAGACAAATACGGTCCAATGTTTCAAGCTTTGTCCCTAGGTTCTCTCGGCTTAGTTTGCTTTATGTGGAATATAATGTGAAACTAATTGTTCAGTTCACTGTATTCTGCTATGTTTGTAGTTAGTGTAAAATAAATAAATAATTAGAGAACTTAATGAACGAAGTTTTTGTATGTTAAATGCTTATTATATCTTATATACAACATATTGGATAAATTTAAATTAGTTTGACGCCACCATAGTGCAGGGAGCCAGAGTCATGTAAGCTCGATAATTATAGGTTCGATGTCAACGCGGAGGAAAGAATTATTCTGCTCTGGCTGAGCATCGACTCTCAAAAGGCAATGTCATAGTGACAATAACTTCTCCCTGCCTAACAAAGAACAAAATATTGTGAAAAAAACAAATTTGCTTAATTTCCTCCATGTTCTGTAAAACATATGTAGTGATTTCCAATAACGAGTAACATTTACACTAACTTTAAATATTTAATAATATACATACGTACACAGAATATCATATATATTTTTTTGATTATTCTTCTAGCTATAAACCCATTAGTGAAGCTACGATATAGATATTATGTAATTTTTTTTCTTGTCTGTGTTATTGTTGCTGCGCCGGCGCCTCGCCTTTATTATGCGTGCCATTCTATTGTAGATAAGAAGATAACTATATAATAATAATAATTTTAAATTCATCATATGTGTTTATTATAGAATATAATAAGTTGGTAACAGAAATTAGTTGAAACGCAGATACTGTTTTCTAGATAACTCATTTTACAGATTTCTTTATATTTTTACTTCTCTACTGTACTCAATTTTGTATTAAAACCGGTATATATATATATATATATATATATATATATATATATATATATATATATATATATATATATATATATATATATATATATATATATATATATATATATATATATATAATATTGTTGGAAATCATTATCAAGCATATTTCCAAACATAATCATATGAACGGGTAATTCATGTAATTAAAGTCCTTACAACGCTATGGGGCCAGTGAATCCATGAAATGCTAAATAGTTCTTCTCATCTCAGATAGCTAAAAAACATAGGGAAATTTACCAAAATATGTTGTTCTAGACTCAAGCTTGTTCAGCCTACTAGTATCCATTTCTTGTACCGTTTTATTTGGCTGCTAACGCTTTATCTCAAGCCTTATCGAAGTTATCAAAATTAAAAAAAAGAAATATAGACACAATAATTGCATTTACAGTCACAGACACGAATACGATAAATACGAATACAACAACAAACAATTATCGATTAAATTGCAGATTTCGTTGGAATTTTAAGTATAATTCTTTGAATTTTATCTCTAAATCTATTTTATTATTTAAATCCATTATCTTCCTAATCATCGTAAAACGTCATAATAAATATCACGTAATTGTACATATTTTTTTTTATCAAAAAAAAAAGAGGATATTATGCAATGATATTATCAACATTCGCAATTTACAGTAGCTGCGTTTATTATCTGTGTGATTTAAATTCTAATTTTATATATGTATATATATATATATATATATATATATATATATATATATATATATATATATATATATATATATATATATATATATATATATATATATATATATATATATATATATATATATATATATATATATATATAAGGTTCAATCAATCCCGTATGTCCCTGTGAACGCGACGGCGGTGGGTTCGATTCCCACTTGAAGGATTTAGATATTTTTATTAACCCGCTCTGAAAATATGAGGTGCGGCGTTAAGTTCCACCATTCAACACTTAATGTCTCAAAATCGGACAGAACGTAGAGAAGCGTGTGTCCTTACACTACCTTGCGAAGTAAAATATTGTTAATACTATTATGATACATTTTTATACTTCATATGAAATAATCTTAACAACAAGAGTAGAGATTAAAGATTGATGCCAATTCTTTGAAATCAATATGTTTACAGAAAAAAATCATTTTTATATTAAATTTACTATTCAACTTTTGGTCATATCGACTTATCAGATTTATCTCGGATGCCTATATAGGTATGAAAAAAAAAGTGTTTTTTTACGAGATTGATAACAGATAATTTAACGAGTGCTTATCTCCACTATTAAGATGGCCTGGAGGTGCGATGCTTCGCGGATTGTCCTCACGATCTGTTTTATCAGATCAAAAGTTGTCAAGAACTTTTGTTGTACATCGCCTGTGCTAGCGTTAGAATGTGACATTTTGTATTGCATGCATTCTGAATAAAAATATACTCTGTACGTACAAAATATTATTAATTACCACCGTTTTATTCTAAACAGTTATAATAGCAGTTATATTTCATAAAAAAAATTAAGCTTAAAATTACACTTTTCTATGATATAGTGCGCCATAGAAGCATTTATACAGTATTTTATAGCATCCAATGAATACTTTCACATGTTACAATTTTGATTTTAATTTCAATACTGATACTAATTACCCAGCACGAGTTATCAGATCATTTATTTTTAATGTGCTCTAATGTTAATAATTAGATGGTCGATGGGACCACACGCTCGTCATGGCGCTTTCTGTTTAAAGGTTAATCGTTGTTTAAATCACCTTATTTATATGATAGAAGTTATGATAGAGTTGGGTTTTTGCTCATTTACAGCCTTTGTTATTGTGATTCTGAGCGCATCGCTTGTGATGACGATACTTTATATATTTAGTTGCTATTTAAAGTTTTTTTTTATTATTTCTGCACCATGATGTCTATCTTGAGGGAATGTAGTGTTAAAATATTCCTTTCTACACTTTTTGCCCGTTTTTGCGACATTCAGTGGGATCCGGCGGTCTGCGGAACTCAACGCCGCGATTGCATGCAACGGTAAAATAAAATAAATAATTCCCCCATATGAGAAATTAACCCATCACCGTCACATCAAGTCTCACTGCACCACCACCACCAGAAACGTTCTCTTAACATTAAAATTAATTACTTTATCACTCCAAATGAAATACGTACAAATAAAATATATAGATTTTTATCTCATTTACGCTCTACATGTTAATTTGTAAGTAAAAACTGTTATACATTACTTTTAAATTAAATCATATATAAATATATATCTATATATATATTATATGTTTTTTTCTTCTATGCTATTGATATGCGACACACGTTAATTGCCCACAATATTTATTTCATGGCGTGATAAATTATTATAAATAAATAATATATTAAACGTTTTCTTCTAGTTCTCTAGTAATTTTAATATTTTAATTACATTTGCATTGGTATTTATGCTTATGTATAATTGTTATTGGAGAATTTCATTTATATTGGAATATCTAAGGCTGTTTTCAGCTTTAATCTATATTTAAGATATAGTAGAGCAGCAGAGACAATTTCAATCACTATTTTCTCCGATTTCGGTTTAAATTCGGTGTATTATGTGTTAAGTGACTGAATTCAGTGTTATTAGAGAGGTATAATAAAATACAAGTATATATATATATATATATATATATATATATATATATATATATATATATATATATATATATACTATATATATATATATATATATATATATGTATATATATAAAGTATCAACTGCGAAACGAACCCGCAATCGAGACTACGTTCAGCCCTGCTATGTCTTTTATATATGTACTAGTATGCTAGAGAGAGACTCTTGATGAATCCCGCGTTCACTGCCACCAAGCCCCACTAAGTTTTACTTCCTTCACTCGATGGTATCAGCGTCACGTCTTACCAATAATATTTTATCTTTTGTTCATTACTCAATTACGACTTTTATATGGTCCTTAGACAGTTCTCGTTCATTCAAGATGTTGTCTTATTGTATTCATATCATATATATATATATATATATATATATATATATATATATATATATATATATATATATATATATATATATATATATATATATATATATATATATATATATATATAATTGTTGATCATGGATGGACAGGAGGCGCGGGTTCGAGTCGCGAGAAGTTCAAATTTTTATATTTTTTATGCGTTTCTGTAGTGTTTTTCATACCTTAACTTTTGTATAAAATATATAACATATGTAACATATAACATATGTAATATATAACATATATAATAATTACTAAAAGTTAAAAAACAAAACAATTTTAACATATCCTATTGGTTAAAAAATAACTAAAAATGGTGTGACAACGGTTTTATAATAAAACATATAAACTATTCATAATATATAACTATAATTATAGCTACAGTTATCACACATCTCACACGATGGTATCACTGTCACGTTCCGTCTATCTCGTCTCTATCGAATCTTGAGATCTTCCTCCCGACATATGTGCTTACGTTTTTCATACTGTTATTATTTTAAAAGACTGTTGGTATTAAGTTATTTTTTTATTTGATTTTTTTAGAATGTTTGAAAGAACTAGATTGTGATAGGTTATTAAGTTTCAATGAATGCTATTTTTTTTGTAAGTTAGTAAAAAGGATTTATATATTATAAGATTTTGGTGTTCTCATATATTTATTATCTGTTATGTTGTGTTAATTTTTTTTATATAGTATTAGATAAAAGGTTTACATTGATTAACGTGTATGTTACAGGCATCCCCTCTTCCCCCTGCTGGCGCTGATTTTTGAAAAGTGCGAGCTGGCCACATGTACCCCCCGGGATCCGGGGGTGGCCGGCGGCGACGTTTGCTCGTCTGAATCATTCAACGAAGATATTGCGGTCTTCAGTAAACAGGTAATTTATACTTTTTAATACTTCTTTGTTATTGATGAAAGCCAAATTTATAATCTACCAAAAAAAAAACCCACATATGTACGAAAAAATATGCAGATAATATACAATTCTAATCAATCATCAACCGTCAATACAAGTTCTTCACTCGCTTTTTATCGGGCATTGTGAAAAAAAATATAAAAAAAACCTTATGAATACTATTGGAACGAAATAAAAACTGATGCCCTCCCAATTCGATTCCATACACAAAACCCATTTAGAAACACCATACGAAAATTACTCGCGAAAGAGAGAATGCAGGGCTGAATAACTTTGTGGCGACGCACCTGCCTCCATTACCCATCAGAATTAAAAAGGAAAAAAAAGCGCGCCAACGCATTCGGATATTAAAATGTCGCAAAATGGCGTCCCGTAAATCAGCAGCGGCAATTTCTTCGGGCTTTAATAACTATAAAGCGTAATTAGCAACGGAAAATCAGTTATTGGTTTGCGTTTGCGTTTGTGTTCGCGTGGGCGACGTATCGATTGTTTACGGGCTGTCGGTCAGCTAGTACCGTCGAATATCGATATCAATATGTTCACAATCGATTTGTTACGTCCAGTTTTAATTTTAAACTTGATATGCAATTTTTAATCTGTGTACCGCTTGGTTAAGGCTTAAAGTGTAATATTTTAAATTTCTTCTTTTTTTTTTGCACAACGTAAATGCAAGTTATTATAAAAAGTGCCTACATGTTTTAATAAATTTTCGAGTTGTTTCCAATCGTTTACGTTCTCGTAAAGTGGCCATCAATATTATTATGTTATTGGCAAAATTAATAAGCCCGTCACGAATCTCCGGAACAAAAATTAAATTGAATTCTCCATACATATAATTGAACATAGTAAATTGTATAATATTAAATATATTGGTATTATTTTCCGCAGCAACGTTTCCAATATTTCATTATGCGGTTCCGGTAATAAATACAACAATGTAAATCAGCAATAGCATCTATTATGTGAGTGAAAAAAAAAAAAATTTAAATGGAGTCATTTTGTACCGATTCGGTATTGTGTAGTACCTGGTAATCTGGCAACTAAACCGACAATCATCCAGATATGTTATTTTCTTATAAATTTATTATAACCGCAACCTGTTTGTATAATTTTTTTACGGAACGCCGCGAATAGGCGTTGACATGTTGCGGTGGAATTTGAAATAATTTTGACGTCTTCACTGACATTAAAATGTCAAGAACACCGGAAGTGAGATTTGTACGAGCGTATTTTTAGCTCTTAACCGCACAATAATATTATTGATACGTTATCAGTCAAAGACTTATGTGAACTAATTATTGAAATATAATGTATTTATGTTTACAATATTGCAAAGTGAAGTGAACCCCGGGGTTAGGCGATAGCTGGCGCAGATAGCGTGTCAGTGTCATGGAACTGACCGGCTACTCATTATTTACTTATTTACATTGCGTTGACTTAGGCTAGACAGCCGGAGTGGCGTAGACGAATGTTATGACTTCTTTTTTCAATTTTTATTATGATATAAATTACGAAATCTGTATTCGGCGACAAGTAGTGATAGTGCAATAAAAATATTGTTTACCGATTACGTTGTAAAGTGTCACATTTATCATGCGTCCACATGTAACACGTACAAAAGCTAATCGTTGCTTTTTAATTACTCCAATAAAACGTTTATCGGTGGCGGTGGCATGTGAAATCGCCACAAAAAGAGATAAAAATTCGGACCTCCCTCTCTAGAACACTTTAATAAGCAACGACCATAATTCATCGGCGCACGAAATAAATCATAAACGGTAAAGTGTTTATTTTCAACATACTTAATATGTTATAAATTTATTTAAGTGGCATGCGGTACGATTGTGGAGTGATTGATATAGTGTTCTCTGTGGCGAGCGATCGGCTCAGGAGTGATACTGTCATCCTGCGCTGTCATCGCGACGAGTGCGGCACATCACTAGCTACTACAGCGTAGTGATGTGATCAAGTGAGCGCTCGTCGGCACCGAGTTGCAATGTCAGATTCTAAAGCTTTTTATTGTGCAGCCGTTCAAGGTGCTAACTAGTTTTTAATAAAAACAAATACAGATCAATTATACGTCAAGTGCTTTTATAACTGTATTTATATTCGCGTGTATAATTTGTATGGAATAAACAAGCCCTACTCGTGTTTCGAGAACGTATCAACTTGTGACATTTAATCAATTCAAATCGAATCTGGTTAGCCTATTTGTCATTTGTCAAAGGAAGTATTATATTTGGAAGTATTATAGTAGCTATTTACTGATATAATCTATGTTTAGAGCGCACGAGAAGCCCGTTACAATATTAAAAATATTGTAACAAAAAAAATGGCGGCATTTTAATTGCTATAGTATCATAGTTGGCGCCAATTCATCCGCGAAGTAATTATAATACTTTTACTTTACTTTTCTTTTGTGTATCTGTAACTGTATACGAGTACCATATCTGGCGATGTAAGAAGAGGAATCTACTTTTACCTAATTGTCGATATATTTCTTAGAAGTCTAACAGTTTTTCTTGTCAACTATTGATCGTGATGCAGTGGGACATGGACTGATAGCAATCGCATTGGTGGTGGGTTCGAACCACACTTGGGCGTTAAGTTCCGCCACTTTATACCCAATGTTTCAAATTCGGCCGGAAAGCGGATAGCGGAGTGTCTTAACACTAAGTTGTCTATTTTCTGATAGGAAAGTAAAGAAATCTTATCAATTAACTTATATATATATATTTTATTACCCAACAAGTCGTAATTTTAAAATATTCAAAAAATTAAAACAGTTTTATATTTGTATGTAATAAAAGATATCAGGTTCCGGTTTTATAACTCATTAAAACTATAGAAAACGAAAGCAAGTAAGTGGGATAATCTCATTCCAACGGCAGATGTCTTGAAACACACTTGTTCGAGAACTTTTTCTTTTGCGTAGGTACCTAGTGTCTACCTAGTATTTATATAAAAGCTTATAAAATTTTACTGTAATCAAGCATTCTTGTCAGTTAAATTAAATTTTATCTGAAAAAACTTTAAACCTTTAATTTTGGTGGAGAGCTTAGAACACTGTGTCTTGGCCTGCTATAAAAAAAACAATTACGTCTGAAATTTAAAATAAAAAACTTTATGAATATTCAAAATGATTGACTTCTATTCTTGATCAATTTAAAGTATATTCTTATCGGATCGTAACTTTTCATTTTTATTGCCATATATATATTTTTAAGGAAACAGCACATTTTAAAAAATAAATAATAATAAGTTTCTTATAGTATTAATTGTACCTCTTAAGTTTGGTTAATTTTTGTAGATATTTCTGCTTCATTATAAACGTACTAAAAGGTTTTTTGATGTATATCAGTGGCTAGGGCTGGCAAGGTGTGAAAATATGCAACGATGTTTATTATCAATGAATAAATTAATTTTAATAATATCAATTAACAGTTGTATTTCGACATTTGTCATGGACATGCTAACGAATGAAAATTTATTTATAGTATCTGTTACACATATATATATATATATATATATATATATATATATATATATATATATATATATATATATATATATATATATATATATATATATAACCAAATCTAAATAGGTAATTCTTTATACATTTTTCTTTATGTATATTTCCGGTACATAATAGACCGCAACTTAATGAGAGCTTCAGTAATCATTATGCTAAATATTGCCTTAATAGGTTTCTATTCAGGAATAACATAAATGAGGCATAAAACGTATCGCCAGTGTATCTTATGTAAATAAGTGCCTATATTGAAACTAGTACAACTAAAAGTTAATAGAATATTACTAAGGTTGCGTCGACTTTACATAATCTTACAAAATCAATCGCTTTAAGTGTTTGGACCTATTGTCTCTGCCAGTTAACGTAGTATGTTGTGTTAAAACTCTCTGCTCTCTTTTTGCCCATTTCAGATAGACTATATCTAGTAAAGGATGTTTTTTAACTATACATCTCCTTTAACATAGGATTTGAACTACACAATCAAACTGGATGAGTTTGATTGTGTTAAGTCATTTCAATGCCGTTAAGTCATTTCAAATTTTACTCCGTACATATCTAGCAGTATAGGCGAGACTTGACACTGTGCCTTGTGCAGAGCGGCTCAAAGAAAATAATTCCCCCGAACGAGAATCGAACCTACACACATCATGTTTACAATCGTATACGATCACTCCGCCTGTATAGCGTAGATTATATGGCCGCGTTAATTACCCACACAAAAAACCAATGCGTACAGTAATCCAGCTATATAATATTATAATTAAATGAACTAGTAAAAAATATAGCAATGCACGCACTGTACATACACTTGAAGATAATCTATTTGTAGATATCTTGATTTAGAAACCAGGCTTATACAGCGCGTGTCGATGTCTGCTCGCAATCTACACGTCATTACAACCTTATATTGTATGGGTTTTTTTTTCTCCTAACTAAACTCCTAACTAAATAATAGTTTTAATGCAGTGAATCATATTTATGTTTCTTGTGCGGAGAACGAAGTGTTTTGACTTGGTGCGGAGATTTTCTCTGCTCTCTGCCCTGTAAGGTGAATGTGAGATAAAGCGTAGATTTCATTAATATAATTAAAAGGCGATAGTAATTCAATATACTTATCTCTTTTGATATCAAAAACAGGTATGTAGGTATATTAATTCAACATGCGCTATGTTTTTGTTAATAGACACCGTACTATTATAATCGATATGTCCGTTTGTATACAATATCAGTTGTTAGTTCTGAATCCAGGTCAACATGATCTCTTTATATATTTAAAACACTGTCTTTTCAAAGAATTGGCTAGATGAAGTGTAGATCTCGATCTAAAATTTCTCTTATATGTTCGATAAGTATGAAATAACTATAATAAATTTAAAGTGAAAGTGTCTACAAATCGAGAGTTCCATTTTATTCACTAGCTCTCGTTGTGTATGCCAATTACAAAGGACATCTATAAGAGCAATAGTTACATCTGTCTGTCATTGTTATGGGATTTGAACGCGCAATTTAAGCTCTTTGTCGCCATGATCCAATTGGATGTTTTGGCGCGGATACAGAATAAATAAATGGTACAGACAACACGCAGCTGCGCTTGCGCAGGGTTGCTAAAGCCATGCTATTATAATAAAATCACAAGAATTTACTTAACTAATGTATTGAGATTAGAAGTTATCACGATTATTGTCCATTTTATATATACATTGTATTGTGAGGTGTTTCTAAAAGATAAGCAAAGTCGCATGATGTATCTAGTTTAAGATCAAATTGATGGCCCTGATTCATCATTAGCCAAGCGCGCCAGAGTGGAACCGCAATAAGATACGTTTTTTGCGTCCCGCTCGCACGCAGTCGTCTTTTTTTAACGCATCGCCGATTCCATTTCATCATCCCCTTCGATTTAGAATCGCAATTCCGAATTCCTTACACATTTCCTTCGAAATTTACTTCTGGTTTGGGCTTTTTTTGTTTACTGCATTACTAGAATACGAGATGTAATGTGTTTTAGCCGACTTCCAAAAGGAGGAGGTTCAATGCCACTCTTTCACAGCCAATCGTTAAATGATAAACTTATCTTGTGTTTAATGTGTATTTGTAATATAAAATGACAGAATCAAGCTATGGAAGGATTAAATGTTATTATTTCTTTGGTTAAAGTAAAGTGTGGCGTCAAATTTTTACACTCAAGTACATTTTTACAATGACTTGTGCTAGAAATTTGTAAAATAATAAAAAAAAAATTAAAATGTAATCAAATAAAAAAATATTTCGATATAAACGCTAAATGGATACAATCGATATTTTTATTTTAGTTTTATATGTTCCTCTATAACGATTTCAGTGAATGCATATTTAAATGTCATATTAACTTAACTTATTTAAATGTCACGTAAGTGGTCATGTTTATTTCTATATACATATACCTACTGCAAGTTGGCCTATACAGTCAATATATATATATATATATATATATATATATATATATATATATATATATATATATATATATATATATATATATATATATATATATATATATATATATATATATATATATATATATATATATATATATATGTATATATTGACCAAGCTGTTGACCTAGAAATTACTGAGTTCTAAGTAACAAAAGATGGCTACCAAAGATATGAATAGGACGTATAATTGACGTAATGCCTCGATTTAAACGTATTTAATGTATGAGAGATACCTGCAGTTTGTCTGTTTGTAGGTTTGTAATTTTGATTTCTATTTTGTATATAAGCAAACTTGAAGGATAGTGCAAGTTCATTTCCTGGCAGAGTTTACATTGAAATTAGTTTTCTCGAACACAGATATGCGTGATAATGAGAAATATTAACAATTTATATATATATATATATATATATATATATATATATATATATATATATATATATATATATATATATATATATATATATATATATATATATATATATATATATATATATATATATATATATATATATATATATATATATATATATATATGTATCATGTCTTCCAACAGGAAACGCGTTTTACATTAAAAGCTAAAATATATTGAAATTAAATATAAAATCGCCGCAGGAGGTCCCGATAATTTAGAATTTAACAAATGCTGTTCAGGTCCAATAAATTATGAGTTCGTTGACACAAAAAAATGCACGATTTAAAGGAATTTGCTTATAAACTTTGTGTTTTGAACCCCGGTACCATGCGATAGCGTGTGCGACTCAATTAGCAGACACGCCGTGCCGACTCGCATCGCGTTTTTGTACGGCTAAAATGGCATTAATACGCCGATGGACTAAACAGCCTTCTTTCAACACAACGTCACTTTAAATATACAATGTCCAATTTTAATTTTGAAAATTATTTAAGCTTTTAAGTCATTTGTCTGGATTTTTTAATTCTATAAATAGTCATTACTTAGCTTAGTTCGTTTTTAAATTGTAATCCGTTATTTTGGCAAAGACCATTCCTATATAATGCCCATATGACAGATAAAAACAGATCTGAATCTCTTCAAATTAAACCAAAGAGAAAAAAATAACGGCTTTAGAGCAAAGGCATAAGCTTGTAATTATAAATCTAATTATTATATTTTTAGTATCGCAGCTATGTGTCAGGTTGTTACTACCGTTTTGGTAACGAACAAAACATAGGCACAGGACAGGCGGTGGAATGACACTTTTTGCTAAGAAACCTTGCTATAAAAATGAACGTTAAATGAGTATTAATTCGCAGTGGCTAATAATGACATAAGTGCACTAGGTTCAGATACAGGTTGTTGTTTTTTTTGTATTCCACATTGATCTAAGCTCGATAGAGTGATCGGATAGTTGTATTGATTGAAAAATTCCAAGGGCCTATTTGTTTCTATTCTTTTTTTATTTAATTGCGAACGTTTCTGCATACTCTTATATGGATATGTTTATGTTGGTTTTCTTTTTTTTTTTTGCTAAGAAATCTTCGAGTGCTTAAGTTAAATATTTATCTGGTTTTATTGCTTTTATAGTCGTTGGTTTTGGTCCAGTTGAGTGATCAACAAATATATTATCTATGTTCACTTTAAATTATATAACAATGTCAAAGGTTAGTTATATTAAAAGTTACGTGCGAATATAAAGGCGACGGTCGTGGGTTCGATTCTCCAAAGTAAAAAAATATTTTCTTGTTATACACGGTGAGAAAAGCGAAGAACTGTGTCTTTACACTTGGTTCCCTCTGCCTATCCAGCTATGCGGAATACAGTGTGAAGCTAAATAAATATTGCTCTTAATTATATCAGATTGTTATATAAAGATGTAAATGTAAAACACTCTGTATACATTAATTTTAATTGTACAGGCCGCAAACGCATTCCAGGCACACGTCCTGATTTCTTCACTATTAACCGATTTTATAAATGAGCAGTTAAATGTGGCAGTGGACCTGATTGTTGGAATTTGCGTTCAACTTTTTAAATGTATACTTGCCCATTCATGACTTATACTGTTAATACTAATAAAAATACTAATGGTATCTCGACACAACTTTCCATTTTGAGCTTTAATTCAGAAACATCGATTTTTGTCTATACTTAAAATCAATTAGTATCGGGTTTTAACTCAATACGTATCAATGTCAACATTGCGTTAATAATCGTTTCCCAAAGTAAAAACCATTAAACGCCAATCGATCCTTTAAGCCTTCGCCATAATTCCTAAAAATAATAAAAAAAAACACACTCATTATGTATGTGACAGGGTACGGGCGCCCCTGTTGACTAAGACCAGCACAACTTGGCACTTTACAACCAGCATATTCATATAAACGTACTATTATCGGTACATATTTGTAGGCTAAGTCATTTTGGTCGCGGTCGATGAGACCAATGTAAAATGATATCCTATTTTGTGGACTTTGAAGGTGACTGGAGGTCTTGGGTAGACTGAGGGTAAATAAGGGACTGCCTGTGGGGGTGTTACGACCAGTCAGAAGCAGCTGACGTGGATTAGGGTGTCTTTACCTACAAATATGGGGTAGAAACGTTTTCGGTGCCTAATGTTTATCAATTGTATAGTAGATGTGTTTAAATTTGTTATAAACACAAACTGAATCAATTTGTGATCACACTTAGTTAAAAGAGAGGACTTAAATGGTTTTTTCTTCAATGTAATATCCGGATTTTTATTAATTATTTATATTGTTTAAAATTTATTTAGAGTTATTTAGAATACGCTTAGAAATATTGAGAATTTATAGTATAATTTATAAAATAAAACTAAATTTGGTTTTTCTATAAATGATTCATGTTAAGCATTAAAGCACTCAAACTAACCACATTCTATAATCAAAGTATATGACAGTCAGCGCCACTACACTACTATTTAGTAAATTCCCTTGAAGGGACGTTGATAGCTGTACATAAATGTGAATAATTTACATTTTTGAAATAGTAATGGCATAAAAAAATTGAAAACAGACGACTTTTACCTCTAAAACTACTTTTAGAAGGTATATATATCATTCGTACCGTCTTCACCCCCGTATGTTCCGTACATACATACATATTTCACCCCGATCAAATGCCCTATAATTCCAGGCCTTAGCCAATTTGCGTGATACCCTAAGTCTAGAAATTACAGCCCATCATAGTTTTAATTAAACCTTTGTAGTTTAAAATTAGATATTACTTGTTACTTAATTGCAGTCCGCGTTTTTCATTTAAAAGCATTTTTTTAATCTTTTACGTTATAACTGAGCCATGAAATGTAATTAAGTGAGCCTTTTGATCATTTACCTATTATATGTATGATATTAAAATGGTACCACCATTTAGTACGGTGGTCGTTTTCTTGGCTGTTAAATTGATGGTATCACATTTGATTCTTGTGCTTGTTATTATTTAAAAAAAGAGTCTTACTAATTTTTTTACTTACGTAAATCTCTATGGTAAATATTGCTATATTTAAAATAAACATACACATAGTTCTGGAGATCAACTTTTAAATTTATTTTTATTTATTTATATTAATCTATTCACTTACGAAGAGAACTTTGTATTGCTAAAGTATAACAAAAGTTATCCCCAAACCATAGTGTGAAGGAAATTCGTCACGAAGAAGCTGTTATTTGTAGTAGATCAATCAAGATTACGTACCCCTTCTGCGTCCAGGGTTGTAATTGTTTCATCAATGTGTCGATGATTAGGGGCTGGTAATGGCGAAATCTTGTAATTTGTTTTGAGCCCCCGCTCTGGTGTTAAGAATATCTTACGTTAATCTGATGTTATTAGACGTTTAGTTCATAAAATTATACTTTTTTCTTTATTATTTTGATCTATTTTTTTTTTGTAATAAGGAAGTTGTAGTTGAGAGGTGTCATTGCCCGCTCCACTTTTTGTACTAGCTTCTGCGCCAGCGCAACTCTACACAAAATTTTGTTTAATCAATCTTCATGTGTATCTTATACATTAAAAAAAATAAGCCTTTATTGCTGCTAAAAAAAATAATCTTACAAATTTAATCATGGCTCTATCTTTCGTATCTCTCTATCTTTTGCTAATATCATCCGTTATGGACCAGCCATTCAATTCGTTTAAAATCAGTTATTGATTTGGTCTATTTTCATGGATTTTATCTTAATATATGGCCAGTCTATCTCCATTTTAGAGTCCTACATATCCTTACACACCTCATTTTATACATTTACCCATTATTTAATATTTTATCTCATTTTATTCTTAATATAAATTAAATTAAAACATTAATGTTAACACAAAGTTTTACTGTACAAAAACATTGTGCATAGTTTTCCAAGTCACTTGCATTCTAAATATTGTCTATTGGGTTGGGTCCGACTTCCCGTTTGCTGCTGGTAAGATAAATATCTTTATGGACGAGTTTTTACTTTGTCTAGAGATCGAACTTGTGATAAACGATCAAGTTTCAACGTCCATTGCTGATTGTCACTTGATAAATACTAAGGTACCGCTTTTTTATCACGCTAAATACACACCTATATTGTTATATAACTAAAATATTCCATAATAAAATAAGTTATAAGCCATACATTTTTCTTCACTTTTAATAATATACCAATACACTCGATAACAAATTCCAAATTAGAATCACAGTATTCGTTTATATGCACCATAAGTTAATGTTTATATGCAAATAATGCATCCATTCACGAACCCTTTGAAGGTATTAACTTTAAAAATTATATTAACAGAATGGCAAAACTCATTTTGTCCCGCAGATAAGTTATTAAACATAGGACCATTACACTTTAATTTCTAGCCCCGCGGGATTTGGGGTGGTGGTGGAATTAAAAAAGGGCACCCAAAACGAGGGTGCCCAATACCGAACGCCGAACGTCGAATATTAACTTATTCATAATGCGGCACGATAGCTTGTACGTGTGCAGTTGCCATAGGGTTACTTTAACTATGGAATCCGTATTTGTTCTCGTCAGCGTTGTTTAAAAATTGTTTTTTTCACCGTCGAAAAACACTTTGGCCCGTTTATTTTCGTATGGAGCGTGTACGAGTGCTCTGTTGTAAACACGGACGCTTATGAATACAATGTTTGTTTGCAACCTCCTTAGCGGTGAAGTCATGGGAAATATTGAGGGTTACCCTCGATTGTGATTGCTCTTAATGAAAACGTTTAGCTGTTTACCTACTTGAATGTGCCTGTGTTTATTTTGAATTATCACACATGGATTCATCTGTACGGTACACTCTCGTACATTTAAGATAATAAGATAGCAATCAGCTTCCATACCTCAGTCAGGTACGCAACCCGCAACCATGTCAGACGTAAACTGTTACAAATTTTATATATTTAATATATCTAATATTTAAGAGGATTTTTAATAATAACATACGCTATTTAAAAGTTCAAATAACAATTTTAATTTTTTTGTAGTTATTTACAAAGAAACATCTGCCTTTTCATAACAGATTAATCCGATGCATCTTAAGGCGTATACAAAATGTAATCTATCATTTGGATTCATGAGTTCCAAACGATACAAGGTTTTATATGAAAAAATATATTAAAGATATTAAACATTTCATAAAATAACAATATATATATATATATATATATATATATATATATATATATATATATATATATATATATATATATATATATATATATATATATATATATATATATATATATATATATATATATATATATATATATATATATATATATATATATATATATATATATATATATATATATATATATATATATATATATATATATATATATATATATATATATATATATATATATATATATAATATATATATATATATATATATATATATATATATATATATATATATATATATATATATATATATATATATATATATATATATATATATATATATATATATATATATATATATATATATATATATATATATATATATATATATATATATACATGTACATACGGTATTCTATACACGTTCTTGGGTATAAAAATAGTAGAACTAGTCTATAATAATTGCTTTATAATTTTACTTGGATATAAATAAATCCCTAGACGATCATAACAGTAGTTGGCTACCTTAATCGTTGAAACAATATTAGTGGTTTGGAATGATGTTATTACTTGCACTTCATTCTACTCGACTGCCCCGGAGTGAGTCATTATGCACCACCTTTATAACCCTGCTTAATTCCTCCACAACCCTCTGAACGCGTTAATGGTCGAAAAACTGACCTTCTGGGCTGAAATGACCCCCTAGGGACCGGTTAAATACTCAACTAACGCAGCGAAAGTATTGCCGTGTGAGGATGCGTGATTTGCACAGTTTAATCTTCTGTAAATTTTATAAAATATGTTTGAAATCACGTTTATTTGTTTATTTGGTTACTTGAGATGTTCATGAGTAAAGGTTCATGATTTTTAATATTATGTCTATTAATATTAATGTTAGAGCAAATAACTATACCCCGAATGATGATTGTCCACAGTGACAAAGATGCTCGAGCGAAAAGGCCTAATTGCCTAATTTTGACAGTCAATCGTTTCATCCAAAATAATATGTTCCATAAACACAAAATTACACGTTCCGGACAACTGTCAAAATGGGATCACGCCTACTCAGGTTTTATAAATGAATAAATCAAGACCGGCGTCCGTTAGTGACAAAACTCACATCAAAAATTACAGGTCACAAATCGTCACAGACCACGGCCATAAATCAAGTTAAATTCTTTGCGCGATAAAAAAAACTAAGCAAACACCCTGGCCCAGCCGTCGTCTACCTGCTCTCGTATCTTTTGAATACTTTACTTGTATTAAAAATAAAAATTTCGAACACACGAATTTTGGGGCAAAAAACGCACGAAAAACTCTCCTTTCATTTCGTCCGTCTCTCTCATACTTAGTTTATTATCTCGCTCTAATGGGGATAACGCTTCACAGACACTGAAGTGCCATTTGAAATTTCTGACTTAGATTAGTCCCTTCCCATACTTCGCCATGTGTTTCACATAACCAAGAATACGATTTCCGATGAATTTCCTTCGAATCGAACTATTAGAATAAACATTCCAAATGACGTTGGAGATCAGCTACAACGCTGATCGAATGTGGGCCGAGCGAGTTCCGAAAGTTGCGGTACAATTTAACTCCACTTCTATAAACTGGCAACCATTAAAATATTTATGAATTCCAGTTAGTTATGAATACTTTTCTATCATTTGCATATTTATGGCGCAGACGACACGAGGGTTAAGCAAACAAAAGGTCCCGTTCCGTCCCACGTCTAAGTTCTTTTAATTCCAGCTCCGAGTCGTAACAAAAATTACAAAAACCAAACCTCATTTTATATAGCCCCGTTTATGGTTACAATATTCAGTAGGTGTTGTTCTGTTAAGAAAAATTTATGACTTTTTTTGTTCTCCCCGAGGAAAAATGAGTGATATCTGACGTTTACAATTGCGTCATAAAGACGTTTGTTCATTGGGTCCCTTTGTAGCGGCAGTGAAGCTGGCGAAATAAATGTATTCACACGTCGTTGTCCTCTAGGTGATTATACGCGACCGCGGAGTCGCCAAAACAAGCGAGAGCGGGAGCTGCGCCGCCACCGCCACGTGACCGCGGCGTCGCACGCGCATGCTATAAATATAAATTTTGTTACAGAAAGCCCCATGTTAAAACACTATAATTTTGAACATGAACTACTTCAGTAGCCGAGTACCGGCCAAAGTTTTTAGGCGAACGTAAAATAGTAAAAAAGAAACAAATCACCTGCGCGCCATCCAACGTATAAAAAGTTATTAAATAGGAGGCAACTTAACTAAATTACAAAATTCAACCTTTACGCATTACAGAATAATTAAGCGCGCGGTGCTCTGCGCCGGCGCTCAAATGTATATCCTATGAGAGCTTTGACAAGCGTCAGAATGGCCTGGAACGATTGATTTATTAAAACACCGGTGAGATCGATCGAAGAACATCTTAGGTAGCCTTTCCATGCTTTATTTTATCTTATAAATAGATTTTTTATCACAAATTATAGGGTACCTCGTTTGGTAGCGATTTTGATGGTCGCGACCACCGATATGTATGATAATAAGTACCGTTTAAACGGTCATTTCATTATACACCGTAATATATGGTTAACAGGGTCCCATATCAACCGTCCAGGTAATGTCCACTTCGGTATTCGATTATAACCTTATAAATTTAATTGAAGGTTCCGTATTTTAATTTAGCCAGGTAGTCCAGTGTCGTGAAACGACAAACAATTATCCCTATTTTTTCATCTACACACATATATACATAGCCTGAGTAGCTTTACTCTATACTATTCACATAAATATTCAACGAGCTGTGATTTGAACCCATTAACATCGATTTCACTGATGCTTGTCCCAACTGAACGACAATGGCATACTTAATTTATTTTAAAAAAAAATCTGGGTTATGACGATCCTATCAATGTATCTTTACGCGTCTTTAGCTCTTAGGGAGCGCACAAAAGGGCTAACACGAAGCATTTATTCAATTATACAAACAATGCGATTTTTCGCCTGAAAGTATACAAAGGAATAATAAAAGCCAGGTACACACTACGTCACGGGGAAAATGACAGTTGTCACCAGACAAAGATATTTTGGACGAGTCAAAAGTTATAGTCGAATGTGTTTATTTTTATGGGATTTTTATAGTATGGGTTGTAAAATAGAAATTCTTACATAAAAAATGAAATAATGGATGCACTTAATCTGTCCTCGTCGATGTATACAATATAGCTGGAAACAAGGGAAACGTCGTATTTCACTTAATTTTATTTGTTTCTAAATTACAATAATATTACTTTATTATTTGTCCTCTAGTTTCTAGGATAGGCTTTTTTTAATAGAAACTTCTGATTCAATTATAAATAAAATTAAAATTGTGTTATATATTGTTTCTTAGTAATACACATACAGATACAACAAAGAGTACCTGTTGGATAAAAAAATTGACATTTTTCATATGTGGCGTATATGACACTATACTTTAAAAGTGTGCAGTTAGTATTTAGATGGAAAAAAAAATAGTAATAAACCATACAATTTTTTATCATACAAACTTAAATAGTGAAAAAATACAATTTCACATTGAATAAGCTGATATGTTTGACCTTTGGATTTACCCACTAAGCGTTTTTATAGAACCTACGACCGTTACAGAGGCATTTTACATTAATGAAGGGCTACTAGACAACCATAATTATGTTACATTTTAATACATTTTGTAATGAACTTATATGGATAGTTGCTCTAGTACTGTTGTTGGTGTAATTAATGAATCGAAAGATCGTGGGTTCAAATCCGACAGTAACAATTGTACGGAACAGCACCTACATATTCCAACAAGAAACACTATTATTTAACATATTCAGTAAAAAAAATATATCAAAATAATTAACGTTTCACATAAAACTTTAAGCAAGAAGCTTCGAAAACATTAAAAGAACAATATATTATATAAATCTGTTATTTAAGTATGTACCAATGGATTTTATGTATCTTATTAGCATTTAATTGTCCAAAAGTGGGGGTTTACGGGTCGATGCTTCCCAAAATGAGGGACTTCCTCGCCGGCGGCGGAGGAGGGGCGTACGTGACCTCACATGCCTTTAGATTGGTTATCGAAATGTACAAATTATTGTTTAGCCCAAATATATGGGCTCTTACGTTTTTGTTGGCTTAGAAATAACAACTGGACGTATTTCTTGTTGTTTGTACTAAAAAAATATTCAATAAGGACGCAGTTAAGAATCGCCTGACTGAACTCGATGACTGTGGATTCAATTTCAATATATTAAAAAAAAATTATGAACATAGAATTTGGTCTGGTCTGGACAAAGTTTATTGATACTTGCCATAGAAGGAATATAACTAAGTTAATAAAACGTATTAAATATAAAAAAAAACGTATAAAAACTAAAAAAAAAAATAGGTTTGGTTAAAAAATTAAAATGTATCTTTTTTTTCATGTCTTGTTACAATTATTCTTCATAGAATTTACTTTTTAATAAAAATTGAAAGCCATTTATAATCCGGGCACGGTGCATAGATGCGTGATAGCATCGCATTTCCGGTCAAGTTAAAGGTAAAACTTAAAAAAAATATGGTTCTCATGTCGAAACAGATTATAAAGAAAGCTCTTTTATATCAGTCATCTATATCTTATAAGCTTTTTGCATGAAATTAAATTAAAAATAAATAGTTCAAGTACATAATGATTAACAAAAAAAAGTAATTAACTAAAAAGCTAATATTAGAAGTAAAAATTAAAACATGTTCTAACCCGTTTATGACATGGTCGAAACCTCTTTTGCAATGATTTGTGGAATGTAATCATCGCACTTGGTCACGCTGATAAGATCTTCTGACTTCATTTACTCTATGCGCGGGCGCAGCGAAGCGGGCTTTATTAGCCTGGTGAAGCCACCAGGCTTGTCTTGTAATCTAAATTTATAATTTTTTTTTTAATTTAATTTTAAATTTCTCTACCTTATTTGTTTGTAATTTTACAGTGTTTTTTTATGTAAGAGAAATGTTATTTTTAGAGATACATTTAAAGTGACGAAAGGTGAAGCTAACGTTAAAGCGCATTAGTGACTTATCAGCATCACGCTGTATTCCATGTTTAGCTAGGTAGGCAGAGACCCTCATACTAAGATACTCCATTCCCCATTTTTCGAAATACACTACAATATAAACTTGAAAAATGACAAATGTCAAAATATCGTCAACGTCGGTCGTTAGGTATCCTACGTCCAGATTAAAAACTATTCGAATGCCGATTTTGACCTGGCCTCATCCAATACAGGTGTTAGTGCCAATAAACATTTTGACATGCGATTTTTTTTAATATATAAAGTATAAGTATATAATAATTGTAATTGTATTAACGTGCTCATCTCTCTCCACAGATACGCCAAGAGAAACCCTATTACATAGCAGACCCAGAGGTCGACTCATTAGTAAGTATCCCACAATTTTATTATGTCCTACGTCCTCAAAGATAAATAAATGGCTCCAGTTTAATACGCCGTAAAATAGTGAACATTTTATAGTTCACGTCTCCGGCGACCGAGTAATTTACGATTTGATTAGTTAAAGAGCTGTCTAAAATTAACCGCAGGTAAACGAGGTTCTTCTCAGAATAACAAAATAAAAGAACAATCATCTATATCTATATCTATATCTATATAATTGTTGGTAGGTAGTTATAGGTGTATTGTCACTCGTAAAACTTTGAATCGCACAGTGCGTCCCCCGCGGCTAGCGTGGACAAAAACGTGAAATAAAAAGATGGCGGCCACCCACCGAAGCCGTTCGACACGGATACTTAACCGATTTTTAACAAATAAAATCTAAGCATTACGAATTGACCGGTTGTGGCGATCGCTGTTGACTCAGTTTGGTAAATTGCTTTAATCAAATCGTGCACTTTCTTTTACTATTATTATGGTGTGGAAAAAATGTTTTAAGCGATCGGAATTTAGTAGGCGTCGAGAACAGAACAAATTAATTACAGGGGAATAAATCATGGCATTTAAAGTCGAAACAGTAGCGAGGCTTGGTGCCAGATTACCTGCTCCACTGATAAGCTACATTGATGCTCGTCAACCTTTAGATAAGGACAAAATAAACTTAAAGTACATCCGGGCTGAGCAAACTTACGAGAAATGGTTAAAATATTTTCGTTTCGAACACCGTCATGTGTTGGTGTTGCCACCACATGTGTCATTAGGCTGAGATAGATATGGGAATGAGTTATAATAATTAATTATGGGGTTTCTAACATGAAATTTAATATTTTTTAGTTAAATAATAAAAATAAATATATGACATCAATTTTTACCTTTAAATCATATACCAAATCGAACATATATATCATTTACAAATATAGCGTGATAAATAAATTTAAAAATCGTTACGATTTTGAATCGATTCTTTAAAATACATATGTCACTTACAAAAAAAAAAAATATCAACATTATATTGTAGTTATTGAAATATTAAAAGAAAATTAATTATCCTACAACGCGACGGTTAACCCATTTCTTTTAAGAACCGCTGTGGGTTATTTTAAGCACTCTTGTTACTTGTTTACGGCTATTCAATCGACGTTATTTTAGTTTCAATGGAGCTTTTGAAAAGCGTAATTTCGTTTGAAAGGCGCCATCTTGCGGTGCGTCCGGTAATTGCACGCATTTGGTGTCATCGAGACGACGCGACAAAAAGTGGATTACTAAAAGCTCCTTTTAATTATTTCTTGTATAATATTATACAATATTATTATTATTGTAGAAGTTATATAAAAAATAGACCATTTATTTTACACTAGTTGTTGTTAAATTCACAAAATGATCAAAATTATATCAGAAATATTATCACATTATTGATAGACATGCATACAACACTACGTTAAAGTATATATATATATATATATATATATATATATATATATATATATATATATATATATATATATATATATATATATATATATATATATATATATATATATATATATATAAATATATATATATATATATATATATATATATATATATATATATATATATATATATATATATATATATATATATATATATATATATATATATATATATGTAATTTTAAATACCCATAAAAATTCAATAACTTTACATTAAATAAAAAAAAATATTAGGGAAAATCTTATTCTCGATGTGACAATAGAAACCAAAGCTTATTAGAACAAAATCCAACTAGAAATGCAATTTAAACAAAAGTTTTTTATATGACAATGGTCAAAATTTATATTATTGTTGTTATTGTCTTTTTATATGGCGTTTCGAGCGTGCCAGTATCAAAATTTATGACGAATTAAAAATTTGTGATTGTGACGCAAGCTGTCATTCCACCTGACAGCGTTGTTTGTGCTTAATGCTAGTAGCTCTATCAATGTAATGAGCTTGTAATTTTTAATTTATACTCTTTCCTTTGTAAAATTACATTATTGTTACGTATATAGCGTAATTATATATAATTTGAAATTCATACTGTCTGTTGTTGGCAAATGATATTAAAAAATGATTAATATTACTTATCTATACACTTATTGTTTAGGAATTCAATAGTGCTTGAGTGCACAAGATGATTGTAGATTCTAATCCCATTTGGGGGAACATTTACTTTATTCAGTTATATATAATACAGTTTTATTCGCTATGTCCATAGTAGACTGGGTAGACTGGTATTTTGTTTTTAATACATATTAATAAAAATATATAAATATATAGTATAAAAAATTACAATTTAAAAGTAAATAATATCCTGACAAATTTTATTTGTAAGAATTATGGTGTGAAGTAAAAAAAGCTATGGATTATAAATCTCTTAGCTCTTGTGTGGTCATGGCGTGGCACCATAAAACTAACAACAGATTGTTTTAAATATTTAATAGTCAAACTAACAGTGGGCCATTGACTAAACTATTCGGGACAAGCCCATTCGCATGGTGCTAGGATGACCACAATTTTGGGTATTAATGTATTAATACACAAAGTATCTAAATATTTTTTCAGAATAAAGAATGTAAAAATAACTACTATAGAAACGATAGATGTGAATAAATAGAAAATTATACAATTTTTATTGAAATATGGTGCAGTAGTGTGTGGGTTCGATTACCACTAGGGGGATTTCTTGGTATTTCTTCAGTATAACAGTATAAAGGCACACGAAAAAAAGGCGGATAATAGAGCGTGTTAACTTAGTTCGTTAATACGTTAAATTAAAAAAAAACACATAGTGTTTGACAAATATTAATTCTGCATTTACTATTGAAATAAAGTGATAGTAAAAATTAATTTATTCACAGCACAATATATATTTAATTCAATCTCCACAAGTTTTTCCCATTATATGGATCCTCTATAAAAGTACCCCGTGTTTACTTGGACCACATCTGTGTTAGTACAGTCAGCTAAGCCATCAAGGGTCGTCCGCATACACGCTTCCAACTCATTAGTAACTCATATCTAGCAAACAGTTTAAATTTAATTTTTAAACTTAAATTATAATATATGTTATTTATTTAAAATAGTTTTTTTTTTTAATTTCTAGCTCAAAGTTGCTTTAGGGAGCTTTAAGACAGTGCCATGAGAGGAAATTATTAAGGAAATTATTATTTAGGTTTTTTAAGTTATGTTATTCGGATAATGAGCTTTTTTTTAAATATTTTATAAATGCATTCTTTCCTTGTAGAATGTCGAATATAGAGGGTAAATTATAAATATTATTGCAAGACGCTTTAAACGCGAAAAAAAATATGAATTGATACTTTTGTTTCAAAATACTATATATTAATAAATAATAATAATAATAATATAACTTACTATTATCTCTAGGATTAAATTTATTATACTAAAAAGAACTCCAGAAATTTTAGTCGTGACGGTAGCATATTTAAGTGGCTTGTCAAGCAAATAGATTGGACTGCGTTTATAATGTTGACGGAGCCTCCCTCAAACAAGGCAAACATCTCACTGAGGTTTTTAGAACTTGTATTATCACCCCTAATGCCATTGTAGTAAGGGATTACAAGAGAGTGGCTGTAAAGAGTAAAGTTTGTCCAAAGATATATTCTAATGTCAATATATTTTTATCTGTGGCTGTGACACTGACGCCTGTGCAAACGGACGGTGGCGTCTAATTGATACGACTTTGCACATTACTGTGTGTGGCACAGTATTGTTTAGCCCAGGATCTAATTATAAAAAAAGAAACAATTGTGTACACACTAGGTACGTGTGATCTTATAACCTTGTCTACTTTGCCATAAAGATGCTTATATTACCATAAAAATTAAACGATCAATAATCGATTTTATTTTTATCACAGTGATTTATTATATATTCGCATAAAATTTTATTACAAGCCATATCGTCGTCACAACGTGGTATTTTTATTAAGTTACAATGTATGTTTGTATGTACTTTACTGTATCACAGAACTTGTCTCGGCCGA
This sequence comes from Dione juno, assembly GCA_037127375.1. Classification (NCBI taxonomy): domain Eukaryota; kingdom Metazoa; phylum Arthropoda; class Insecta; order Lepidoptera; family Nymphalidae; genus Dione; species Dione juno. Next base: position 9,148,677 of record JAXRJS010000067.1, read on the forward strand.
TGACACTCATTACAGTAGCTATAAAAAAATATAAAAAAGTAAACTTCCGTCATTTCCGGTATTTACACATAATCTAGTCAACTAATAAAGTCCATCAATCAAAAGGTTAAAATCGGTAAAGAATATTCTGGAAGGCGGCGCACGTCTCGGCAATCAGAAACGAATCATGGCGCTATTAAAACGGCATTACCTCGCTTTTGAGATAGATATCGATTCAAAACCTCGATTAGATCTTCAAACATAGTGGAGATTACTATCTGAAGTACGTATGTGAATAAAGTTTTTTGTCTTACGCCATTATTTCGTTGAGGTGTTAGAAATTAAATTCGTTTTGAGACATCGAGCTTTATCTCATTTTTTTGCTCACAAAACATAAATTCGTTTGAAAATTGTTGCGGCAAATAGGTAGTAATTTATTAGTTATCTTGTAATGGTATAATTTACGCGACATGAGTCACGTCTGAGTTAAAGAGGAACATTTCCAGATTTAATATCGTGCGAGCGCATCCCTATTACCTACGCGCAGCGGGGTTCCGTTGCGCTTTGTGCAGCTCTTTGTACTGACTTGTCTTTGTGTGATTGAGCCCGCTGCTTTCCTACGAGCAACGATAAAACATGTCCAAGAAACTTATTCATACTAACATTACCTTCTTTCTTTCCAGATGGTGCAAGCTATACAAGTACTACGGTTTCACCTATTAGAATTAGAAAAAGTAAGTGATGTTAATGTTTTATTTACGAGGGATTGCACTTGGGGGCGCGCGGGACCGGTTCCGAAAAGAAAATATCACCTGACATTGTCCAGTATCGATTCGATTATCCGTGGGCTCGGGTAACGATTTTGAATCGAGATAACGTATCGATCTCGTGCAAGTGGCGCACGCACACGAGAAGGCAGCACCGGTTACACCTCTAGCTGGAACTTTCAATGTTCTAACTTCGAATTTGTTCCGTCGCGTCGTGCTCTTGCAAACAACTGTCGAGCTCATATGTCACTTATGACTGTATATCTGTATGCCTATTCACGGTCGCGTTTAAATATTGAATATTTAAATTGGAAACCTAGTTCGGTTGTTTCGCTCAATCGGCCAGTCAGGTGTTCGAGCCGTGAATGGGCCGCGTTTTGTGCGTTTGTTTTTCCCTTATTCCATTTCGGCGTTCCGTTGGAGACCGGTCCGGTTGGAGTTCTTGCGTGTGTCGCATCGCCAATTCGCGTCATTATATCCTCGACGGGTAACGGTAACGCGGCAGGACCCACGCTTTTTGCCATCCGCAATCAAATCGGCCGATTCACGCGTACATACTTACTAATTAGACGCATAAAATTCAAATATCCAACAGAGCGTGAGTTGCAGCAACACGGAATCAGTCTGACTTGTCTATAATATGGTCACGTTTGTGCTGAACAACTTCGAGCAAAGTCTATCGCGACGATCTGGTAACAAGATACGTCGCTCCCACAGATTCTTTAAAATTACACGCGCCGGTGTATCTATGTGCCAAGGATGTATGTGGCTCGGAACCAGTAAATTGGTAAAACACTATATACTCGTATTGTATAGTTAAGAACAAAGTATGTAACGAGATAACCCGAAATGTGATACGTCTATACTGGCCGGGGGCGAGATAAATACCATTTAAAAGAATAAAAATAAGAGGTTTAAATTCAAAATATCGGCCGTGGAGCCGCGGGCTGCAGTCAGAAACGGTTCGAGCTATAACTCCTCTTTAGTATGACCGCGGGGAAGTTGTGCATGAATGATAAATTCGAATAATAAGATTTCCATTATAAGTAAATAATGAAATGGAGGTGTTCAATACATTAGTACTATGTGATATACAAATTAACTTATTCGATACATTTATCTTTATATAATATCGATATCTAGAAATATAATAATAAACTCGATTTAGTAACGTATTATTATTTTGTAAAGAATAACATTTTTTGTGCATTGCTCATATCCTATATGTATGTACCTATACGTCAGCTTCTATCTCGTCTATAGTTTTTGTCGAAATAAAAGCAACTAAAAAAAAACGATGCCGTTAGTTGGATCCATTTCCGCTTCACTACACACCGTTCACAGGTGATGTTTTGGAGCTTAAATAATAATTAAAACTTACATAAAAAAATATTCTAGTTCAAAACACAAAGAAGATCGATGATTATAATTGGTATTGTAGAACTTGAATTAGGGTTTGAATAAAAATGTTCTTTTATTTACACGTTTCCTACATTTCGGGAGTAAGCAAAGGCGTAGTGATGAATCACTCGTTGCTTTTTTTTCGGAAAATTTTGCGCAATTCCATGTTGAGTGGCTGTAACTTAACAGCGCACAAACTGTGAACGTACAAACTGACATCATTATATCTATTAATCTCCCTAATAATTCCAACTCACAGTCATCATAATTACTTAATGGCGTTTAAAAGTTAAGACAATTATTCAAACGCGTCTCCAGTTATCTATATACCTACGTAAAGTTTTAAATAGAAAATCTCGTTAAAATTAAAATATCCAATAACATTTTTTTGATTTATGCTTTTAATATTTTAAACATGGCCGCTGGCGGTCACATCGGGCTCGAAATTCGAATCATGGGTCTTTTCGGTCGCGCGATCGGTGATTGGTCCACTTGCAGGTTTTTTTTATGTAGTCTGTTCCCTAATTACGTTATGTGGTAGAATGCCAGATTCCTGCGGTAATGTCCACCTTTATTAGATTTATCTGGCTTAATAAAAAAAAAATAAGAAAAACAAACAAAAATGTACATATTCGTTAGGTATATATATAATGATATATTTTTATCACTGTTGAATCTTTACAAGTATTAAATAAACTTTGTAGAAACGCTAAATGGCTGTTAATAAACCTAACTGATTAGAATGCGTGCTTTTATTTCATATTTTGTTCCTAGCTCGTAAAGTGTTATCTGTAACAGCGTGGCTAAGTGATTTACGATGTAGGTCAGATTTGTTGGTTTACGAACCTCAAACCTGGGACCCTTTACGACATACCTTTATAACTTTAACAACGCACATTAACCCGATAGTGCGACACGATTTCTCTGGTCACTTTCGACTGACGAAAAAGATTTTAATTAGTACACGTTTCATTTAAATAACAAAAAGACAAGTGACTATACGACATTTTAAGTCACTTGCGGTGATTATGCATACATGAATGCTTATTGTTGATTTATATTGATGAATTCCTATTATAATTATGGAGGTGGAGTTAAATATTGTCAGATATCTATTTGCATCAAGTTGAAATTGTCCGAAGAACTAGAAACCTTATCGTAGTGACTGAGTAAGTGAGGTGCGAACCAATCGGGCCTCATTTGAATGCCGGTTCAGGTTTTATTTAAATTAAAAGGAAAAAATATAAAACGGCAAAAAACGTACAAAGGGAACATTCGATGGCCGATCAGAAATGTCGTCCGATGCGTTTTTGCATCTGCCTATGCATATCGTTGTGTGGGTCATTCCAGTGAGTGCTTTTTTTTTGATTTTATGTTTTATAAGCATGATGCGGTTATGGCACAGTTGAAAAGCCTGTGAGACTATATGCGACGTTTTGTAGGTTCAATTCTCACACATAGGGAATCTACAAGGATCTCTATAATGAGAATACCTTAACATGTAATGTAGCAAATAAAAGAAAAAATGAAATGCATATTTCTTATAAAAAGGTTACACTTTTAAAAAGGTTTGCTGTCAAGTCAACTCAGCTCTTTTAAAAAAATAAACGATAGTGACAGTCAAAATCTTTTTTGAAGCCATTATCAAATAAATTTTTCAGTAAAGGTCTCGTTATAATGAAAAATTATTGAAATAAAATTACTATTTTATCTACAATTTAAAAATGAATAAATTTTATGTAATATATATATCATAAATATATTACAATCTCCACAAAAAATTGTTTATGACATAATACCTGCTACTATAAACAATAATAATGTATTACTATTATAAATTATTCTGAGCAGTTAAAGAACAGAATGTTTAGATATTTCTTATGTATGTTTCCAATTTATACCTAGTCACACCCACGGTGCATTATCGCGGGAAGTGGTACGTGAAAAAAAAAGCCCTTTAATCGCGAATCGGCCGTGGCACACATAGCCGAGCGGGTTTTATACAACCCACGCTTTTGGCACTCTCCTGACAGGAGCCCTCTTTAAAAAATCTTTAAAAATACTCAGCAAATACCTGTGGTACGTCGCGATACAACAATCTATTTAAATCTTGACACGACGTATAAACAAAACTTTTTTAAAATCGGATCAAAAAACGCCATTCCAAGGCAGACTCTCTAAACGTCAACGAGCTGCCATTATATATCACGTTTCAAATTAAAAAATAAGAATTCGTTCGGAAACACTCCATATCTCAATCCCGGTTCCAAATTTAAATTTCTGGAAAGAGTTTGATGTTCGTAACGATAATCGGCCCGAGTCGGGGCCCGGAATGCCGTAATATCTCATTAAAGACATCAACAGTTTACTCAAATATTGCTATCTTTGCATCTCGTACAATCAATTATGATACTTTAATGGTCACAATAAGGATTACATTTCTACGGAAAGCTATGGAGATAAAACCTTCACGGGTCGACGGTACAGCAATCCCAAATTTGGATATTCGAAGAGTTACGATGTCATCTTTGTCGCTTTCTCTGGTTAAGAATAGATTGGGCATCGCTCACAAAGTCGACGGATTATTGGAATTAATTTCATTGTAGATAACTTGTTTCGTTTTGAAATAGTCGAATGTTTATACGTAGGTATATAACTTTATACTTTGTAGGTATATGTAAAGTCGCTTAAGTGCATAATTGCATACTTTAAAGGAGAATTATGCTATCAAATTTTGATAGATACAGTTAAGTCATTAGACAGTAAAGAACACCCGCGTTTCGGCCATAAATATGGATCTCAACAGCTGTAAAATTCAAATTACTTTAAGTGACCACAATTATAATGTTTCTCGTATGTCTCATATTATATAATATGTAGCGAATTAAAATATTATAAACATTTATAGTCGCAACTGTCTAATGTTGTATAATCTGTGCCAAATATTTGACACGACAAATGAGTTATGATTGCATTAACAAACAGTTTATGATTTGACAAAAACTTGTCGATTAGGAAATTACTATCCAAAGACAAAATTAGCTGTCAGCGACGGGTGGAGTCGTTTCCGCTTCCTGCGACGCGTTCTATTTTCAAAATCTGCTAAGACGACTCCTTTTTTGTTATTTTTTCTGAACGCGAACCTTCACCTGCCGCCATTTTATTGCTCGCCATCGTGTAAGCGCTATCTAAAAATTTCGTTAGCTTTTTTATTGCCTTATGTTAATTTCTAAGTTAATTATGCCTATGAAAATTTATAAGGCCTCGACGTAAAAATTAATACTCGCCCAGCGGGGGTCGCATTTTATTGGAATGAAAAAAACTGTATTTACCTTTATAGCAAGGAATTCTTTTTACGTTTAGAGTTTTACGGGTAATGTGCGTCAGTTGGTCCACGAACGCCTCCAAATGTATTCCCTTTGTTTCATTTCTTTTGTGTGTGTGTTTTTTTATTGTTTTTGTGTTCAAATGACATTAGTTCAGAGGTTGCCGAGTACGTTCAAGCATTCAGCCGTGTCGCCGAACTCGAAGATGGAAACAGCCGATTTAAATATTATTTAAAATATTCAATTTAATTTCCTTTTAAATGCTACTTAAATATTAATATATACATTTTGTTCATAAATCTAGATGGATTTCTTCTAATAGTATATATTTTTAAACACATACCAAGTATAGAATCAATGTCTTGGAAAACGTGTTTATATACATACATACATACGTCAGTATTAATGTCTATGTAAATGTGTGATTGTGTCATTAATTAACTAATAAATCAAACGCAATCAATGTTGTTTGATTAGTTTTGAATTATTTATTTTTTTATATATGGTAGAAGAAGTGTGCGTGCGTTCATTGGAATGTGACATGGATTGAATTTGAATAGTTTAATATTAAAAGATATAGATAGAATCATTTCAGAGTACTGTTAAAGAAGAATAATACGATGTAGAGTGGTTTTGAGCTTTTTTTTTAGATATTTTACTTAAACAAAAGTATATAAAATATATTTTCGTACTAAGTAAGTAAGTAAAATTAAATGAATGGAGGATTGAACTAACCATGCCGTCTCTGTGCAGGTGCACGAGCTATGCGACAACTTCTGCCACCGCTACATCAGCTGCTTGAAGGGCAAGATGCCCATCGACCTGGTGATCGACGAGCGGGAGTCAGCCCGGCCGCCTGACACTAACGGCGAGCGGTCCGCGCCCGACAGCAGCCACGACGGCGCGTCCACCCCCGACGTTGTGAGTACCCCCTATAGCAAATCACACCTGATTCAGAGGCGCGATCCCCAGCTAGCACCCAATTCGACCACGAGCTATCTCGTGCACCCCTGCTCTTAGTCTGGCCATTGCAAAAACGAAGTCTTTCAGGGGGTGCTCGCATTTTAGTTTATATCTCGCCTCCCTAGCTTGTACGGTCTTCTTGGAGGTTGTTCCGCAAACTCCAAGAAAGCCAATTGTAGTTTAAGTTAAAAATCTTCGTTTTTGCAATTGGCCAACCTCTTAGCACTGTACCATTTGAACATTGATTTGATTTATCTAAATTATCGATCACACGATACAGTGAAGGGGTGTGACGGGTGCGATCCAATCGAGTTATCTCGATTCGATTTTTTAATGAACATTTGCGCCGATGTTCGAAAGTTTTTTTGCGCCGGAATTATGTATACGATTAAAAAAAAAACATACGTATAACGTTGATTGTAATATGTGTATACTAATAAATAATTTTAGTAAGTAAATACAGCATGATAAGTGTTTCAAATCTCCGCTCTTCTTCGAGCTACAGAACTATTGCCATATTTTTTTTCTAGAAGCTACGATTACAATTCTGAGCTTAGTTTAAAACTTAATTAGGTTATTGGGAAACTATTGGAAAACGAAGTATACGTAAAAACACAACTTTAACTTGCCTAAGTGAGATAATAAGAGTACTTAAGAGTTTTAAATTATTGTCATTGATTTTAAAGGTGGTAGATGCTAGTGTTATCTTTTGGCTAGTAAACAATATATACGTAAATAGATAATAATTGCATATTGCGTTAACTAACAAGAAGCACAAAAAATAAATTTAGTTAGTTTAAAGAAAAGAAAATACGTATTCAGTATACGGTAGGTGTAACTTTAGACCGTTTGCGATCGATTGCATTTTGCGCGTGAGTCTGTAATGGAGCTCCATCACGACCATCGATTAAAGTGCAAGCGATTATAATAATCGGATATATTATATGGATGTGCGTTATGAATAGAAATCTAGATGCTTCTAAAAATAATTAGTGCCGTTAATGTGGTTCCACTATTTCTCTACTTCGATAAGTGAACGTTTAATAATTAAGATTATTTGCTGTATTTTTGTACACTGCATTCTAACTGGTTGAAATTTTAAATAAATATTGTGTTGCACGATACAAAGATCTACAATACTTTCATAATAAAATAGGTTATTCAAGTTACGTTATTTATGCCAATTCTGTAACTATTTATTACACTTAAATAATCAATAATTCATTGTTTTGTAATTGATATACATATGTATTATCTGTCAACATTATTAATCTGTGGAAAGTGACGTCTATCGTTTGGCGCGAATAGTTGACAGAATTGGTGACAACGAACGCGTTTTTTTTGTATGTTTGTTTAGTGATATGTAAGGTATGTTTTTGGACGTTGAGACTGAATTGTTTTGTTTGTGTTATATATTATTTCTCAGTTTGTTAACTTGAAGCCCTAACGCACCTAACACGTGGTTCTATATAAATGTTTGGTATGGAGGTCTTCTTCAGTGGTTATTTATGTCTGTATATGAGTTTTTTTTTTAACAATTAATTGTGTAGTTCGAGTCTTAAGTTAGGTGTTAACAGCGCGGTAGGTTTCTTATATATTTTAAAATAATTTTGCATAATTCTAACTCGTAAATGTATAATTAATATGCTATTTGGTGTACGTCCATCTTGTATGTCAATGTGATTTTAATTGATTTTATAATATTATTTTTCTGAACGGATTACAATAAAATGTTCTGTTTGAAATAACATGGTAGTTTATTTTATAATTTTAAGACGACACACAAACACACACAAATACTGCCACTGGTTTAAGAAAAAATATCAGAATCACAAAGGGCGGAGATCCCTTCCAAGATCGTTGATCTAATTTCTCAACGGCACAAAAATAAACTTGTTAAATGTTTCAAAGGTGAAAACAGTAAAACCAGTAAAGGGAATGCTTTATGCGGAAAATATTGTATTTTTATCATGTCGCAGATTCTCGCCCCGGGAGGGGGAAATTGTTTGTTTATTGCTTACTGCGCTCCGCGATAATCTTTTGTACCTGTCGTGGAGCACACGCACTACGGTTTGAGGAAATATACTAAATAATGACTATTTAGCGATGGTTTATATTATCAAATTGTTTTACAGTTTCGATTGTATGCTTAATTATATATGATGTATAATTTGCTTATAGAAATCAAAGTATTTAAATGCAATAATACGTATACAATTTACAATACGTATACATTCTATTTTAAAACATCTAAATTTTATTAACACGGCTCTAGGTGAATTTCAATTTGCATAAAAAATCTGAAATATATTATAGTTGTCTAATAACAAATGATTACAATGTTGACCAAGACTAATGTTATAAAATTTCTAAGCAGATTTGTCATTTCATATCTCAAACAACGTACATATATAGCCTATGATTATAAATTGAATGTGCAAAACAAACTTAACTCCCACAGTGCGTAAACACACGACAGGTCCTGTACAAGCATGGTGGAATCTTTTACCAACGTTTTCCACGACAATCTGACATTTTATTTATTTTTCATGTCTGCCATTGACGGCTGACGATTGAGCCACGGGGGACTGGCTGGGTAATTGGTGGCCCTCTAATAGATACGTCCTACGTATTTTTTTCTTTAGCTAAATATGAGAATATTGATGCAAATAATTCACAAAGCCGATGATTTGAATGATTGCTTTTTTTATTGATGCATATTAATGTCTTTTTTTATTTCTTTTTATTAAACAATGACAAGGATAATACTTAACTATGCTAATGTTACTGGAGTAAATATTACGTATATTTGTTAGAATCTTTATATTTATTAGAAATTTTGTAAAAAATAACGTTTTTTTCTCGTATGTCATCTGCCCAAAACTTTTCAATGGCATTAACAATGATAACAGCGTCCATGAATAATGCATTTTGAGTTTGGGCAATAAGAAAATAAGATATATAATGAAATAAAGGCCCCGGGATTTGTCCGGGTAGTGGTAATTCGTCACGGATTCACTCGTTGTGTGCGAGCGACAATGCTGGGATTACTAGCGGAGACAATTTTTTTCCCCCCTACGTTCTTATCCATGAAATATGATGTGGATGAATGTTTGTTGTTTTTTTTTTATAAAAATATCCTAAGTACATTCTAGCATTTGATGTTTTTTTTTAAATATTTATCTGATAAATTCGTTAGATATTTCAATTGTTATTTGTTTTTTTATAGAATACTTTCACAATATTTTACTTGTAACTAATATTTGCATATAAATGCTAGAGCACTTGTGTGGTCATACCATCTATGTATTAAGCAATCTTCTAGCAACTCTATGTTGTTAATTGACAAGAATATTTCAAGATGCCGTGCTTGTAACAAAATATTAGCAATATAGCAAAATCAAGAATATTTGCATTTAAACTATTGTTAGTTTCAATTGAAGTAAGTTATTTTCAGAGTTCCGTACCTTAAAACAATAAAAAGGAATCCTAAGTTATCTTATCACTTTGTTGTATGGAAATTTGAAATTTTTTAAATTCGATATTTACTAATTACTTTTTATTGTCCAAAAATGGAGACCTGCATTTAAATTTATACCAAATTAGATGTGAACGTCTAATTTATTATTTGGAAATGTTAATTAACGCTGTAATCAAAATCACCTCAGGTCCGCCCCTACACACATATATATATATATATATATATATATATATATATATATATATATATATATATATATATATATATATATATATATATATATATATATATATATATATAAATTAAGTCTGTCAGTAGGTACGTCTTGACTGCTTTATTACACACTAAATTCTAGTTAGTTAACAATTTTATGCAGCTCCAGAATGTCACATAAATATGTCTTAGATATCATTTAGAATATGTGACAGGATGCAAAATGTGATATCATCATGTTATTTAGATTATATGATTCGTAAATCGTAGCTGCATAGTGTTGCGTTGGATCTCTCCCGTCTCGACTTATAAAGAGAGAGAGCACAGAGAGAATAATACATCACTCTGTTCTTCTTATTCTGTCCATTTAAATAAATTACGAAGTACGTACTTGATTCCATCATTAACAGCTTCAGTCTCACATTGTCCAAACTGTATCGCAATGGAATCTAAGCCTGGCAATTCAACATACCTAACGTTGGACACGAAATTAGATTTTTAATTATCACTTTTGGCGCCAAAACGCAAGACGCCTGGTGATCATAAACCGTCGGTTTTAAATCCATAGGTGACGGTCATTGGTTCGAAAACAACCAATCGGGATGCAGAAACAAATTTTACGATCAAACATTGGCCACGCTGCGGTTACTTGTTTACGACGCTCCTAAGGTTTACTCGCGAAAATTCTATTAATAAATTAGTCGTAAATGCTGTGTAATTTATTGTCATGGCGTTCTCCGTAATTATTTCCTTTATAAGAAATTATATTGTTACGGTTTGTAAGTAAATACCACGTGTTGTTTATTAGTGGCAGCAATGATGTTCAGCAATTACCGCTTTTTGTGTTTAATTTTAATGGCTCACTTAAATTTTTGGTACAAACTGTTAACTAAATTTCATCTTCAACGGTTCAACTATAAGATTTCTTAGGAGATTTTAATATAGAGATAGATGAATCCATGCAAAATTGAATCCTCTAAAACCTAAGTGCTATACGCAATTATAGGAAAAAAAAAAAACATTTGTGATAGAGAATACTCTATCAAGAGCATTATAAAGTCACAGTATTGAATTCTACACGTGAAAATTTTTACAGTAATAACAGTTTAAAATACAATAAAACGCGTTGCCAACTTGCTAGAAAGAGTATTTTTATAACAAATCCTTAGTAAATTTCCCCCATTATTAAGCTCTGATACAATTTTTATATCTGGATCATTATTGTACGTACTTAACCGTCAATGGAGAACCTGCTGAGTCTCGTTTTACGATCACTCTACAGGGTGCCAATGTCTTCATACGATTTAGGATTGATTATACCGATGTCAATTGCATTCATATTTCTCTCTTGATAATAAAGCGATATAAAATCACAAAAATCTTAGTAAAAAATTATACGTTATATGAATAGTAATAAATGTTTAATCGAAAGTAAAATGAGCTACAGAGAGAATGTATATGTATATAAAATAATATATTGTTATTCTACGGTATAACAGAATAAAAAAAATTAGTTTAACATTTATGCGAATCTGTAGAACTTGAAAAAAAAACATTCACATACAAGCCAGTAATTTCGTGTTGCGGAAATTGAATCCCGTAAAAGTGCAATATTTTCCCGTGGTCGAGCATTTTCCCGTAGCCAGTGACCGTGACACGAGGGGACGTTTAGGTTTCTTGGACTAGGGGTTGGTTGGGAGCCCCGTCGCGCTATTTGCTGCAAAACCGGTGAGACATCCGGTGCCTTACACAAATTTCCTTCTTATGACAATCCGGAACGATCAAATATTATTATAATGATAAAGGAAATGTTATTCTAGAATTAGCTTCACAAATGCGTAATAACGATTACATTTCTTTTTTAAAATAAAAAGACTAGATGAGATATGTTGAAAACAAATAAAATAGAACTAAAGGATCAGTTAAATAAATTGAGAAACCTGTTATAGCATCTTAAGTTTTAGAGGAATGAGGCGCCTTGTCTATGGCTGTTTATTTTTTTATTCTTCGGTTTTTTTTTTATAAAATAAACCTGGCCACAGTAACACCAGAAGTGGAAATGGCGTTTGAAATCTAAAATTCGAATTAAATTTAAAAGTTTAATTATAGAAGAGCGATCGGCTTCCGTAAAAGCACATCGTCGAACACATTTTCTAATTAGCGATTGGTCACGCGCTCGGAGGCCAGTCGTACTCTCATACTAAATCTGAATCGGGCAATTTGAATTTGAACCGCTCCGACTTATGATTTGCTCACAAAGCTTTTTGTGATCATCGATAACGGGTTCATATCAATATGGAGCTTCTTACGACTTCTGAATAGGATGTGCCCAATTATATTTAGATGGTATTTCCATTAGCTCGACTTTGGAAATTGCGAGATTGTTGCTGGATATAAAAACAGTATTGTTATATAATCTTTACATGATTTTATATGGAAAATTTGTTAAGACACTGAAATTCGTGAGCCTCATACGGAATTAGTTGATCAGAACTAAAAGGAGATTGTAAACGAATCGTAAATCGTTCGGGCAGTTACAGTCGCAGCGCGTGTCAAATATATATTTTCTGTATAAGGCAAAAAGAAGCAGCTGAGAGACCATTAAGAAAGGGTGTCAAAATGATTGACGTGAGCCAACTAAGGGAATTTCAAATCAAACAGTGTCACGCTACAAGTGGTCAACTAAATAAAGTGATGTCGTCATGCCAATTAAAAAAAGTTATCCCGTTTAATAAGTGTCAATTCTTAACGAATGTGTGCATACGCATGATTTTTATTTCACACGTTCCTGTGATACTGGCAGGAGGGATTTTAAACAATAGCAACTCTAAAGCGTTGGATTTAAAGCATATTTTAGATGTGTATCGGATTTTATGACTATTTTTATTGATGCTTAGCTCCGACACTCAGTGTAGCGATTGCAGTGGAAATGATCATACAGTATAAAAATGCTATTGAAATTTGAATCTTTTAACAATAGATTTAGAGTTAAAAATGAAGCGAACAAATTGTTGATTTCGGTTTTTAGTGCCAAGACCACTATACTAATACGTAGTAAGTTTGAGATGAACGTAGTGGAAGTGGTCATCAAATTTTAATAGTCCGTTAAAATAATAATCAATGAGGCGACTACCCTGGTGCACTCACTGTACTGGCCGAAACAATTGTTCTAACAATATTACTGTAAAATTAATTTGCTTAAATTATAACACCTGTTTGTCAAGGCCTTGTTGTGACATCATTCACCATGGTTAAATATTTAGAGAAAATATACCTTCCTTTGACACAACAACTGAAGTTTAAAAGCTGGTTAAAATTATTGTACGCTTCGGTTCCGATATCGACGGTGTCAATAAGGCGAGCTGGTTAGAGACGTCGCAACCGCTGTTATTAGTGAGAAGCAAGAAATAATGTACTTATTAATAGCTTGTTATTTATCTGGGCCAAGAATACTTCCTACTTTCGTTGACGTTTCACCAATTACCTATATCTCGGCTTCTATTTCGAATAGTTGATATCGATTTGAATCTTTACACTCGCTAATTGGATATTAGCGGACCGTTGCAGCGATAATCTTTTATGATGTATGTGTTTGTTCACGATCGACGATTAAATCTTTGGAGGATTGCGAAGGACTCGCATCGAATTAACGACTTTTACGAATGTCTGTAAACTTGATCAGGCGTGTTCCTTCAAGAAATCAGATTTGTAAACAGGTTGGTGTATATAGTGATGATTATCTGATACTTTAATGAACCATTTAGATATTGAGTATGCGAAAAAGTATTAGTAGTAGTTCAAAACGTAAAATATCTTATAAATTGGACGTTATTTCAAAAATATTGTCAAGAATATTGTTTGTAGTATACTAAATGGTATATATTTTAAAATGTAATGTTAAAAAGAATAAAATATCAGTTTTGACAGGAGCATTCATCTTCCTTAGTATTTGTTTGTTTCGTCATCTATATCTACATGCTTAGTCTTTAGCTATTTATTTGAATCTCAGAAGCTGGCAGAGTGGCGGAATGTCGTCGCACGTGCCCGATGATGATAATAATAAAATGTTGGCGCATTATTTATTTATAGTCGTCTCGCGGCTGTCGCTCGTCCGTCTGTGCCGCTTATTATATATAAAGTGCATTATACCATGTTTCTTTGTCTCATTATGACCGGGTTATAAATTTTTCTGAATCCAAACAAAACATCTTTCCATTCGGCCCGTTCTCGATCTGGCTCATTTTCACCTGTTCCTCTCTCGTTTACAATAATAGTAAACAATGGGAGTGATTCTTTTTTTATTTTAATTTGACATAAGTTATGGACAGTGGCAAGACAATAAGAACGCTTCAGATTGTGTCATACTAATATATTTAGTCAATTGTCAATTGTAGTTTAGTTATAAAAATATTTTAAGTAACACATACATACTCGTATATATATATATATATATATATATATATATATATATATATATATATATATATATATATATATATATATATATATATATATATATATATATATATATATATATATAATATATATATATATATATATATATATATATATATATATATATATATAATATATATATATATTTAATTTTAATAATATATGATAAAAAAAAGAAAATATTTTTTTATCAGATCTTATTAAAAGATATATATATATATATATATATCTTTTAATAAGATCTGATAAAAAAATATTTTCTTTTTTTATCATATATTATTAAAATTAAATGCTGAAGACCTAAACCGTCGAAATATTTTCAAGCTCGCTGATCTGTAGTCTCTACCATAACATCATAGTATTGTTTTGCTCGACGCAGCTATTTGCGGACGTCTCCCCCTCCCCCTTCCCCTACCCGCTGGTGTCTGAACGCGAGCTATATTTTATCCCCGGTTGGGCTCGCCACGTAAACTGTCAGGACTGTAGGGCGTTCAACTCGTTGTTTAAAAGCTTATTAGGTTTTTTTGATAATATATTACATATGAAATTTGATTTAAATTTTTTTTTATTTGCTTAATTAATTAAAATATTATTTGTAAAAGTACCAAGTAGATATATCATATAGATGATAAATGTAACCATAAATAATGTAAATAACATACGCTCATTTAAATAAAACAAACACATTCAAAGGAGCGAACGGGTGGCAGCGTGGTGCTATTAAGATTTCATAAAGTAGTAGATCAAATCCAACAATAACGCTAATCTTTATACGGCGCATAAATTAAAAACGAAATTATCTCAGCGACGGTTGCGAATGCTCCGTGAAAACGACATTAACAAGCGCAATAATAATTGCTTATAAATCATAGGTATCATTGCGACGATGCATTGATAAAACGCGGTCTATATCTCAAACGCGTTTGAGATATTGCGGGCGCGTCGCGTCTGACAGCGACTTGGCGCGGACAGAGTCGCGACTAATTCTTCCTTGATCTATCTATGCGGCTTCGGTTAAAAATCGTACACGCCCGAGAATTAACAGCGAGATTAGACAATTCCAGCTAAATTTATATTGGCAGAGGGATATATCGCCTCACCTTATACTTTTTTAGTATCAGCATCCAGCATCCAGAATGTCACATAATGTAAGATCATAAGCAGCTCGGCCGGAGATCAGGACGTGTAACAGTATAAATGTCGCAAAATACATTGAAGCTAGCTAGTTAGTTTCTGATCTTATTAATGTAGACTGAAATCTAATTACGTTGAGAACGTCCTTTCTCCGTAGGGTACTTTATGATGCTCATTGCGGTCGCTTACCCACTCGTCGCAACGTAATGTCTACAATAAACTGCTTCTTTACGACAGCGCGCAGTGACGTTCAGTGTACAAACACCATAAATTATTTCTCAAATCACATGTGATGCGTATTACCCACTGGTCTCCAACAAAAAGCTCGTGTATCTCCCGATCTTCACGCAACGACAAATGTGTAACAAATAAATTATAAAATCAACGGCCTCTGTTTTTATACGTCACGTGTGAAGCCCTATCCCGCTTGTGCTGACCGTGTCACATATGTCTCCGTCTCGTTTTCTCGTGAATTGTCGCCGCGGGCTCGCAGTTTGTCATCAGTGGTCCTCTAATCATGACGTCTGTATTATGTATGGTTATTTTAGACTGCGTCACGTCATGGAGTTCAACGTTCTACGTCATGTTCAAATTTTTATAACTTAATGAATGACATGAGAGTGTAAACGTTAATATTTGAATAGGTTGAATAGGTATTCATGCAATGAAATAAAAGTGTTGGCGAGGGTATCTCCTAATTAATTAGCGTGGCTATAATTAGAGCTAGCAGGAGCGGGGAGGAGCAGCTGTGACGTGACAGATGGCAGCGCGTCGCCTGCGCACGCGTCTCCTTTGAAAATCGCCTGGAATCTGGGGGCAAGGAAACCGTTCTAATTAGACGTACTTATTTACTTCAATCTATTCATTACTGGCAATTCATCGAATTGAAAACATATATACCCCGCAATATGGTTAGGAACACTAAAAATAAAACTGAACAGCAAACATCACAAGCGTAAGCCCATTTCATTCCAAAAATAAATAAAAGTGATAAAATTTTATATCCCGTCATAAAATATTCTTAACTATTCAATAAAGAATTTGATCACAATCATAATATAATAATTGATAAGAAGCGCAATCAATACGTGGAATCTACTTTGCGAATACTTGACAATTTAGAAAAATTAAAAAAAAAATAGTGACAATTATCGTCAAACAGATTTTAGTATCTGCCAATAGTAATGAAGGCGCATCGCGTTCCATTATCTGCGATCGACTTGAAAAACTTGAAAACGATAGATTGACTTCAAGATATGTCAATTCAATATCTGATTATAGCAAAATTATTTTAGTCAATGGATGGGAAGTGGGCAGGGATATAGTAGCTTATGCCCTAAGGAATAGTGACGTGAAAGGCGTACACCGAGTTGATGATTGTAGGAATAAGTTGGCTCCTTAATGACATGCTTGTCTCGTCCGGACGGGCCGCGATTTAAACTCGTTTATCGGCCATTGTGTTTGTTTGCGTGCACCCAAATAAGTCGGCAAGATTAGTAAGAATTCGTGTCGTTGGAAAAACTTTTCACGCGCGTATTTTTATGAATTAATTACGTTCCTGCTTTTTCATCAGCCGAATGACCACGTAAACCTCTCTATCTTCTTCACATCAGGCTTTTTATAAAAAATTAGCGCAGTCAGGTATTTTAGGGAAATCTCTTAAATATATTGAAAAGCAAGATTCCAGAAATGCAAAGAATTAAATGCTAAATAGCATTCAATGATACGTGGAAAGTCGATAGTCTTATTAATAAACAATAGCCAATTACAACGGCCCGACAAAGTTATAATCATTAAAGTTGGCGTGACAGTTCGGGATCTAGGAGGCTTGTTGGTATGCAGCGCGCGCGCATCCCGCGCGATATCTCGTACACTACATTCCCGCCACGCGCGCCTAAACTAAATACATAATGTCCTCGACAGCTTCACTTGATTCTCATGGTTTTCGCCGTATGGAAAATGTCCAGTGATAGGTCTTCGCTGATAAAATGCCATGGCTATGGTGAACGAATGTAGAATAAATATTTCCAATTCATATATCTAATTGCTTTCGTTGTAAATGTTGTAAATTGGATTTAGCAACTGGTTATTTTGATCATATAAAAATGTTAAAAAGTAATGAATTCAAGAGCATTCCACAAGCAATTAAGCAAGCATAGACAATATAACTTTTTCTCCAATTAACACATGGCAAAAACATCGATGCTTTCAGTCAGATGGTCTGATTAATAAAAATATCTATCAACATTGGCATAGGAATGTAAGTAAATTGGCAGGTGATGAATCGCGTTCGGTTCGGCGTGTGTGATGAATACAGATACACACATACGACGCATGCTGATCAGTCATTTGATATGCAACTTTCGCGGCTCTTGATCTTTGAGCTTTGGATTTTGCTAAGTTTTAAGTTAAATTATTTAGAAACTTTTTTTGAATTTGTACTTTGTCTGTACTATGGAATAAATAATGATTGTTTTTAAATCCAAGACAATTTTCCTTAACGTTTGCTAAATATTTCAAAGTATATATGAATGTAAAACAAAATTATAAATACCTACATCCAATTAAATCCAATTATAGAGTGCCTAATCGGTATACAATAACGTAGGCCCATTATCTACATATAGCATTTTAGGAGCATATTATATACGATCTAATTGCGTGAGGATTGGCTCAGGCTTGCTCATCTTCAAACCCGCGGGCGAGTAATTCAAAATGCAAATATTGCACTTACAATACATTATGTATTCAAGTGGCACCAGTGCAACTTGCTGACTACGCCTCTCGCCGGTTTTACTGGAAAATCATGTAAAAATTGGTCATTTTTATTCCAAACGCACACAACATATTGGCGGTTCCCATGCCTCTAATTTTCGCGGATCTTGTAAAATATTCTATCTGGATAATGGAAAATGTTTGTAATAAATATTTTTTTTTTAAATTTGTTATCTGTTGTTATTTACGATTATTTATGTTGCCAGTGTTTATAGAGGCGTTATTTATGGCCTTCTTTAAATATTAATTAGCAGTATTTTTTTAAAACGTACGTTTCATAAATAAGTTTTACATTTGTAACTTTTAAATCTGCCTTGTTAGTCCTGATATATCATATGATGCAGAGATTGTGATGTGCATCTAAAAAAAGCTTCGTTAGTGATGCCCTCACCCTCACGGACGATCCAAATATAACCGGGACACGTGTGTTCACTTAGCATTGTAAAGTTAAACCTAAAGTTTTAAAAACATGTATAATTTTAACCGTTTTACCGTTACGTTAACGCAACGCAAAAACTTGGTATCGAATAAAAAATCGATTCGACTTATTCATTTGTTCATTGTATCGAAGGTCAATCGAGATATAAAATTAAAAAGTATAAGTGGTGTTCGAACGGGTCTCGTTTTATTAAATTTCAAATATAACTATACCGCTCGTTGGATTACAATTTCAAATTTGGTCCGCGGCAATTCCACTTTTGGTTTCGTGCGACTGACCGTGTGTGTGCCTTCATACTATTCTGACTGGAGATTGCATATTTCTTAATATACAGGTTTTCCTTTTAAAATATTTTATGTTATTATTATGTACATATAAATTAAATGTATATAAAAATACGGGTCAACCTAAAGTTCAATAATAGCTTCCACTTTACGTATCAACATCTGGCAGTGTTATCTGGGAGATATTTTTTATTATTCATCTATATTACTCTAATAATGTTAATGCGTCTGAAATATTTAACTCACAGCTGTAACGCTATTATAATTCATATATAGTGTAAGCTGACGTTTTTGTGCAAAAGCAGTTAAACAACTATCTCGTAGACATGATGAAGTTGAAAAATTTCAAATACATTTAAAATTTAAATATACCTCCGACCCAATAATAACGTTAGGTTCCATACGGAACAGTGTATGAAAATGATGGCACTGGAGAAAGGCACTCCATTTTGGTGTATCACAAGCTTCCTCAGAATCCCACAAAAGGCGGTAAAAATGTGGATGACACGAAAGCCATATATAATAAATATCAAGCTCCAGCTTCATACAAGAGCTAGTTTTTATGTAAACATAAAGATAATTCTATCGCTTAATTACGTATCTACAATACTACAATAAATAGTTGTCAGAGCTTTATGGTCGCCGGTCTAGAGATTAGAATCCTTTCGAAAGCTCAATTTGCTCACTCGAATAGTTTTGTTTTAAACAACCGTATCTCCTAAACTATCTCGCGAATAATTCACTATAACGCATGCGTTCAATGTTATTTTATGTGATGGCAAAATTAACCTTATATCTTAACACTAAAGTTGAAACTAGCTTTATCTCAAAATTTTGTTTTTCTCCATTCTTGTTAAAGAAAAGTAAACCTTTTATCGTGGAGTTAAAGTAGATTTTTCTTGTGTCATTTCGTATGTGTTGTTTCAAGATGCAAGAACTCAAGAATCCAGTCTTAAAGATGACCGCGCGCCGATTTTCGAAATACGAGGAGCGAAATTCGAAAGCCACCTTTTTTGCGAAGCCGATGATAGTTTTTAATTATTGTACCGCTAATTAGCTCTTGGGGTTCGCTATTATAGTAGACTATAGAAAATATATATATTTGTCCCGGTGTGTTTTGGATTTGTATGGCATATCTTAATACAAGTACCTATACAAAAAGTACAAAATTTGTTCTACAATTTAAGTAGAAATATCTTATTAGTAAGCTTACCCTGCTACGATTTAGTAGATGGCAATTCATAAATGGTTACAAGTAGAAGGAATGCAAGCTTTTCACAAAAATGAACATAGAAAAATATATAGTTTTTTAAATGCGCCCATTATGGCGGAATAACGGCAAACTTTATGAAATACAATAATGAAAATCAAGCAAACGTTGTCTTGGCTAGATGTTTTATTCAAACAAAAATATTTATTATACGGAACTCGAAAATAATGGTGTGCGTAAATTTTATGACTTGTTCCGAAGCTGTCGGCTCACAAAAACTTCGGAGCTTTCTCGTCGGGTGTTTGAATTTGGCGACTTTTTACTGTCTATATTGAGATGCGCTCTACGTACCAGACTTTTGCAACAATTTTATTCTACCAAGGTTAACTTTTTGCATATGTAATATTTTAACTTCACACATGAATAATAAGAAGTTACGCTGTTCTCAAGTGTCACCCATTTAAGGGTACAAAACACGAGCTATACTTAAACTGACCAAGAAATATATATATATATATATATATATATATATATATATATATATATATATATATATATATATATATATATATATATATATATATATATATATACATAACACATATCGTCACATTAATAATTAATTACTCAATATTTAATCAATATTAATATGGGAAATCATGAACAAAACTCTATGGCCCTCTTGTTTATTATTCTTCGTTAAGAGTACGTCTCTGTCGTTTGGATTTAATACTACGAATTTATTAGCTGTTACGTAATATCGGGAGGCTAATGAACGTATCGGTTGCGGACTCGTGTTACCTCTTGTTGGAGTGACGTCCGCTTATTGTCTCCTCGTGTACTCTTGGTTGCATCAGGGACAATATTCCAATACAAAATCTTAACTTCTATATAGTTTAATACAATATATATTTGAAATTTTGTGTACAAAATAACGTTTTCCATATTAATTGTATAAGATAATTTTTTAAATTAATAAAAACAAAGGAAATTATTTCCAATCATATTTACAAACTATCCTAACTATCAATACAGAACTAATGTTACATCAACTCCAACAACTATAACACTCTATTATACGCATATCAATCGATAGTGATACAACACTGTCTATGAATGAGGCTGGTTGATTGGTGGCGTTCGTCAATTTGTCAGGAACCACCACCCCGTCACTCCCGCCGACAGGTCAGGAATGACGCGATGACGTCCGAGATGGATGCCGCTCCACTATTAGGAGAGTTGCCAACGATGGCTGAACAAAACAATAGTTGTGATGCGGGTCTCGGCTACAATTGGATAATACGGACTTCAGACCCTATGCAGGTCTAACTGGATTGTTAAAGTAACCATTTGATGGATTGGTATAGTCGTAGTTATGTAATTAAATTGGTACAAGATCAACTCGCCCGCAGCTTTTTGTAATATGTTTGTTTGTTTGTTACATTTTTCTTGGGTGAGTATATTATTGTATTGTAGACAATGTTGGTAAAGTAATTCGGGGTTTTGTTTTTATATTTAAAGTAATAAATAGCTTCAAGCTGTATCTCCCGCTTAGCACGGTAGGCAGTGGGCCCAATGTTGAGACTAGATTACAGATAGATTATGTTTTTTGTAAAGGTATATATTTAATTAAGAACTTTCTTATATTTAATTATTTGTTGTATGATGCGTTATAACAGTTATACTGTAATGCGGTCGCGTAGCGAAATCGATTTAGTAAATATAAAAATGTTATAAATTCACAACAAAAATAAAAGATTGTCACAAACAACATTCAAACAACATTGCTACAACATTGTTACACCAAAAATAAAATCCCAAACAGCTTATTATCGAGCTATTACAAGAAAGCATTCTACGTTTGATTGCAAAATGTATCCCCTGGCATCGTGTTGCGATGACATCGTCGTCAATTATTTGGCAAGCGATCGCCGCATTCTGCATTCTGGGTCACAATCACCAAGATCAGTCCCAGAACACCAAATTCCAACCATGAGACCACAAAATACAGTTAAATTTTGCAAAGTCACGTAAATAATAAACAAAAGCTGTTTCAGTTTGATTATTTTGTGTTCTAAACGTGATTTATATATAATTTTGTATTCTTAAACTGTTGTTGAGATATAAATTAAATAAAGCACTTTATATTTATTCGGAGTAAGCGCATGTATATATTTATACCGTGCTATGTATCACAAAAGATATTTATTGCTAACAAATTTATATTGTAATGAGTTTTACCTACGCTCTTCATGTATTCCTATTTACTGTACTTCTTCTGTACAGCTGTTAATCACTCTGTGAATTTTAAAATCAAGTCAGTCATACCTAAATCTTCTTTAACATAAGCTGTAAGATTACCATAAGATTTTCTATGGCCGGTCACATAAATATATAGATCATATTGTATGCAACACCATTGCTTTGAAAGAAAGTCGAACTAATGACCAAACCAAAGAGTAATGTGTAATCAAATATCAAAAGTAAACCGATATACCGAAATGGAGAAGCGGAATCGATATTCCTGATCTCATCAGTATGACGCCGGCCGGTGTTCGCTTGATTTACGGACGGTCGTTACAGCGACCATAATGAGCTGCGTCTGCGCATCGATTATGAACAGGCATTTTTAAATTAAGCACTCGTTGATTTGTTCTGCCTGTTAGTGTTTGTGGATTGCGAAATGCTATTAACGATGGGTTGGATTTTTTCACTAATGCTGAGACCTATTTTTGGTTTTGACGTTTATTTTTTGATTTTAATAACGCGGTGTGCACCAAATGTGTGTACCTGTAACTACTTAAATTTCGAAGTTATTACGTTATATATGTGTGTGTGTGTGTGAATCTGTAATTGTAGGTATATAGGTAACGATATGGCCTACCTTAGTACTTAACAAGAATCATTAAATTCATTGCTGTAGGTAAGTGCGGAATGACATCACTAGATACTTGTTGGTTACCACTTAAAAGACGAGTGGTCAATTCTAAAATATTACTTGTTAAAATTAAAAAAAAATATATGATTTTAGCTAATATAATATTAAATTAAAATATATTTTATTACCAAACAAATCACAAATATAAGACTTTTTTTGAACATCTCAAAATAGATATCCCTAGAGAGGATTATGTAAAAAGTCACTCATGTTGCGGGGTCACTGAGGGATCTATTCTCGGCCCTCCTTGAAAATAAGCGTTTTCCCTCCATTCTGTAACACTAAGTGCCGTATTTATAGAAATGGACGAAGGAGTGTCGGATGGAGCATTACTTTGATTATATTTATATTGAAAAATGTTTTTTTTTTTGTGTATTTCAATTCATTTTTTTTTCTAAATATATATATATATATATTTATAGCTAAGATTATTTTATTGAACACTAAACTAGCACTCTAAAGTAACATAAAAACCTTGAACGTCCATATATAATTTAAGTTAAACAATAATAATTTTAAACACTATTAGTACAATAAATCTTTTCCAATCTAAATATTTACACATTTAAAAATATAATGTGATGTTTTCTCTAACAAAATGGTCATAAATTAGTACTTCTTTTTTAAATTATCCAAAAATCTGCATCTAAAATGCCAAAGGCCCACAAATTCTCGTTACTCGTCATAAATTGATTTAGCAAAAGTAGGTATCTTTATTTACAGTATATTTTAGCGGAGAGATATTAGAAAATGCTTTTAAAGAAATAATTGGAACGATTTCAAGTTTCCTCGCCTGTGTTTGACGTACACAAAATATATTAGAGGACTTATAGGCGGTCGCCTTAGGGTTACCGTCCGCTCCACGCCAAGCTGTGCCGAACCCTGTGCCCTGTGCATTTTGTTGATTGGACATTTTTTTTTATAGATCCATGTATAAATGATAATATCTATGTAAGTCGAAACTTTTTAATAATATATTATATTATTTTATATAATGTAGAAGTTAGGACTCGCCATTCCTCGCTTTCAGCCTGATTTTCAAGAAATAGCGATACTAAACGCCGCGGCTTATCTTTGGATGGTTATGACGAATATTACAATGTGTACTCTTGTATCATGGGTCGATTAAATGCCGCGGTGCTCATAACGTAAATTCATTAAGGAAGCACCATTAATTACGTTTCCCATCCAATGCAATGCCATTATTCTCGTTCCGAACCAAAACAAACAAATCCTGCAATTATTGTAACAGCACAAATGTTAGAACACGAATGCTGGTCCAAAATAGACCTTATCTAATACACGATAAAGATTTTGGGATCGGAATCAATTATCATTTCTTCATCTGCTTTCGCCATATTTGCGTCTTCAGCGATTTTTTGCTTTACAATCGTAACCTTTATGTCTTGATGTGTAAGACATATCCAAGAACTTGGTTATCCAGAGTACATGGATCCCCAAATTGTCGAAATTCTCAAGATATTGAAAGATTAGCAGGGTGCAGGATGTCCCCATAAATAATACATCGAAGGGGGACGTGATGGATTGTCTGTCTGTCTATCCGCATTCTATTAGTCAGGAATTCTTAAAGGGTGGATCTGAGGGTGCTTACTATTATTAGAAACAACCAATGTTAGCTTTGGAAATGATACACTCAACATTCATTAGCGATTCGCCGCATTTTGCTGGAATTATGTAATGAATTATGCATTTAATGAGTAACCATGTAGACAATTAAAATATATATATATATATATATATATATATATATATATATATATATATATATATATATATATATATATATATATATATATATATATATATATATATATATATATATATATATATATATATATATATATATATATATATATATATATATATATATATATATAGCCAGGGCGATATATAGCTATGAATAAGACTTCCCAATTGCCGTAAAGGCCTTGCGTGGTGGGTGACAGATCCTAACTCAACGCTATGTTATGTATTTTTAATATAAAACTCTTACTTCTGTGCAAGCCCACAACCCCAAAACTATATTTTTTTTAAATAAATTCCTACACTAATTTGCATCATTTCTTCTATAAAATATCTAAAATCGCACCATTTTCAACAATTTCCGAAGTTATAATGCGATTAATTTTTATATCGACATCAAGATTTTGTTCAGATAATTTATATTGTTGTAATCATTATATACAATTATCACCCTTAAGTCCTTAGTGTTACAATTTAATTTTATATAAAACTGTATCTAATAAAAATTCATAGTTTTCATCACTAACGCTACGTAGTCCTAATGATTGTATCACACGCAATAAAAATCGTGTACATATTGTAAAAGGAAAGTTTAATTATCGAATGTTAGATATTTGGTTCACAAAATAAGATAGCGATAACGTGCTAGTGGTTCAGTAGTTTCATTAATCAGCTGTGTTTAATATGGTTGTTCGTGGATACAAATCTTAGTGAGAGACTCTTTGTATGTCAGCCGATAGCTAAATTCTTATAGAGAGCATTCTTGATCATGGGATTTTTTATATAGTTTTTAGTTTCACGTTTATCTCGTGTATGGTTGTTGGAAGACGAGGAGTGGATGGGTATCCACAGTTCTCCTCTTTCTCCCGGAGTGGAGGGGCGGAACTCCACGGTGTTTTGTCTTACCCCCGAGTGAGCATCGATCCCGTAACCATCGCGTTTACATTCAGACGATATCCAACAGCGCCATGATCCCACTTCACATGAAAATTATATATATATAGATAAGATATATTTGCTTTTGTTCTATTTGGTAAAACAAAATGTTAATTTAATATACACCTATACGTAAAAATCAAAAGCGTTACCTAACCGTTACCCAAAAGTCTTACCTAACCGTAACACCATAACCAAATTGCCTTTAATTTGTAAATTTATATATGTTATCGGTTATTTAGTTCAGTTATCAAACCTCTTACGGTTCCCATCAGCTAGAACTGAGTTTTATTGCTGCCAATATTTGATTTTTACGATCTAATGATTTATGATCGATGATTTCTAGATAGTGCTACCAACAAGTGTAACATGCAAATCAATTTATAAGTAGTAAAGCGAGCTTTCTTCATATTAATATGGGAATTTATAAATATATCTATGGCACAGCTAATAAATCCTCCATAAAATTAAGAAAAAAAAGAACTTTAGACAAATTTATATGATTTCTCTGACTTTCATGTTTCCAAATACTAATGTAATTCACAAATAACTGTATTTATAACAATTTTTTTTAAATTAACGCTATATTCTTTTTTGGAAAACGTTTGTTAAGACACCTTTAGAGGATTTGAAATACACATGATTTAGGTTAAGTAGTGGAACTCGACTTTTCTGTTTGTCTTGCCAAAGCAAACACAATAAAAGAATTCGTTACTGAGACTGGGAATCGAATCTGTAACTATCGCATTTAGTCAAAGGCGGTTCCACTGCACCACGATGACCTCATCCTATAGATTAGATGGTAAACATTATGGAATTTCATAAATCTATTTTAATTTTGAAAAAGTACCACAGCCAAAACTTTTAGACAACACCATAAGTATATTTGTTGTACAAAACGTCTCCTATTTATAATATATTGATACAATATATTCTATGAATTCAAAAAGTCCGCAACTTTGCCTGGGATCCGGCGGGCGTCCGGTACTGTCAGCAACGGCCCCCGCGTCTTGTTATTTTTATGGAATTCGGACAAAGTACTCGTATATACTTTAGAATGTTTTTTTATTACTTTCCTTTTTGTTTTCATTGATCTTGGTGAAACTTATGAAAACTATATAGTTTATTTAAGTTATGGTTAATGGTATGGCTTTAGATAGCCAAATAGCTGGCAAATTGTTGGAAACTAGTGAATGAAGCACAAGCAAGTAGGTATTCTGTCATATATAGTGATATTCAGAATTCATATAGGTACCTATAAGAAAAAAGAAATATAAAATAAATTTCCATATATATATATATATATATATATATATATATATATATATATATATATATATATATATATATATATATATATATATATATATATATATATATATATATATATATATATATATATATATATATATATATATATATATATATATATATATATATATATATATATATATATATATATATATATATATATATATATATATATATATATATATATATATATATATTCGGATATTAAGTTAAAGTAAGCCGACTTACATATCCAATAAATTCGCCCATAACAATGAAGATAACAAAATATGACAAAAGTTGTTCGAAAGCTGATATTTTCATATTGAAATCGGCAAAAAAAAAATTGAAAAACTTAGCACTCCGTTTATGAGATAAGTTAAAAGTGTAAATACACTCTGAGGGTGATAACGAAAGCAATGCAAATGTATGAAACCCATACTCGTAGACTCGCCTTTTTACGAACAAATGAGTATAAACGAGCGATATTTTGCCATCGATATTCATAACATATCAGCCTTTTTCCGTGGTTTTAGATACAAAGAGGGCGTTTATTATGTAATACTACCATTACATTTTTTAAATGTATGGAAATGCGGAAAGAACGGAGCGTTTTAACACTAGGCTCCTAACTCTCCGCGTACCACGCTATATCCGGGATAGAACGTGAAGAAGCAGCGGTGATATTTAAAAAAATAATCTTGTAAAAAAAAAATTATCCTTAAAATTAAGCTTAAAATGCACTGTTGAAAGAGATTATAACAACATAAATAAGAACTTATGGCTCAGTGGTTAGTGCGCTTGTACGGTTACACATAAAGGCATCGAGGTTCGAATCTTGCTTCGTACAATTTGTCTCTCATTACTAATATACTTGTTGAGTTTCTATAAATTCCTTGAAAATAACATAACTGCGTAGCTGCCTCTCATCACTTGGACCACACGCTACCGATATGAAGTTTTTTTATTATTGAAAGTATTTATATTATTTCACTTTGTCTCCATTCACTTTTTGCGAAGTTCGGGCGGTTTAATACACTTAGGGACCGACGTGACGCGAACTTCGCCGGTTTTGTTTCAATCATATCTTTACAGAGTCGCTTCTTTATATCGAAAGTTTGCTTTTATTTTAATAATATCTATTTTGTGGCAGATTTCACTGACTGTTTGTGATAAATAGTTTGTTTTTTGTGTTAGTTATTGTTTTTTTTTTGTTACAATAAAAAAAATACTTTATTGTTATTCCGAAATGACTTACGTTCGCTGTTCTTATATATATATATATATATATATATATATATATATATATATATATATATATATATATATATATATATATATATATATATATATATATATATATATATATATATATATATATATATATATATATATATATATATATATATATATATATATATATATATATATATATATATATATATATATATATATATATATATATATATATATATATATATATATATATATATATATATATATACTTTATTGCACCAAAAAAAAATAAGCAGATAATACAGTAAAAAGTGTGCAAAGGTGGACTTATCTCTAACAGAGATTTCTTCCAGCCAACCTGTACAAGTGGGTGAAGATGATAAATATAGCGGGGCGACAAAAATGTGCAATAGAAATTTACATATAAATTTAATTTATAAATACATACATACATACATATACACATATATACACACAAATACATACATATATATATATATATATATATATATATATATATATATATATATATATATATATATATATATATATATATATATATATATATATATATATACATACATACACATACATCGTTAATCAATGAATAAATAATCTGCAAACAAAAAAGTTAACAAAAATAATGAAAATTCATAATTAAGTCTCAATGTTTTTAAACATTTACATTTATTGTTACACAATGAGGAAAATAATAGAATATATATGTACCTAAAGAAACTTTATAAAAATATGAACGTAGCGAGACCCCGAACCTGCACCTTTTGGACACAGTGAAAGCATTCTAGCCAATTAAGCTTTAAGTTTAATTCTCCATACAAAATCTAGTTCCTATAGAATTGAATCTGCTACTACCTTCGAACTGCACTCAGCTAACATTGGCTATAGGCTATCACTAAAACGCATGAATATAATTCATTCCAAATAATGCACTTCAAATGCAGACGAATAGACCGAATAATATTCATGATACATTTAACCGTTTGAGGTTTACCAATACGTTTAATTTACACATACAGACGCGTTTAGTAACAGTTACAATGTATATACATATACATATATATAAATATAGTTAGTATATAAGCATATATGTATAAGTATATAGTGTGGCTGTGGGTTTTGAGCTGAAACGATGGTTGAGGGTTCGATTCCCTCTTGGGGGTCACGATATACATATTCTCCCACACACCACATTGAAGTGGGTGCAGTACAACGTAAAGTGAAGCGCGTTCTCAAATCACCGTGGAGAGAGTTCAAGTCTCCGTTTTTTTGTTTCATATATGACAAACAGATGGTTTTATTATTATATCTCAAAGCAAAAATTTGTCCCATTCCAATTTATGTGGACTTTTTTAGTAACGATCATGTATTTTGTGTTTTAGATCGGATTCCATAAATACTGCAATAGAATATATATATATATATATATATATATATATATATATATATATATATATATATATATATATATATATATATATATATATATATATATATATATAATATATAAATACTGATACTGCTAACATTACTCCATCAATAAAAATCAAACCCCTTTTATATTTAAATGTACAAATATTATAATTAAAACTAACCGCGCATAGTAATCTCTATTAAATTTAAACAGTCAAAAGCGGAAGTACCTATAAGCCCAATCAAAATCCTATTTACATTTCATACAATTCAGTCGTCAATGGCCGCCCGTTGAATGGACTTTTTCAGTAAAGCATCCATTGTGGGCGGCTTAAAGGGTAGCGACAATAGTCTGAGTTAAATTAACCGGAGTTTAAAGCTTAATTGTAAGTGCAGTTAAGCTGAGTAACACGTGTCGACGTCTCTCAGGGCCTCCAGGAGTTCACAATTGATATTATTTTCGAGCCCTCTCTGTGAATCTGAATAATAAAAGATAAATGAAAATTGCTATTAAAACGAGATATCTATGCATTATTGATAGATTTCATCGGTTCTGTGCGTTTTGATATATTTGTAAAATATTTTTTAATTATATCCAACTGATATACAATGTTCTAAGCTTCGAACCTGTAGCCACAGCGCTTAATAACAGCCCCAACGCTGCTGCAATGACGTCATAACTCCCAGATTAAATGATGTATACATAATAATATATTCATACAACGATCTAACATGTAATTGGAAATGCATATCAAAAGCCTAAAACAACATACGTCTGAACCTCCTTTATTGCTGCTTAGCCGCAAGCAATCCACCAGAAACCAAACAACAATTATCACACAAAAACAAATAGGAAAAATCATTAGGGGAGCGAGGGGATGATTACAAAGGAAAACACGGTGCAGAGTGCAGTCATTATGTGCCGATTGTTCAGTAGTTCGAGGGTAGCGGGTTCGATAATGGCGGAGACGCCTGACGCCTGTCAAACAAGGGTTGAGGGTTGAGAGCAAATAGGAGTTTTTGTTGTTCCTGCCCGTGACCCACGATCATGGTTGATTGGTTGGTGTACCCATCGATTGTGACGTATGAAGGAGTACAAATACGTGCATTTTGAGTTCCATACAAATATAATTGCTTCATGCTTCATGCTTCCATTTACATCAGATGAAATTGTTAAAAATATTGTTAATTAGACAACAGTATTAGACAACAAAAAGGAACAGACTGAAAATAATTACAAGCGTTTGCTGCGAGCTAAGTCAATTAATTAGGGGAAAACCCCCAAAACCTCGATAATGATAAAACCCGAGCCAAATGGGAATCTGGACCCGATCCTATTTGAATAACATCGGTAAAAATCGTATTAGACATTCAATTAGCCGCCGGAAGGAAGCTCGTTAGGTATCCTGCTTGACACTTGAACGCTAATACCATCGTGTGGTGCATATAAATGGGATGTGTGTATTGATATTCTAGGGATAGCTAAAGTGCATGTTACTAACAATAGCACTGGTGTCAAAAAGCAATATTTTATATAATTACAATTGTTTTATCATAAATGTGCAGTCAACAGGACAGTGTCACGGTTAGGCTTAATTAAATAATAGACAATTTACTCAAAATTCGGCCAACGTATGGTAGAGCTGAACTAAAATTTTAATTTATTAAACTAAAATCAATACATTTGTAATTCCGCTCGCCCTTTCAAAAGATAAGCCTTCATCTAAGCTGGTGACCATATACGGTCCCTGAATTATTTATGTCCTGCCGTTCCGTTACATTGAATAGCTAATGTCTTGTGTCCGAGCATATTTGCTGTTAGTTAATATTAATAACCCGGGTCCGTCTGCCCATCGTCTCGCTACCACGTGAATGTCATATTGATGTAGGTTACAAGTGCATCCTGGAAAAGCACTGTGCATAGATAAATATTGTGGCTTATTAATTCGTTTCTATAGAAATGCGAGACTATGTTTGTAATATACTTAATGTTAATTCTCACATAAATACAAAGGAAATGGTGCAAAGAGTTGCGTCGTTAAAATACTGGTAATAAACTAACTCATCGGCCTCATAATATTAGTATAGATATAACACTTGATATGTCAATAAAACTTGAAAAGAAAATTAGGTTTCTTCTGCTTATTTTTCGCGCCGTCCCAACAAGCATCTAAGCAGCATAATATATATTTTGGAACAAAATTAACTAATAATAGATTCATTAAGGATAATAGAATGTGAAATACTCGTAAATGGTACATGAAAGCATTAACTGGAGGTGGTAAAGAATAAAATACGTCACAGCGGGACGCAGTCACATTACATGCGCATGCGCATTCAAATTATTGTGATGCTCTTTTTTCGTTCAACCCTTAGTCTTTTATGTTATTTTAAGACAAATATTCAAATATATTAATAACACTAAATTTAGACATTTTCTACTGATCTAAAAATATGTAGATATCTTGGGACTGATTATATTTTGTACCAATTTTATTTGTGTTCAGTAGTGTTCAGTACAGTCCAGTCCAGAGTCTCAAGAAGTCCGGAGAGTTTACTCATTTCTCTTTTCGATCACTTCATTCAATTGACAGATCTTAAAATTACTCAAATATCTTATAATTATTTATTAAGAAGCTGTTTAAACAGAAATCAAAACAAACAAACATATTTTCCGCTAACCATGACGCAAAATAGGTACCCTATATAAAGAAAAACAATCTAAACGCCAAACAATGAGCTTACAACAATACTGCTTGCAATATGCTGTCGTTCGCACGTCCCCTCAGGTTCCGCAGGTTTGGGGTTCGAGTGGAGTGTGCCGGATCGGGTTTCAATGGAAACCGAATATAACCCATTGCAACACAATTACCGTTGATTAGCTATTGAATTTTCTATTCTTCTTATGTTGTTCTTAATTGGGTCTTAATAAAAAAAATATAGCATATATATATATATATATATATATATATATATATATATATATATATATATATATATATATATATATATATATATATATATATATATATATATATATATATATATATATATATATATATATATATATATATATATATATATATATATATATATATATATATATATATATAAAAATGAGGCCACCGTGGCTCAGTAGGATAGAGTGTAAACTGTAAGCGCGATGGTGATTAGTTCAATCGTAAATCGGGAGACTATATGACTTTCCACAACTGGTCAAATAAAGAGTGGAGTTGAGAGAGAGAGAGAGAGAGAGAGAGAGAGAGAGTGGAGTGTAACTCAACATGTAATATCTCGATGCAATTAGAGAACGCAGTGATTTGACACTGTATATTCTCTACTCTGCCTTGAACTGAAAAATCCTTAGTTTAAAAAAGCTTTACCTTAGTTTAGAAACAAAGATAAACATAAAAAATCGCAAAGTATGACAAATTAAATAAATTTAACAGATTCTTTCTATTCATCCCAAAGCAGAAGTCGTCTTCCAGAGATATGCATATTTATGATAATTGTACACGAATAATATATTCACAGTTACCCGCGTGAATACATATCGCGATTTAATCGAGTGAAGACAAAAACTTATCTTATTAAACACCAAAGACACCCACACTGATTTCCCACATACCACAGATTAAAAATCCTTCCAATAGACTGTACAGATTATCCTTAATGATAGCCGCTGGTAATAAATATGGCGGCTAAGATGGCGGCCAAGATGGCGGTGATAGTGGATAAAGGACACTTTGATTGAACGCACCGGACAGGCTAGATAAACGATATTTGCATATTAAATAACAATATTAATTTTCTCTTAGTTTTAGATAATTTTAGCTCCGCTAGCTTTTACACGTTAAATTGACTAGTGATTTAGAAAATTCTAAGCGGATTTAATTACTACTTGATGTATAGGTGCTGGATTTAGAATTGCTTTATAAATAATTGTTGTTATACTACAAAGTTGACTTTAAAGTGTTTAAAAATATGAATACTGTAAAAAACTCTAATCGTTCTTCGATCTCAAATAGATAAGGGAAGAAAACGAAAAAAAAAGTCGTACATCGTATATCTCTGTGAATTGGGCCAAAAAATCATCACAAGCACTTGTATTGCGAAATTGATAGCTTATCAGTATTAACGAAATATGGTACTTACTATCTATGTTGGTCTGTCTGTCACGTGTTGTAGAGTTATGGTGTCCTTTCCCATGAGGTCGTCGACCCGGCGCCTGCGCATGCAAGAACTTAGGAGTATCATCACGAAGTCTATAAAACTTTGACTATGAGTGGATTAAGGAATCATAAAAGATGACCTTGAATGCTTACAATATTGGCTTCAGTACGTTTGTCATACAAAGTGAATTACACGCCTGCTTATGAATGGACTTACCGCAAGCGGTGGCATTTAAAATTGTTGCTACGTGACTCTTTTTACGGTCGACATATTAAAAAGAAAAAAATGTATACTGTGTGTAGTAATTTTTTTTTATTAATTAGTAGTTTGTTTGTATGCAATTTTTATTATAAATGAAAAATGTAAAGAATAGTCATTATAGTTATTTATTTGTTTTTTTTTATTACCCATGTTTCTCCAGACTCAAGTACTGATTAACTCCTTCTCGACACTTATTCTCCACTTCCAAGACGGTTTTTGTTGTTTGGAGAAATTAAATAAAATATATACCATATTTTACAAATAAAAAAGCCCTTTCTTTTACTATTGAAGCCGCAATCAAGATAAACAGATTCTAAGACAGTATCATCCTTACTATGATAGATGCGTTTTTACGTAGAAAGTATAGATAGACGTGTAAAACCTGGTCATTCCTTTATATCATATAGAAGTGGCCATAAACAAAAAAAACGTATATGCTAATTTGTGTATAATATAGTATAATCACTAATTGTTTGGTCCGGAAACGAGTCGTAACTTTACTTACTGTAGTAAAGTATTCTCGACACGATCGCCACATTAAAAACATGGCGCCTAATGACAGGTTTTCGCGACATTATTTAATATATTACATATTATTTGTACGAATAATATCGATTAATTACCATTTATCGATATTAAATATATATATATATATATATATATATATATATTACTAATAATTCACTAGTGAATAATGTGGAAGTGGATAAACTGGACTAATTCACAAGTGTCTTTATGTCTTTATTTCTGTTGTGCGATAATATGTTTTTTCATTCCGACGTTTATTAAAACGAATTTCTTGTATATTAAAAATCTTACACACAAACCAATAAGGCACAATAATCACAACCGTCACGTAATACTATAGAAGAATTAATAAAAGAACAATAAAAGGGTTCTGTAGAATATTTAATTTATTTAGATTTAGGACGGCGCGTGCGCACGATCAAGTTTCAAAATGCCAGGTGGGATAGAGTGGTTTCGAAATACGCATTCGTTTGCAATACGTACGTATGGACGTACATTAATATATATGTGGATGATGGATATCCTGCTTTACGTATTGTTTTTATTATATTCAAAGAAAATAATACTTCTTACCGTGGCTCAGACGGTGTTTGTCGCGGATGCTGTTCATTAAACGTCGTAATGAGTTCGAATCTCACTCGGGGGAGAATATATATTTTAAATATTTGTACAAGGCCATCGTGGCAAATATTGATAAATAGTAATTGATCGATAGTATTGGCATAAATAATATGTTTTATATTCATTAAAATCTGTCATGGGGCGCAATTATTTTAATTTTCGTGCTATGCTAAGACAAATACAGCCTTGACTTACGCTCTTAAGGACGAAATGTCTCGAAATTTGTACGCAAATTGGGGAAAGAAATTACCCCATAGAACAACACCAAGTCCGCTTTACGAGATACACTCTTGTATATAACCCATACGTCCTAATGGCGTCATTTTCTATAGATATCAAGACGATATCACAAAACCCATTCTCTTAGCGTGGAATAAACAAACTGAAACAAAAGCTATATTAAGATGTATGACCTCTCAAGATGACACAATAGTAAACTCTCATTTGGTAGGATTAATGGTAATGGAAAAGTCGAGTCGTCTCCCCTAGCCGGCCGGTCGGTCGGACGGACGTCTTGGACATCTTGGCCGACGCTTATCGGTACATCTTTATTATAATTTATGCTGTTATTTACTTCTTTTTTGGGTATTTTTAGTTAATATTTGTTGGGATATCTAGTTTTACTTGTATTTGTATATACAGAGGCAGAGGCAGAGGCAGAGGCAGAGGCAGAGGCAGTGGAAACCTAGTGTAGGATATTCGGTTTCTTATTTTACGCAAAATTTTTGAGATTTTTTTTTTATTGCGGCATTTATAATTAGAAAGGGAGAATTATTTTGCTAAGTTGGGTACGAAGTGGCGTGGAGTTCTGTCAGTAAACACGCACTGTCTCGAATTTGGGGGACAAAAAACAGAGTGTTGTGACACTAGGTTCCCTCTTACCGTCCCTAAGAAAATATTAAAAAATATACACTTTATACTACTGGTAATAAA
The DNA here is from genome assembly GCA_037127375.1 of Dione juno. Classification (NCBI taxonomy): domain Eukaryota; kingdom Metazoa; phylum Arthropoda; class Insecta; order Lepidoptera; family Nymphalidae; genus Dione; species Dione juno. The sequence continues at coordinate 9,185,215 of JAXRJS010000067.1, forward strand.
AAAAAACATTGACAAGACACCTTAACCAAACAAACCAAATGGAACTCGTGACCGTCGCCGCAATAAGCTGTGACGATAAAACTTAACACCTACTCTAAAATAATATTGAATAGTTGTACATATAAATAATTCTTGTAATTTGACTTTTGATCTCGCTAGTTTCCCACGACACCCGATATCACACGCGTGGCGTGCTCCTCCAACTAAATTACACTGTAATTTGATAAATAGTAAATATCTTCTTGATTAAGCACGAATGTGTTCGCGTAAGTTATATTTGACGCCAATGTAGCGCATTGGAAAGCTTTTGAACGTATACACGATGGTTCCAGCTTCGATTCCCACGTGGAATATATTGTCAAGATATACATCGGGTGTGATTTAACATCGGGTGTAACAACTGAAGTGCATTACATTTTTTAGCCGTATACCACTTGTCGTAATAAGTGACGTCACGAAGTGAAGATCCACCTCCTTCGGCTACTTGAGCTTCACGCTGTGTCACGCATATATCAGTATATGCAAAGGGATTAGTAGAGCTAAAACCCTCCGTCCTCCGACTCCGTTATTATATCGAGAAAATGTTATTCCGTGCCACTGCGCCACAATATACCTGATTCTGAAAAATAAAATAAAAAAAACTTAAAAAGATAAATAACAACAATTACACGCGATGGCACAAATTAAATAACATTTAATATTTTTTTCCCACACGTTAAACGTGGATACCGCAAAAAAACTTTCACCGGAATCAGAAACTGTCCCGCCCATTCCGAGAAGCGAACCTGCGACCCACAATGTGTTGCGAAATTACAACTTACACGACTCCGCCCTACTGAGTGGTAGTTTGGTGGAAACATATATAGAAGGAATGTTGTTTGAAATTGTGTTTTAGCTTTTACACATTTTACTTTCTTACACTTATTTATTTACGACTTTTTTAACGAGTCTTGTATGAAATCCACATAGCGTCTATATTAAAATATTTATTTAAATCAAATCTCCTCAATCGAACCCCGTACCACCATGAAGTAAGCATTACGTACACACATACAACAGTTATTAAATATAAAAAAGAATAACATCTAAACTAGATCCCACACTCACCTTAGTGTCGCATCGCGTGTCTAGGACACTTAACGGAATTTATTGGAAAATAATTACAAAGAAAAGGTGTTATTTCGACGATCGTTAGCCAAATGGTGACTGACAGTATTCACTAACGATACAAAATTACGCCCTTGCCCGTCGGTGGATAAACAAAATTATAATATATATCAAATTGCTCAGCACGGTGTGTATATCTGTTAGTGCATATGGCGTGAACCGCGCTAGTTCTTATATCCTGTCTGTTTTTGAAAAAAAAATGAATTTTGGCTTGTCATTTAGTATAATAGGTCGTCTACGTTACATTTTATTTACATATGTTTTTAATGAGAGCGGTATGAGGAGAGAACCTAGTGGGACACTGGTCTTTAAAAAAGACTTTAAAAAAAATTATAAGTACAGTAATGTTCACATACAAATTTGAACCTAGCACCTGCTTTTTGAGAAACTTACAAATTTCCAATAAACGTGGCTTCTAATCTCACTTCATTTTTTTCATTCCTCATAGATTGACATTTATCTATCTTATAATATAAAAAAAACATAATATTTTGACTCCTTTATACGTAAAATTTGTTAAGTATGTGTAAAATTAGCCGATCTGACTATCGTCACGTCGATTTTCGTAATTGCAAGCGACGGACATCTGGTTCGTATATATATATATATATATATACATACATTCAAAATTCCGTCTGTACGGTTACTTTAATGATTATTGAAATCGCCACTCGGTTGTGCGAGATCTATTTTTGTTTGGTATTTCTTGCGAGTGGTCGCTATGCTGTATTGACAGGTAGAATGTTGTGAAAGTAGGTTTATTTTGTTTTTAATGTTGGTAGCGTGTGACATTTACTTGTGGTAGCTGATACAGATGACATATTAAAAAAAAATTGTTACTAGTAATAAAAATGTAAATATGAGCAATTTGTGACTAAGACTGAGGTAGAAAGTATGACAAAAGGTGATAAAACTGAATCACTACGTCAGTCACTAGGTCACTACGCTTGCCACTGGGTTTTTTAAGTGATTAAAAAAACTTTATTAAAATTAAACTTAAGCTTAGCCCGAGGCTACATATTCAATTAAATGCAGCTATTATTTTAAATTAAAACAATTGTGTGTCGTAATCAAACACCTAACGATCGTTAGTGCGGTGTCTATGTTGTATAACGGTATTTAAAGATTTTTTCCCTCTAATTACAATAATATATCAAGTGAAATTAGTGTGCGTATCAATTAAATGCTAGTGTACGATTTCATATGTAATTACTTCGATTTGGGCTGGTGGTGTTGGCTTGGCCTGCGGTTGGTGTTGGTTCAAGAATGCTTAAGAAAAGAATCGGAAGTGATATTTGAAATAGGTTTATAATGATAATTATTATATTATAAAATTGCATGTGCCAGTAGTGCTGTGAACTGAATATTGAGAGAAATATAGATTAGTTCAATAGAACTATTCAAGAAGTTTAGATTAAGCTTTGTAACCTAAAATTCATACGAAACTTTAATATATTATGCATCTACAATTCTTATAGCTTTTTTTAGGTATTATTTTACATTAAAGAAAAAAAATATTCTAGCAAACGTATGATAAGTTATAAGTAACGGGACTCCAACTCGCCACTTTGACACCGTTCCATTCTTAATGAGACTACTGCTTAGATTTTAAAATTTAAAAAAAATAAACTATTCATTTAAAAGTAAAAATGTCAACAAATAGTCGAATTAGCATTAACGAATCACGATATAATAGACTAATTTGAGCGTATCGGCCATTATTACCAGGTGTCGTGTAATGGCGGTGTGGCGTGCGCCCGCGCCTCATTACCTTACCTTGCCTTGCGAAACGGAAATTGTGAACCTATTTGTCTATATATGAAGAGTCGCTAGCTACCTTCCATGTAAATGGAGTTAAATATTTAATTGTTTTAACAAAAACGAAATCATTTCTTGATGCCCCATGATCAGTTCCATAAGATAGACACAGTGTTAAGGAAAATATTTATGTTGGTAGCATTTTTTTTATTTTTATAAGCCAAATCTGAATCTTTTGTATTTGGAGAACAATCCGAGTCTGATGTATCACCAAGATCTCAAGAGTAAATGCAAGACAACGCTTCAGTATAAAAACTGACATCGTATCTTCTAAGATGAAACAGATTTTAAGAGAAACCAGATAGATCAAGTATATGCTTTTTAACAAAAATAATAACTATATCTAAATATAAAATAGATGTCACTCAATTAATAAACACAACCATTACATCAGGTTTGATAAGCATGATATACTTGCTAGGGAAAATGGATATACATATACCCAAAATGATCAAGGCTATTGAAATACAAAAATATCCCAATTTCAATAGAGAAGATGTTTGAAAGCTTTCTACCACCTGGGACCCACTAATAAAATGATTAAAGTCCCAAGCCCACCACAGGATACAGTGAGCTCATTCTGCAAGAATCCAGGGCAGTACGCAAGGCAACTCAAAAACCGTTGGCGGTAGTTTGATATAATAATTATATCTGACAGACGAATGCCACCTCAGTCTACCCGTGACCAAGGACTACTGTAAAGTGTTTGAAACGTCGGGTGAAAATGAAATTAATGACAATTACTCATGTTAAATTGTTTCATTAAATATAAATCGCGAAAATCAAAGATCTTATTAACTAATCACGCAATTTTCTTTTGTCAACAGAGGCCGCCGTCTTCTTCCTTATCTTACGGTGGAGCAGTGAACGATGACGTCCGCTCTCCAGGCTCCGGTGGTACCCCTGGACCCCTCAGCCAACCCCCGCCGCAGACCCTCGACGCAACGGATCCAGGTTAGTTCTTAATTTTGACTAGATTGCCTACAATGAGATATTTTCAAGTTTTGGATCAAAAGTATAGCACTTCAGGTTAGAAAATGTGAAATATTACCAACTATAGACATTGTGACATGCAATTTTTAAATGTTCTTACATTTTTACCAAATCCTCGTTAGGGTATAATAGTTAATTTAGGTTAATCTAGAATTTAAAACATCCGTACTAATAATGTTAATTCTGTCTGAAACTTGACGATTCCTTAGTTATTCTATAAAAAAACAATGAGTCAAATTAAAGTTACTCTCATAATGGACATACAAATTATTCTTAATGTTATATTTATTCGTAGGTAACTTATCTGAGCGGATAGAAGGAAAACCGAACAAATATGGATGCTGGAGATTATATGACAATTATGTGTTATCATCTTCTTAGTATAATCTAACTAATCTTCGTATTTACTATGTAGTTTGTGGAAAATCCCAATCGTATGCAGTACTTAATGGAGCAACTTAATATATTGTTACACTCATAATGCAAATGTCAATATTTGCATTTTAATTGCAATGCGAGTATGCTATGGTAACAAGCGTAAAGGTCTCAAGGGTCAGGCACCAAGAGGACAGGTCTTTAATGAGACGCCAATGGGGCGTGTTGCTCCCACGCATCCCATACCCAACAATTAACATGTCCACAGCGATCTAGATCCGACGGGATACGTCAACACCCGTCAACAACCAATTTAAAAGTGACAGCGACACATCGTCGCGTCACAATCTTGTCGCGAGTCGCATATAGACCGATTTTAAAGAAGCAAACGCGCGTAGCGAGTGTGAACGTTCAAAAATCAACGGCGAGCATCAGAATCACTCGTCGCACAACAAGACATACTACGTTATGAGACCCGATCGATTGTCATACGTCTCACGCGGAAATGACGGATGAGTGCGGTCTGAACGAGCACTTGTGACGTTTCGGCACTGACGCGACATTCAATGCCTATTGTAAGGAGCCGGCCAGCATTGTAATGTATGTATCTACGCATCTCCGCCCGATTATCGCTCTCATATGCCTATGTCCTGCGTAATTTGTTGGCTTACATTGTGTATTATTCGAAGCAGGTTTAAATTAAAAAAGCAAAGGTGTGATTTCAAAAGACGCAATCGCTGGTGAGCTTTTGACAGCTGTCAAAAATAGCGAGCGCGCTCAGTGTTGGCGCGAAACTAACAAAGCGGCGATTGTTTTTGTTGATATTTTCAGATATATGTGTATATCGGTGTTTTTTTGTCCGTGGAAAAAATTATGCTTTCGACACGCGTTTGTGTAATTGTTCGGTTTGTCGCACGGTTTTGTTGGTGGAATGGCCGAAATTGAATTTTGGTGAGCCGATGCAAGTGTCCATAGAATAAAATTAAATGTAGTGTACGTACATTACTTCTCTGCGATATGTTTAAATGATGTCAATTTCCTGTCTTTATAAGTTTTCCACATTTTGTGTAACACCAAGTACGTACAAAGAACAAAGTGAGAGGTGACTAACTAACTGATTTTACTTACTTGAAGCTTTAAAAGAGATAACGCCTATCCCTAATATATATTTATATATATATATCTAATGCCGTATTTGCGTCTGTAAAAATTGTACTTCGTAGGATTTGAACCTACAGCTACCGTCTACACTCAAATATAATTGTGCCCGGACAGCGTAATTTTTCATTTTGTGCAAAACATTTTCCGCAACCCGTATACAAGTTTAAACAGGATGGAGGATGTCATCTGACCGAGCCCTCGACTAAAGGGCTAACTTGTGTGAATTATTCAAAATTCCAAATTTCCCTATAATTCAATCATGGCGTTCCTCCCCGGGGAGGTGTGGGGGGTTCGGGGGAGGGGATGGTAGGATGGGGGGATGATTATTTGCGAATTTAATATTAATTAACTGACGTGCTCGGCACATAATTGCGTTTTTCAATTATAGCTGACAATTATGCGATGAAATTCGGATGAGCCGAGATGATTCGGCTAATTGTCTGTCTGTGTGTGTTATTTGTTGGATTAAATATATATTGCATGTACGCTATTTAACACATACGCATGTGTGTGTACGTATACACACATATATAAGTATACTTTATTAATATATATTTTGAAAAGTGGTTTTTTATTGAAATCTTTAAAAATAAGTGTCAAATGGATTAGAATACGTGTAATAACGAGAACGACATTCGTGTGTCAGTCGAGGGCTTAAATAAGTAATATGATCGTAATTTTATGGGACGTGTGACATTTTTATAGTAATAAAAATATAAGTTGTATAAGCGGGATTATATAATATTTTTATATATATCGTCACATTATAAATTCGCATTATACCGATAGCTCTAAAATTAAATAGAATTTATAAAAATTTGATAGTATGTCATATATATATATATATATATATATATATATATATATATATATATATATATATATATATATATATATATATATATATATATATATATATATATATATATATATATATATATATATATATATATATATATATATTTTATAAGGCCATTTTTATAAACGGACAGACAATTGTACGTGGAGTACCTCATGGTAAATCATTAGTCTCTCTTAGTAGTTAGTCTATGTCTATATGAAAGATGAGTAAATCTGTAAATGGAGCTCTGTATTGCAAAAATACTTTTAGAATCAATTTTATATCTTAATTAAAATTTGAAATATAATCTCTCATATTAACAAAACATCAATTTTGCCCAAAAAATTATAATTATCTATAGTACAATATCAACGTCAGATTCTGAAGACAATATACTCCTATAGAGAAGGAAAGAACAACTATACTAATATTAATCCGAAACCCGAAACGCTAAGTGTAATTTGTAGACAATACGATTATCGCGTTACGGAGGAGGACGGGGCGGCTTGGCTCTAAATAAAATTATCTTAACTTGTTCGTTCCCATTCTCGTCATAACATGTCATGTGGCCCTACTTTGAGGGGCACGGTGTTGGCATTCAGAGCACGTGGTGACCACTCGCCTGGAATTCTTATCTTGTGAAAATGTTTTATTTTTCATTTATCATGTAATGTACTGTTAAATTACTGTACATTCCGAAACCTGAAGGCTTTACGGGGATTTTTGCTTTATATAATATAAAATTGCTTCTTATATTTTGAATTTACAGACATATGATCAGATTTTTTTTTTATTATCTAAAAAGTATGTCGGTGTTTTATAATAATTCATATAAAACCAAACGGAATTATTTGTGATCAAATTTGATACAAATAAAGTCGATTTCCTTTAATATACACCACTTTAGTAACGCCAGTTATGATAATATATTAAAAACAAAGTGTACCTAATCCTAAAATAAATTTAGAGGAATTCGTTACAGAAATAAATGAATTTAATTTTTTTAATTTAATTTTCCAGTACGCGCTAAAAAGTATATTATTGATGTTATTTTTTATATAGGCTTCGGTACGTGTTTAAACAAATGGTATAAATATAATTGAAGTAATACATTCATTGGCACATCGCGACCGTCACGCGCCTCGCCGCAAACGGACGGAACGAAAGATTTAAATTGATTCGCCTCTTTTACGCTTGTCCATTTGGCTGCTTTGTTTAGTTTTTATTGATTTCTTACACTAATTGTAGCGAAGTGGTAATTGTTGTTAGTATTCCATTTTACGTTCAAACTTTAAAGTAGCCATCTTACATTTGTAGTTGACAGGTTGAATAAGTTTGTAATTAAATAATTAAAGTTATTTTCTAAGTTTAACTAAAGTGTTAGTTAAAGAAAAAGTTAAATTCAGTTCGCTCAACTCAAAGTGAGCTTGAGTAGCTCAAAAATACATCAAGCGATGTACCCACAATCTTTATACCATGACGAAGCGTTCCTAATTCCAACTTAGCTAATAAAGCATCCTCTAGGGCCTAGCCTTATCAATATTTCAGGCACAAAATTGAAAATTACCAGGACCCCGTACATAACTCAAACCTATCGAAACCAATAAAATATTAACTGGTAACGATTTCCCGCTGTTTTTCACCGGGCATCGGCATTCGCGTCACGTCGCGCCGCACTTACACCAATGCTAAATGTAATCATAAAATTTGTTGTTAATAATTCAAGGAGCGGGACGGGTGTAGCCGAATAGGTGGGATTATTAAATTCTGTGAATGTTCACTTTGTATCTAATATCCGAACGTGGTTAATATTAGATTACCGTGGGGCGAGCTGCCCCGGCATCCCCGGGGCGTGGTCCTGATAGATTCGGTACTTTTCCAAGGATTATGATTGGTTGAAATGTCTCATTTCATAATGGAAACTTTGTATTGCGTGCTAAAGAAATAACTTGATAACTTTAACGCTACTTGGGTATATTTCGTTTGTAATTTTTGTAAATTATAATTGAAGATAACCTAATTTAGGGATAAGCTGTTGTTGCTAGTCATTCTGTTTCCTTGTACCTAATAATAAATTTAAAAATACATGTAATTTTACTCTAAACCTTTTTCTAATTCATACAAATATGAAGAATTTCAATGGGGCATGAACCTTTTGATATAAAAGCATTAAAATCCATACGATTTGCAACGAAATTACAATACGGGGTGATTGTATTGGACCCTTTGATGTTAGCCGGCTGATCCGTGGTAATTGTTGGGATAATATATAAAGGGATAGTCTGTTTGTTTGTCCGTGAAATGTAATATAAAGTTTGCAAATGAATCAAAATGCACGTCAAGTTTAATTTAGACAGCGCGTTTAGAAGACAGTGGTGTGCTTGTACTTATCTTATTGCATTTAGTACTTAGGATGGCTTTAGGCTATATGTACCTTTGTAAGTAAATGTTTTAACAGTGAACATATTTAGTTTTTTTGTAATAATTTTTTACCCATATAGCAGTATTCGCGATATTGCTTACTGAGTGGCGGAACTCAACGCGGCGCTTCGTCTCCTTATTACTTACTTAGTAGAGCGGAGAAATGAAAACAATGCATTCTCCCAAATAAAAATTGATCGTACAACCATCTTTAACAGTCAGACACTGTAGGCCATAAACATTTTAAAATATCATATACTTGTTCCATTAAAAACATAATCTCAATATTTAACCATTTTGAATATTTGACAAACAAACACAAATGCATGTTACAAATAAATCATACATATCTCCCGAGTTAGACGGAGTGTGTAATTTTTTTTTACTATCCAAAAGGGTGAGAATTATATTCACAAACAAAAAGCTGTCAAAATGACAAAGTGATTCGTCATACAAATGACAGCTGCACAGAGAAGAGAAGTACGGGATAGAAAGGGATGTACGAGTTAAAAATTATTGTAGCGTGTTATAGTTGTATCATGAATAATATAAGTATAATTGAACATAATATTATATGAATGTACATTTAAAAGAATTCTTAACAAATACCCTATGAATTTAAGAATGTTACAGATTTTTTTTCTATGTATACCAAATTGAGGAAATAAAAAATATGTTTTAGCTCGATAAGAACGTATGGTTTAGTTGGCCATGAATGTTTGGATGATATTCAAGTGGCGCGGGTTTCAATCCCGCTATTTACAATTTATGATAAATGGTTTCTTTATAATATGCATATATAGGCAATTAAGCCCCATGTCCCCTTCAGTTTCCGTTACCGGCCAATATGTAATAAATACATATTAATATTTTTTAAATAAATGAAACGTCTCGGGTATAATCACAGTAATTTATAAAACATGCTTGCTAGAGCATTACGTTTAACAATTTGCGTAAGTAGTAAGGTATTTCCATTTCAAAATACCACATTTCTCCAAGCTTAAAATGACATTCACTAGAAAAAGCTCAAAGAAAAAGATCAAAAGTTTGAAAAGTTCGACCAAATAATACAAATTTTTCTAACTCTTGCATCTCATAAATATAATTACAACCAAATTGTCTTTAGCTATTAAGCTAAGCTACCGTATACTTTACTTTACAATAGCTCAGCCATAAATACCAATTCAACAAGACCCGTTCTTTACCAGTATGGCTTCAGCTTCTCCAAGTCTTCGGAGCTCATGGCGCTGGTGTCTAATACTGCAGCATTAGCATTTTTAAGTTTAAAATATTTATTCAAGTAGCCTATTTTCGGTTGTTTGTCTGTGTGTGAAAGGGCCGCAAATGTGAGCAATAAATCATAGTATGTTTTAAAGTAACATTGTAATTTTGTGTTGAACGTCTAATTTGCATACGTAATGAGTATACGAATAATATTTCTTTCGTTTAGATAGTTTTAAATGCTATAACAAGATTTTATCTCACAATCTACGCATTTAAGATAAAAACTAAAGTGCTTCATATATATTTTAATGGAAATTACGAGTTGTATAGCGTTAGAGAGTACTAGCATATCGGTATAATAATTGCATAGGAAAATTTTTTAATGTATTTTTATTATAATCTAAGTTTTTATTATAATCTAAGCATAAATAGTAGTGTGGGTGTTTTTTTTTTTTTTGGTTTCTTCTTTTTACTTAGCTAAGATTTCTCTAGATATTTTTTATATTTATACAATGAAGTCGAAAAGTCACTACAAAAGAAGTGTTAAGCGCTTTTTAATTGACAACGAAGCTGAATCTCGTAGATGTTGCAAGTTGCTAGAACATCTTTATCTTTATAGCTCTCCATATTTTTCACCTGGGAAGTTGTATAATGGAGAATGCCGCGCGTATATCCGCAATGCTAGCTCGGAATCTAATTTCTAGGCTGTGGCACGCGACGCACTCTGCTTACGTAAGAACGATTTAGTATGTTTTGGTACTGATTTATTAATTTTCACCATTGATACGGGCATATAGACTTTTGCTGTGCATTCAATTTTAAGCTATCTTTATAGATGGCGCATTTTTTTTACAATTCTTTTTTTTTTGCGCGTTTTGTTTGTAGAGGTTTTTTATACCGTTAAAAGATATATTATATGAATAAATGAATAAATTCGAGTTATTTTTACGTGCTCTGCCACAAACATGTCGAAAAGACACGCTGCTTTCTAAGTTAATATCGAAATATACCTTATTTCTAACTAATAACTCCTTTCAATATATCTATATAATGAATGACATGGAAATTTCTAGAAACCATGCTTTCATCTTTTGTATTGGCGGGACAAACAATTTTTCCATACAACGTAAAATACGGTGTCAGTCAGTCAGTCAGTAAAATATCATATACATAAATCATTAAAATCACTCATTTCTCTCCGGTGGTCTGATAGCCGTGTCGAATCCGACCGATTACCGTTTGTTTCTGACTATATATCCTCAATAACTTATATACAACGGTGATATATCTTCAAATTTAACGCATCTCCGTACTGATAATAAGGTCTATACTTCCTTACAAAGTTATCACGTGAGAAATAATAGTTTTTAACTATTTTAAACTCTACCTGATTGGCGTAGAGTGTGTTATGCTGTGACATTGCGTTGCGCAAGTTCGAAGTAAATTTTCACGGTTTTTAACACCATTCAATCGTTTTTAGCAACTGCTTGGGCATAAGACGAAGCTGAATTAATTGCTTGCTTTGTTTTTTTTAGGCTTTGAAATGTAACGTGATTTACACATTGTACGGTTAATAGGTTTTCACAAGAGGCGATGAAGAAATCCGCCTCTGAACACGTAATGTCTGTCGGACGGAAAGCGGAGAACGGAGGGCTTGACATATGTATATTAGTTTTAGGTATATTAGGTACTGGCCTTATCCTGGCTACTTCTTATAAATATATTAACATTTTTAACCATTAAAACTGATATAAATACAGATAAGCTAATACAACATACACACAAACACACATCCTTATTATTTTATCACGATTATTTATTCATACGAGCACAACACTGGCCACACCCATCGCGAGTTAACTTGCGTCAAATTGACAATAGACATTAACATTCTTGGAGGGGAGGCGAAATATTTTGATTAAAAATTTACTTCAAGGGGTCTCTTGGACCCCTACACATGACAGATGTCAATCTGGTGTGAAGCGGAGGCTGGTGTGAGCGATGCGGTTTGCATCGTTTGCTATCAGAATGCTATGCTTTAGAGATTTTGATATGTGTGTTTGTCTATGGATTTTGATCGACTATGTTATCAGCTAGGCATAAATATATATTTTTTTTAATTTTATGACGCTATTGCGACTTAGTATGAATGAGTCGGACTAAATGTGACGGTACTGTGTTAGATGCTTTGCTAGTATAGTTAAAGTCCAGCTTTCACTTTTCGCAATAAATAATCCCAGAGCCGTTTGCTTATTGTAAAAAATTTTTTTAATCTCTAATCGATGAACAACAATTTAAAAGTCTCCGTTTTTTATCATCAAATTGGCTAAATTCCTTCACACCACTTTAATAGCATACCTCGCTTGCTAAAGAATGAAAAATACTTCATAATAATAGCACCCCTGTAGCCACCCCGCAATTATTACATTACATCCAAAGGTGTATGGACGCGCAACGATAATTCTATATGACACATATATAAATATTAATATATTTGTCTGTCCGTTCGGATGCATCGCTTTTTGCAATTATTCATCCCCTTGCACCCGGTCCACTGGAGCTGGTCAGCCATGACAATGTTTTGAGGGTTCCGGTGCTATTGATAAAATTATGTTTTTTTTTCTTCGTCGATGTACGTATGTCATGACGTCATACAATTGTTGGTATCAACAGTAGGTAGTGTTTTTGTTTGTAGAATTTGAAGGTGTCACTCTTAATAACATAGGTAAAATATTAATTGGTATAGATAAATGTTATATTAGCTTAGGTAAAATATTAATTAATATAGGTAAATATTACATTAACTTAGGTAAAATTAAAAAGGTACTAGCTGCGTTGTGACGGTGTTAATAATAAAGTATAATTAAATATATACAGCATTGAAACTTGTTTATTTTAACACACAAGTACTAAGTGAATATAAACTTAATTAAACTATAAGCATCTGTACTTAAATTGAAGCACCATGTATAGGACGACATTCCAATAGAAAATAACATATTAATTACTCGATTAATGTTTAATAGAGTAAAAACGATAGCGTGCTTATTGCTTAGTGGCAAAGAGGCGGTCGCTTTAAAGAAATTCTTTATTAATGGGTACTAAAATAGGTAATTGTCCATTTGGAGTCGCAGGTTTGATTTCCGTGTCGAGTAAATATTAGCTATTAGTAGTTTATAGCTTCACGTTTATATTTGTTTTTTTTATTAATTTAACTGGGTGAGCAGAGAGAACTTAGTGTCAATGTACTCCGTTCTCCGGGTTCTGTCTTAAATAAAAAAAAAATGAAAAAAAAAAATTATAAATTGTTTTAAGTGATGAGGCGTTTTTCCAACTGTCTTAACACTAAGTACCTACCTGTATATATGGGATACAGGATGAAGCGTATTTATTTATTATTTATTATTATTCTTTACATTTCCTTATGACTTGCAACAAAGTAATTTTATATTGTACGCTAATTATAAATATATTATCGATTATATATGTATATGTAAATTCAATTTCATATATGTTCGCCAGATCCTTCCTTTACCTTCGTCTTAAAATGACTGGATCCATATATATGGAGAAATAGGCATAATATAAAATTACGTTCACCAAAAATGTGTGTAAACAAAATAAAGGCACTAGTGCTATACAAAAACACCATAGGCTTCCCATAAGTTAGCCGTAATTCATGAATAAATATAAGTATATATTTTCGGCCCTGCGAAGGTAGCAAAAGTATACGATAAATTGGACTTCCTACGACAATGGCAAAGGTCTTTGTGATTTTTCCTCGGTGTACATATACAATGTAACTTATTACTTGGATATTTATGTGGTATGCTGGGTATAAATGCGCAATTTGCTTGGCCATCTTTTAGGGCACAACAGTTCTTGATACATCAGTTGTGACCCTTTTTCGTATAGTTTTATTACTTTTGAGAACAGCCACTTTTCTCCTCTAAATTACGTTGATACGTTCTTACAAGATAGATTTCCTATTCAAGACCATGTTTTACATCATTAATGATAATAGATGAGGGGGTGTTGCCTTTCTAAATTTGCTATTTCGCCTCGGAACCCTGAAAATCATGATCGTTTACCTTAAAATCCTTATTTAGAACTCAATTTGGTATCAACGTTAAATCCCTAAAGTTTAGTGGCCCATTATTCACTGTTCACAGTTAATAGGCCCTTCTACCTAATTCGCATCACGTCCAACCCCTCGCGACATTTTATTTAATCAAGACTGCTTTTTAGCATTCTAAGCAATGCCCATAATATTTTTGAAACGTGAGAAAAAATAATGAAATACATCCTGTTTTGTTTAGGCTTAAATTAAACGTGGAACTTAATTGGGCCAGTTTAGTTTTGTTTTTCGAAAAAAAAATATAGCCCAGTGTTTAATTTGAACTTAACACCTTTGTTTATTAACATAAGACACTACAATAAGGTGGCCGTGACACAGTGGTTACAGAGTGGGGACTCAGAGGTGTATTGTATATGTACACAGAGGTGTATATGTACATTTAAATTATTTGCATTTGTCCGCGTCTCAGGAATTCGACAAAATTCCATAGAATTCCGCTCAACACGTAACGTGCCGAAAATTAGGCGGAATGTTGAGAACAGAGTGTCTTAACACTACCTATTACCTACTATATACGAGAAAATATGTTTTTTTTACTTACAATATTTTAGTACCCATATTTCATATGATTTTATTAGGTATTATAACTTTATTCGACCCAATAAGTAAATGGCTGACCATCATTTTAACTAGACATAAAATTAATCGTTGGAATGATTCTGAATTTTATAGCCCTAATATTAACCTTAAATGTTAAAAAAAAAGAAACATTAATTACATTTTTGATGGATTTTCCGAATTAAGACTCGTCTCAGCCAACTTTGTGCGTCGTAAAACTTTTTTTTCTTGTCGCATATAAATTACTAAATTTTTTTATTAATTTCACCTAATATCCTGTGAATTTGTCGTAAATGTCGATCCTGTGCGCTGTAAGATTATCATTTCTAGGATAAACACCTTGTTGTGTGGGTTTTAATATGGATTTTTTATCGGTTTCTCGAGCCGTTAAACCGTGGGTCAGCGTGGCCGGGTCAATTAGAACACAGATCTAACAAAGGTAACGAGATTTTACATTCGTAACTTTTATGGGGCTGTAAAAATTTTAATTGTAATAAATATTTTTCTGTTACGTGCATGCGTGCGTGTGTGTGTGTGTGTGTATGTGTGTGTGTGTGTGTGTGTGTGCGTTGACGGCGGGGCGGGGGCGGGGGGTCGCGGGGTTCTTATGTATTTTAATCGTTTACATTTTTTTATGTTTTTAATAATTTTAATAGCTTGTGCTATCGTTATTAAGGAGTTGTTCAATAATTAATATAATGTTGAAATTATTATGTTGTACTTCACTGCTTCATTAGATTAGCTGATAGCTGCTATGGTTCTAATATCCTGAGTTGTTGGGTCTGTGTTATGGGTTTCTGTGACTGACTGACTTTAGTACTTTTGATTTATGGGGCAAATTAAAAAAAAATGTATAAAGTTTTGGTACAAGCAACATATAATATCATATTGTCAGGACTTAAGTTAAAAATGCCACATACAATATATATTCTAAATACTATTTAAATTACATATTGTTTTATATTCATTGAGATGTATATTCTAGTTAAAGCAAACATGTTCAATACCATTTTAAAATGAGCGTTTCATCTATTAAAAATGCATTTGCTTGACTTTTTCTTATTTCCCATCTCGGTCTTCCAATGTTGCCTTAATGATTGTAGGCATTAGTTATCTTAAAATTACGCCAGATAGGTATGCTTGGGGTTGAAAATGAAAAAATTGTAAGGGTGAAAGTGCCAGGGGATGCTGATAACAAAGACTGCCCTTATCTGCCGCGCTGTGATAGACAGAAAAAGTAATTAAGATTTTTTGTTTCGTATACGAACAGATAGATTTCATTCGTTAATGTGTTTTTGTTCTTTTTTTTTATCAGATTTATGCGTTGGGGATGTATTTTTTTTAAATTTACTTATTTTTTTTATTTTGACCTTATGATGTTGAAACGTGTATAGTTGGGTCAGCGTTTGACTCTGCGTGATTGTGACGTCATTACTACTAGATAGATTGAATTATTTTCATTTCTTCACTTTGAGAAGACCAAGCGCGGCGTTTAGTTCCGCCACATCCCAAATTTGAGCGGGTGGCAAAAAATTAAATATCTCGACAATAGCTTCTCTCTGCTTAGTGATTGAAAGAAATAATTGAATAGAAGCTGTTAATTTAAATATAAATTAAATTCCATGTTTTTCAAATCTTCATTTAAAATACTTTATAAGTATATAAGTATCACAATTTACATCATCCCTACAATATTATATGGCTTATATGTAAACAGAATTATAAACACGAAGGGTGGGAGGGGGTTGCATGAGCTGTATTGTTTTGAAGACGTTTTTAATTTCCCGAAGATGATTTATCGCATGTGAATATGTTAGAATGTCAAAATACAAGGCAGTGCTGGGGCAAAGGGCAGTAATGCCATAACTTGTGTTTTTTACGTTACATGCACTATATATGAAATTTTTTTAAGGTTTCTATAGATTCAATATCGGAGATGTCATATAGTATAACAGATTATAAAAAAATATTTGGTGGTAAAATAAATTTCTCAGCGTAGACTTTAAAATTTAAAAAATATATATATATATTAGAAGTGTTCCAAGAAACATAAAATGCCATTCGATACAAATTTCCACATTCGAAATTTATCATCAAGGCACCATTGTTTTTATATATTGCATATTAATCGATGTAATACTAATAATAATACTATAAAATTCAAATCCATTAATACCTAGAAACCAATACTATACCAAATTGGAATCCCAAAAAATTATTTTCCATGGGTTACAACATTTTGGCATATAGCTGCTACGTAGGTACATATATAAATATTTTTTCGTTTCCCGCAAGGGGCGCGCGTCCCCCGCGACGCTTCTTATTTAGAACAGAACGCTTGAAATGCCTTTGCGGGTGACGATCCATTTATTTTCAATTTTTGGTGTTGTTTTATGGAAATACCATCACGGCGCTGTGGGACTGGCGTCTGACGTCTGACGTCTGACTGCAAATACGATAGGTGTGGGTTCCGTCCCCACTCGGGAGGTTGGATCTACCATTTAACCTACCCAACTCGAATTCTAGTGGAAAGCGGAGAACTGAGTGTCTTGATACTAGGTTCTCTCTATCTATCGTTATATCACGAAGCTAAAAATATATATTTACATCACTATTATTAAAGAAAT
Organism: Dione juno; assembly: GCA_037127375.1. Taxonomy (NCBI): domain Eukaryota; kingdom Metazoa; phylum Arthropoda; class Insecta; order Lepidoptera; family Nymphalidae; genus Dione; species Dione juno. The sequence goes on from JAXRJS010000067.1 coordinate 9,202,538, forward strand.
TAAAAATATATCTATATATTTAAAATACTGCATATATATTGGGCTTTCGAATTCGTTAACCTACATATAAAAAAGCTTGGATGCAAGGAGAGTAAGGTGAAACAATAAGTTCAAAAATATTATTTATACGACTATAAGTAGGTTCATAAGATCCAAGAAACATTAGAACCATAAAGCATGGCTTTCCCGAACTTTACGATAACGGGCAGAGCTTTTAAAATAATCGGCTTAAACTCTATGCTTCACTTTACTTCGCGTCTTTAAAATTATCGCGCTCTCTATAGATGGCGTAAAACTTATACTGTACAAATGTTATATTGTAAAAAATATGAGAAATTAATATTTAAATAAAATATTAATTAACGGATAAAATTTTTAATGTAGCTGGGACTCGAACCCGCGTCTACTGGAAATCTTCATTTTTTTATGTGGCTAATATAAGTTTATATTATAGTATTCATTTTTAGAAAATGTAGGTATATAGTACTTTAGCAAATGGTTAGACCAATCAGCGCACAATCCTCACCTCCCCCCAGCTCTGTTTGCAAATCTGGGCATACTTGACTTGCCATGTTTAAATTATGTAAAATTCATTAAAAAGAAATCAAATTGATATAATTTGATATAATTTTACTGACGCAGTCGGTTCGTGACAGTGGACGAGGTGAAAGAGGACGGAGTGGCGTATAGTGGAGTTTTAATAATGGGGTCCCGTTAAACCATTCGATAAGGAACTCTAAAATATACCTAATTCTTGGAAAGTAGAATGTCTCCATATTGTACACATTTAAATGGGAACTAAACCCGCTATGCGAAATTACCAGAAAACATAAATAATAAAAACTTTTTTAAATGTTTTATATTGACTTAGAAGTCAACTATTAAAAATAAAAACGATAAGTATAAAGGATTATGTTACATTGTGGTCGTACATGGACGGTCAGAAAGTGGCGTGCGATTATATCTAGCGGTCACTAGTTTTTTCACGCGCTAACACGCAGCGTGCTTAATATACGAGTTTCAATTAGACGTGTATGTACGTGATAGGTTACACGCTGCTTATACTATATTTTTGTTTATATAAAAAAGTAAATATAGAATGCAATTTAAATCATATGTTGCCAGATTATGTTTCATTTTAATCAATAAATTTAAACTTTTGCCTGAAAAGTGAGAATATTGTTTTTTTCAATACTGTTGAACAATATGACTATAATAAAAAAAAATGTATTATTATGTAATTCATAGAAAAATGTATATAGATCTGTTAAATGTGGCATTATAAGGATGCCGTAAGTATTTCAAGTAGAGCAAGGATTTCAACTCCACTAACCATTTAGGCCTATATATGACAAATGGTACTTATACCGGTAATGTAATATATATGAATTCTAACTTAGGCCAGTGTCAAATCAAAAAAAACTTAAAAACATCTGACTATCAACGCGACGATTGTAGATTCGATTCCTACACGGGGGACTATATTTAATTTACACGGTCACATAAAATTGTAGTATGAGAACGGAGAGTCCTAACACTAGATCTGTATACCCAGGGTAAAATCAGGGTAAAATCGGGGAAAATGCGTGAAGCTGTTACGAAAACCGTTTAAAACCCAGAAGCTATATGGAAATTGAAACAATAATTTCCATTTCCATCTTACAATTGTTTACCTTCGAGCGCAGGTGTAGCTGTAAAATTCTAGACAAAGACCTTCTAGTCTTCTACTCGCTTCAATTTTTTTGTTACAATAATGCTTTTTAATATTTTGAACAAATATATCAGCAGGTTCCGTACAGTGTTTTGTGAATTTGAATTTCGTTACTGTGGTGGTGTGGTACTAATTTGAATTAAATAGTGATGTAACAGCTAATTTCGATGTCAGTTTGTGTGAGATCTTTTTATTTTTGTTCTTGTCCAAGTAAACTATTCATCAGCTAATAAAATTATTATTATACAATGTAATTTTTTAAAATCAATTTAGCCATATATATTATTAATTTAAAAACATATCTAATATTAACAATTTCTAAATTAAAACGACAAAATTAAAAAAAAGAAAACCAACAAATATTTAATATAAATATTACCAACATAAAAACCATAGGTACAATTCGGATACACACAACATAAAATAAAATAACATCCCATATTAATATAAATCAGCGTCTACCAATCGATTATGTTGAATTATACTATAACAATCTCATTAACATGTAAATTAGTTGCCCACAATAATAACTGGTGAACAAAAAGCTAACCGGGAACAGAACAAAGCCTTTTTAAGGATGAAAATGAATACCAGAGAAACGAAGCGATTTTAATTAGAACAGTCCGCCTCGGGCGACCGCAACTCGAGCGGGTACAACCTGACTTTAAAAAATTAACAAGAGCACTACAATGATCTCCAGCATCCACAGCGTTTCCTGTAACTAATGGGTTTTGATGACTTATTTTGTTTGAAATAGTTTTATTTAGATATAGAACTCGTGTTGTTATTTTTTTTATATATGTCTAACATGAGTTTACGAATATAATTAAATAGTTGAATATTTCATTAAAATATTCTATGAACAAGAAGATTTTCCGCGACAAATTTAGTCCCAATAATTTTTGTCGATTCCCAATGTCATATCCGAATAGACCTCCATATATTACCATCCATAAAGTACAGCTACGGCATATAGAAAGACTCATCAAAATCTGCCAATTGGCTCTTATTAACCGAATTCGATTCGACTCAACGGGTCACAACCACCCACTCTAATAACGCTGGCACACCAACCCCATATTTCTCCGCCCAATATTTCCACATAAGGAAAATTTCACCGCCCGTTATATATCATTTCCGTTCAGATTCGAAGCTCGAAACAAGACCGGAATCTCCATAGAAATCGTCTGGGGCAAATATCACTTCAGTTTTATCATACGAATTGCCGGACCTAAATAATACCACCCCCCTTATTATCATATATTTGGTTGTAGCCGTGCCACGCCGCGATGCGTACCGTCTTCCGTTCACGGAAAGGCCCCAAATATTTTTGGTAAGGCATTCTCTTCGAAAATTATCTTTACACAGGCCCGTCGTATCTGATAAACTGGAAATAATACCTCTCGAGGGTCTAAGGGGTTGGTAAAGAAAACCACAGTGGTATCCCTAAATTCATTATGCGAAAACATCCTCAGTATTCACAATATTGAAATCCTTGGCGTCGCCGCGCCAAGATATTACTGCCTTGGAACTAACGCTCAAGTAAATTGTGCTTCCCTTAACGATGTGTTTGGAATCTCTCAAGCATTCGCAATCAACATACATACGCGCAGATTAAATTTATTTTCTTTGTTTTATTCAATTAAATATTTATTTTAATTGAAAATAAATTTATTCAAATTATTTGAATTAAATAAATAAACATAATTGTTTTATTCATTTATTTCTATTAAATAAACATATAAACACATGTAAGTTCAATTACCTTATACCTACTCAAATTACTTGCCACTTATTTTGTTTTTTTTTTTTTTTTTAATTTAAATTTTTGTCCGGCCGATGCACATGAGATTGAAGAGTTTATAATTGGATCAACAAAAAATACAATTCTAACGAGGCGTGACTCGCCTACATCCTTAATTATTTATATTTAATAATTAATGTTTTCTATAACGGATATACTATACTGACTATACAACAAGCGGCGTTGAATTACGCACAATATGCAATGTCTTCAGTTCTGGTGGAGAGCTGTGTGTTTTTTCTAACATTAAATCTCTTGGCCTACGTTTCTATATACGGGATAGCTGTAGACTAAATAAGCGTAATACTTGCTTATCTTTTATATTTTATTTATGTATTTTTTGATGTATTTTCTGTGCTAGATCGAGGAACCAAAATATGTGGTAGTTATTTATTTATATAATACCAGAATTTTTAATTCATTGTGGTAAAGTTGTTTTGTGATGAAGAACATTTAAGATCACCTCTCCTCATAAGTCTTCAAAAGTCTTAGGCCACTTTGGGGCCCTTGGGCGAACTTTTTACAATTATTTTACATTGCAATCGTTTATAGGATATTCGTAGCCTCCATGAGGTGTTACATCAATTCATTAAAATCGATTTTTATCAAAAATTATATTATGGCAACATTTTTTATTTTTTTTCTTTTTGTTAGTTTTACTTTTTTTCTAGTTAGTCTTTTTGTTAGTTTTACTGTTTTTATTTTTATTTTTTTTCTTTTTGTTAGTTTTACGCATATACTTAATAGAGAAGGGAACTTAGGGTTGTAACACTCCGTTCCCTACTTTTCACCTTTCGAGACATCGCGTGACAGAATTCTATTCTTAGCACGGGTAAGCGCTTAGTCGCTCTGAGCACGGACCTCCATATAAACTGACTTATCTATACAGTCCTTTATTAATTATATATTATTGCTTAAACCTAAGCCATTAATTATTTAAAAAAAATCATTAATATACAAAATTTTGCCCCGCACTGCACAATCAACAGCGCTCCCTTAAAACCCTCCTACGCCAAGTGTATATCTGTTTATTAATAATAAAAACATATCGTAAAACAATTTGCTCGGTAATCCGGGAACGATTTACTGCCAGTTATATCGGTTGAATCGGCGTTAAATCATAAAAAGCGGTTAACGCGTGTATTAGCCGGCGTGCAACCGTTTAATAACTATTATTAAAGCTCCTCACCAAATTCCGATAAAAAGGAGCTTTCAAAACAACCACCTAATGCTTTATGATATCCTGGTTGGTCTAATCAATTGGTTATATATATATATATATATATATATATATTTTTATATATATATATATATATATATATATATATCTATATAATTTTTTATACTCTACAACCGATAAACCGAACTCTGCAAAAAGCACTAATTTAATAGCGTCATATCTTTATTTTCGTGGTCATTAATTTTGACAGGTTTTTTTTATGAGCTTTCATACTTGTTTTTAAGTGGTCATTATTGGTGGCTATCAGTTTAGATAGTTTTGATTAATTAAACAAACAAACATACACACGGTGTTAAATAGCTGATCGTTTAAAAAATACAGCCTCATAGTTTTTTCCCACGTATCAATGTAGGTAGATAACTAGGACTTTTCGCCCTATTATCGAGATATTGCGGAACTCAACGCCGCGCTTATTTACCACAGGGAGGAAATGAAAATAAATAAGATATATTATATCCCTGAAAGGGAATCGAACCCACGATCATCAAGTTACGTTGACTGTCAACCCCTGTCCCAATCCGCCATGACGGTCCGGCTAATAATTTATATAAATGCAAATATGCGTAGAAACTATGTGTGACATCGATTGAGAAGATATTTTATAATAAATATTATTCGGGTTAACATAATATAAGCAATACATGCTTATTTTTAAAGACATTGTGGGTAACGAATCTCTAAGCTGGCCTCACCCACCACGCCATTAATCTTTCACAAAAAAGCTTTACATTAATCACATTAATATCCACTGGCAAAATAATGTATAGTTAAGTGCTACACTAGTAGCGTACGTAGTTGTAGTAGTAGGAACAATTTGGTACGTTTACTGTCGCGTCAATCGTAAAGGGCACATCACTTGCCCCCGACTCCGACCATGTGCCGTAAAGAGACCTCTTCGGCTAACAATTTCCTGATGGTCTGTAAATAGTAAGTTTATTGTCTTTTTATGAGGTACTCGGACCGTAAAAAGGAAATAAAAGAGCACCGCCGATGGTGATAATAAAAAAAATAATTTTCGACTCATCTTCGTGATTATCTCCCTCGGTTTTACGAGTGACACGCGGGAGGGAGCGAGAGGGCTGTTTTACAGCGTGTCGCGGCGATGTGACCCTTTCTGCTGGATGGGGTAAAAGTCGTAAAATGGCAGCATAAGGATAATGTTCTGGGTTTCCTATACTGCGCTTCATTCATGATTTCGTTTGAGTACAACGCTGTATACATGTAAATCGGTTTGCTTCCTCGTCGATACTCATATACGAGCACTCTCCCTCCCATTATTCGATGTATTACATTCCTAATAGAATTATTCTTCTTTTTTTATATGGCCTTAAACATGCTATTTTATGAGCTTCTGCCAGATACGAACAGAATCGCGGTAATGTTTTATGGGATGTCACGAAGAGCTTAATATTTGATGGAACATTGGGCACATTTTAGCTGAATATCGTTGTTCTACCAAACGGAGGAGCCCGATGAGTGTCCTAGTGGAATGTAGGTCACGCAAAAGGTTTACCAAAAGGAAACCGGAAAGCGATGCTACAATCAATAAAAAATGGGTAGGCTCTGTTGGGATACCTTAGTGCCTCAGTTCTTACACTAAAACGAAGTCTAATTATACATTTTGAGTTAAAATATATACTGAAAGAGATATTTAAATTTGAAATTTGTCGATATTGGCGTAAACTGGAACTGAAAGCAGCAGACTACTCACCATTTTATCTTTAAATTCTTCACATATAGTATTTCTCCAGTAAGCGACAAAACAATAAATACAAAATCAATTAAGTGATACGTCCAAACAATGCTTAATTGTCACGTTAAAGACCCAGGGTCCAGTAACTTCCGCAATTCAAATTCAGGCGACGATAACGGTTCCATTAATTGCGCGTAGGGATGTACGCCGCTATCACGCTAAGTCCCTGTCCCGGCACTCCATTTGTTCAGCTTGGGTGACTCGGCCACGGGACCTATCCTAATTCTTAAAGGGCCATCGTCAGACCTTTATACGTTAATAAAGTTGCGATATAAAAAGAATAGAGGCATCCAAGGGTGAAGGAAGGGTACGTCTTAAGTGCACGTTTAGGAGATGTAGTGGGCGTGCGAATTTGTCAAACGACGAACATTCAATTGCAAGATGATTAAATAAAGACAAGAAGAGTTTGTTTGTTCAGGAAATTACCGTTTTGTTTGTCCGACGGCTCACAAGTTGCTTTGTTATAACTATTTCAATATATTCAATATATTTGTAATATTTAAAAGGAGTAAAGTGGAATGGTATCGTGAACTACTATTTCCTATTCCAAATTCTATACATAGATATATTTCTTAAATAAATCAATCAATACAATTTGATCAATTATCTATCTATACATAAATATATATTTTAAATTTAAATTAAATGAATCAGCTCCATTTACACGAAAAGTAACTAATTCCATAGCATTCAGAGAGACCGAGTCACCCTATCCAGTACTTGGCCTAAACAAAGAAGGTTATACGTAGTAAAGGAAATGTGAGTGTTTTATAGCTCATTCGAGCTTTATTTAACGCTCTCGTAGCAATTTTATACTCGGCGTCTCGACGTCTGATGCCTTCATGGGCCCTTAAGGCCGTATCGTAGGGTTCGACGTTATTTCGAGATTGCATGTGTTTCCCCACTTTGATGGTCCATCGCACGGTTTATCAGTTTGGGGAGAGGGGGGGAGGGGAGGATATTTGCATGGCGTTATGTTGTACGGAGTTTATTCGATGCTTATGGGTTGTTGGGTGACAGATTGTTATGTGCTCTTGTTGGTTATGGGATATTTTATTTATTATGTTTTTTAAGGATAAATATGGAGTACGAAATGTCTTGACACTAGTATATTTATGGAGAACGGAGTGTATTGTCACTAGGATCTTTCTAGATTTTAGAATTGGTTATATTATTGGATAGAAATATGTAAATTGTTAGGATACCTCTAATTGATTCAATATCTTTATACTACCTATGTATATATTTGGGAAAAGCCTGATTATTTTATAGAACCAAATTACGTACCTCGTAAAATGTAGAGCTTTTAAAAAGATAAAGCTATTTTATATATATATATACCTTGAAAAAAAAATTTAAACCTAATAGTCATTCAAAATGTTATATATCTATAATAACATATAACGTTCTTAATTCACATATTATTAATACATATATCTTTTATCACTATTAGTATATGTTTTAAGAACTTCATAGATATGCATATTATTTATGATCGTAACAACCATTGCCGTAGAAACAATAATTTACATTCACACAATAAAATGATATACACCTATTTAATAATCTGACATTAATCTACTCATTGCATTCAAAGTTTTATAACTTTACATATATCCAAAGATATTTAAAACGCACTATACAAAGGGGATTCGTTTGAAAAAATCATATCACGTATATTATATGTAACTATAAAATACATTTTATTGCTGTCGTAAAGTTAAAAGTATCGACAAAAAGCTTCCCAAACCGCATTCTCAAACTGAACAACACTTGTTGTAATCGGTGCTAAATCTGATAAAGTGACACTCGAGGAAAGCGAGTTAAGTTATTTAGAGGCCCCCGGCACTAGTCGGTAATCGAATTTGAGACCACTTGGCGGTAGAAGTGTTACTTTGTTAGACGGCTGGGGTGGCGGGATTATGCAAAAACACTATCTCGAAATGTTTGAGAGTACTTGTGGAAAAGAATTTAATAATGTAAATATATATCGGGTGGAATATATGAATGTCGTTATTATATTGTATTAAAAAAAAACTAACCAAGAAACTCATTTCTGATTCAAAATATTTAAAAAAAAATTAAAACGACCTGATGATCATGATTAACAATCACGACTGAGAAGAAGAAGAATAATTCTTAAATTCATAAAGGAAAGCAATCACTCTTCTTTCTACTCATCTAGAGTATCTATGTACCTGTCCTTAACCAGGCTGTGCATATATTATACAAGTATATATATATATATATATATATATATATATATATATATATATATATATATATATATATATATATATATATATATATATATATATATATATATATATATATATATATATATATATATATATATATATATATATATATATATTATGTTGATTTAAATCGTACAATGAACTGAGCTAGTGGGTGGAATTCCACATTATTCATTATTAGTTTAGATCGAGATCGTATACGATAAAACAACGGTTCGTAAAAAAAATTGTCATTATTATTCATGCCTTAACATAAGGCGCAATAGGCTACGACTACCGTTTGCGTCACGTTTTTTAACATATTGTTGTTATATGACTTTGTTTGGAGGATTTTAGTTAAATTTGAGTGATCAGTCACTAACTTCGTGATTAAAAAAAAGTTTACGGATATTTTGAGAAATCTAGATTTATTAATTCTGCTTTAATCTAATTCACACTTTACTTGTACTAATAACAGATTTGACATAACTTTCACAAAGTTATAAAAACCATTGTGGTGCAATGGAACACCATCTGACTTTTTACGATGGTTGTGATTTCGATACCCACTCGGAGAAATTAATTAACTTAACTTCTCTAACACTTAGCATGCACTGTCCCGAATTTATGGGGCAAATGGAGAACAGTGTACACTTGCCCTAAAATTACCCAGTGGCCTAAAACTATTTCTGACAATATAACAAAAATCAATAAAAAAACACACATACAAACTACTCGTTTAACCCTATAGTATAATATAATATATCATATTTTGTTAAATCAATTCTTACATAGTAGTAAAGTATCGTTTTCGTATTCCGATGATAAACCACAATTCTATTTGAATAACACGACGTGAGGTGTGTTAATATGCGGGCTAGCGAAATTGTAGCTTAGACCATATGTTTTATTTATGTTACATGCTGTTTTAATTTGTTTGGGTTATAATGCTAGTGCTATAAGACACAGTGGTGCAGTGTACAGCGTCTGCCTTTAAGTGGTAGTTGTGGGGTTCGATTCCTGAATCTAGGTGAATAGATTGTTTTCAGTTTCCCGCAGTGAATGACACGAGTGCTGGTGGGTTACCTCACTCAACACGTTATGTCGGACGGAAGGTGGTGAAAGCAGCGCCCTTTGCGGGATAAAGCGTGAAACTGATGCAAAATTTTATATTTAGATGTATTTTGTTGTTCATAGTTAATTATATTTCAATTAGCTTTTCTTTGCGAGTAATTTTATAAATACAAACACCCGTAGGTTTCGGATTTGAACCCGTACTCTATAGCCATTTCGTTAATTTGGGAAAGTGGCAACTGCGCAATAACGGCGTTAAGTTTATTGTTATAATTTAATCGTATACCAGAATAATTGTCGACAAATTCGTCAATGCGCCGTGAGTGACCGACGCCCGTCCACTGCTTCGCTTTATAACGTGTAAATGATAGTGAATGTATCTTAATTTAAACTCGGCTGGATGTTTTTTTTGGGGAATTCCCGTATATAATTTGTTTTAAATAGTATAATAAAGTATCTTCTTTTTTTTTTTTAATTCAAGCTTATTGTATATTGCATAGGGCGTTGGGAATTCTAGCTACAATTAATCGATATATTAAATAAAATATAAATTAATTGTATAGCATTAAAATAACATATCAGTAAAATTTTGCTTATCATAACCAAACTTTTTACTGATATCTTTGAAAAGCTTTATTCCCAAATACAAATAATAATTGTTTCCAATCACTGATTTAGCTCGACAGTGGCTTCCGCTGAGACTAAAAGCTACAAGCAAAATATCAAGACGACTGTTCTAAAAAGAAACACAAAAAATACTCGTACATTTCAAATTTTTTACCAATACGTGTATGACGCGGATACTGTAAAGTGTCAACGCTTCATAGCCGGTGTCAGTTTGACATGGCTTTTATAGGATCTTCTAACTTTCACTGTGTGTGCGTCAGTTAAAATTAATTAACAGCGAGCGACAACGTAACGTGGGACAAGTTTTGGCATCGTCGCCGTCTAGAAAAACTTTTAAAGTATTGGAAATAGAATTGACTAATGATACCGTACACCTAATGAATGTCGTGTGAAACGTCAGTGTTTTATTAATGTTGCCATCTGTGGCCATAGACAATATGCGTTGTACATGTTAATTTTTATATTATCTGTGGACTTTTTTAAACTGTTACGTCAAATGTTATGAATGAGGTGTCAACGCCTAGTTAGCATTAAATTTATTTCTGGAAACTTTCACACAATTCGCTACTGGCTAGGGCTACTGGCATAATATTCGATATAAACGAAAATAACATACAGTATATGTTTGTTGTTAGGATACTTAACATTTTTCTTACCAAATGTTTAATTCTAGCCGGATACGATAAAGCACTCGACGTCGAGATTAGTCTTTTTTCAAAATAAACACAACGGAGTGCTATTTGCCTACGAGGGGCACAACAGATCTCCTGTTCTCATCTCAATGGTGTTTGTTTAAAACCACTCAAAAAGTCAACAGGCCTGGCCTACAAACACGTAATGCCAGTAATCTGTAGGGACAATACTTGAGAATGTAAACAATCCCTCATGAGTCAGATGTGACGTACGTAGGTGTCGCACGAGTACCTATTTGATACGTCATAGATGCATGCTGCACTCTTGAAGTTTACTTCTTAGCTTACATAGCAATTGCTGCAGAAGCTTTTTCTTTATTTAAGAACATTTATTATCTAAATTTGTTAAAATTACATATTGATAGAATTTCGGAAACTTGGGGTTTAACATTCAAAGTCTTTTATTCAGGCGGAATATATGGAACGGACTGTTCTCTCACTCAAAATGTGCGTGGAGTAAACCGTGAAGTTAAGTGCTACATCACTTTATTCTCTATACATATAAGCGATGCATAAACAAAAATAATTTAAAAAAAATATCTTAGTAAATATTGAAGGAGTTATTTTTCAAGACCCGTGTTAACGTCAGTCAGGTCATGTACTTTTTATTATAAAAAAAATTACATGTAAACGGCAAAAACATGGCAAAACACGTCACATCCACACATCAACCGCCACTGGCGCCACAGCAGTATCTACCGCCAATATTGTGAAACTTGATACCTGGCCGTGCCATGTAAATAGCTTGAATATTAAATAAAATTTTATACAAGTTTAACTTCTTCACTTAGGTAGGTAGGTGTTTGAGAGAAAATTTCCACTGTTTTTTTTAGTTCGCGCGAAGGTGACGCGTATCTCGGTGGATATCATCCTAGCCACAATCGCTGACCGTAGATTAGATAACGCCGGATGTTGCTTCTGAGATCGGTTGCGTTCAAACAACATTTGCTTACCTAGAGATAGATAAAGCTGGGATCGGCACCGCTTAAACAAATTATCATTTGGAGGCCAAAATGTCTTCATATAGGTACATATTTTTTAGAATCGTCATACTTGTTTTATAAATATATATATAATATCATAATTTGCTTTATGTTTGTGGATTTTATTTTAATTTAGAAGGCTTATTCATAGTGCCTGGCATTAGGCATTATTATTTATATATATATATATATATATATATATATATATATATATATATATATATATATATATATATATATATATATATATATATATATATATATATATATATATATATATATATATATATATATATATATATATAAATATAAAAACACCTGTACTATTATTAATTCATAACGCAAATAAGTCTTCTGAACGCCTCATAATGTGTATTTTATTTAATTTAATGAGAAATAAACCATTCACTTGTTTACTCAGCTGCCAGCAATAATATCATTATCGGTGTTCGCCTGTCGTTTCCATAATAAATACCGAAATATATATCTAATGGTATAAAAACAACGGGAAAGGTGCGAACAGAACTGCCCATTGTATGCACCAGTAATGCCAAATTCCAATTATACCTTTATAATTGGTTCTAGCACGCGAAATGTCTATCCAAATTATATTTCGGGGTAGTTAGCCAGGGGTAGTTTTTTCAATGAGGGATGCGAGAGGGGTCACGCTATCGTCAGTGGTGGTGATTTTTTCCATTATTCTCCATTTAACTCGATACTTGCAACGATTTATCTTAGACACCCTAATTTTCTGGTACCGCCCACAGTTTGAGTTTATCACGTGCCTCTTTTATTCATTCCTTATCGTTCCAAATGTATTGCTCTAGAATTTTTTCCACAACATATTAGTGATTCGTGAAGAGAAATTCTCGTCATATATTTTAATAAAACTGTACACACAGAATATTCTCTGGCGTACTGCCCCATCATTGCATATAAAAACCACTTCCCCAAACCCAAATCGTTCCGTTACGTTTCCCTGTAAGTTACACGCGATGCGATTGTCTACAAAACTAATTTGGATCGCAACAATATAGTGAAGGACGTAGATCGTAAAACGTAAGGCGAGTTTGCGCTAAAAGCCGTCTGGGCGGGGCCCCTCCGCCCAGTGTTTTAACGGACATGCGATGCATTGCCGCGTCTTTATTAGCTACTGACTTATTGTACCTATAATATGTTGGGTGCTGTCTGTTTGTTGTTATTATATATATTGTTGATTCTAGCTGTATTTTTTAGGAAAATTATGAAATTGTTGTCTAAATAATTTCATTATACTCGTCCCATGATCGTCTTTGGGAAGACTTTTTGAAAATCGTCTTCGTCTGTCGATCTGTAGCAATTTAATGACACTTTTCACATTACACTTAATTATATAGCGTCATTAATTAATTAATTATCATTAAATTGCTACAGATCAGTGCGAAGATGATTTTCAAATGACAATATTCACATTGCACCTAATGATATAGCGCAATTGTTTTGTATTAGACTTAAATTTTTTTACTAAATTTCAATACCAATTATAATTTATAATATATATTTTGTATTATTCACTTAAGCTACATACTAATATGATTGGCATACCGAAATCGAATTAAATTCTAATCAATGATCTCCTATACATCTGACACAACGCCCAACCAGCTATAGTACCCATATATTAAATTAACACACCAGTCAAACCAGCCTATTAAAAGCATAATTTAAATTATGCACTTGGCATGCTATCGACTTGATAGATTCCTCCAAATAAAACATACTGTGACAGTGTAATTGTTGTGACACACCATTTCTCTTGGCTTTTGGCTCTTGGCTGGTATCTTCTTTTAATGCTTGTTGAAATGATGGACAAATACTAATTGTCCACTGTTGCTATAGGATTTTTTTTTAATATATTGCTTAAAGTTAATTATACAACATTGTGACGTAGTTGAATCGTGCTTGATTTATTGAAATGATTAGTGATGTAGTGGTAAGCGATATGGTTGCAGGTTCGATACCTATTCAGGGGAACGTGGTTTTTTTTTATTTCCCCGTTCTGGTATTGACAAAGTGTTGATAGGCGACAAAGCGGAGAGTTTAATGTCTGGTTTGTCTTAGAATTTCTCTGCTTACAACGATACAGAGTGCAATATGAAATTAAAAAAAAATATTGTTTTTTTTTTTCGTTTAAGATCATTCATCATTCTATATCAAGTCAATCATATAAGGTTAGATGGACTCGAAAATCATATTCATTTAATCTATTTAATTTGTCTCAAAAAATCTTTTATGTTCTATTTTTTTTTAAATAATAATATTTTGTACGATTTCCACAGATAAATAATACCACTGTGTAACTATTGACAAAGAAACGAACGCAACAAGTGTTTGTTCTTCTAGAACATCGACATTATCACTTTTATTATCAATAGATAAGCTATTTGGATCTCTTACATCTTTGCACACTTTATAGAGATGTATTCATAGGATTTTCTGATAAACGCGAAATATGTCATGAAGTAACAGGTTAATTATATATATAACTAGAATAAATTCTTGGCTTTACTCGTGCATTACAATAATTATAATTGAATGTAAAAAAATGATTCATACTGGTTTTACAAAGTACTTGCCGAAGACAATGTTTAAATATCTTTTAAAGTGTTGTTCCAAGAAAGAAATTAAAACATTTTAAGAAAATTTCGGTGCGAGCTCGAGTCTATTTTTATTTATTTTTTTACTTTACTTTACAAAACATATAAATGAATAAATATAAAATGTATGCAAAGGAGGTCTTATTGCTTACAGCAATCTCTAACAGACACCTGTGGCATATGTAAGACTTGTTGTACAAAAAAGAAAAAGGCGAATATGGCTTATATATCTCTCTATCTATTTACTTTTCTATACGTTTTTTTTGGAGTACAATTATTTAAATGCATAATAAGTGAAAAACAAATGTCATTACAGAACAAAAGATGAAGGCATAGTGGTAAGAGCACCAGGAGAGTATCCAACAGCAGCTTGGTCAAAGCCTGCTATACCACTTATCCTACCACTGCCTCTTGCATCACAAAGTTTCTTTGTACCATCCTGTCGTCATTCATCCACACCACACCACCTAGGCTAGTTTTTCTTAATTCTTAATAACACAATTAATTAACTAATAAATTCCTTGTAACAACGTTAAAGCCCATATTATAACGACAAAGCTTCAACAAACACGTAGTTTATTTATCCAACAGTAGCGGTGCAGTAAGGCTACATTGCCCCACGGTTGACACTAGAGATTAACAGATGTAACATAGATAAGGAGCAGAGGCGTAATTTCCTCATAGGAATATACTTTAATCTAGAACATGTAATGTTTTTTGTAGCTATGGCAAGTTGATACTCCTTACGTATTTTCGTCTCCATTGATGTCAATTGCCGCTGTTTGTGTCAAATTCAAGTTGATGAAACAAAAAAAGCTTAAACTATTATTATACTCACCATTATTATTATTATTTATTATTATTATTATATATTATTATTAATTATTATATACTTCCGGTTGGAATTTTATGTTTTATTAACAATTACTACTTCATAATATATTAGCTAGCTTTTATCTGTGACTACGTCCGCGAAATTTTTAACATGATCTTATGTAACCTAGAGCCTCCTCCTTCCTTATTTTACGCACGTTCAAATAAAAATACAAATTTTATAATGTAAATTATAAATGGATAATATTCTGTCAAGGGAAGCTTGAACTCTAGACGTCACAAGCGATTAGAGAATTCTTTATGGCTGGTAGATCTTCAGAAGTCCAACATGCAACATTTCGAAGAAAGCATTTACAATTATTCTTTGAATCAATACATGTTGTTTTATTTCCTAAAATAATTCGATGGTATTATCTAAAAACGCATTCGTCTAACAATGCAGGGAACATAGTGTATTTATTATTAGAGCTATATCAAAGGATCGAGACGGCCCTTCCACGAACGCCTGCCTTTGTCTAAAACGGATACATTTGCTATTTACAGTTCACTAGCTGGTGTCTGTGGTTTTACTTCTCTGTAAGGAATGCCATAATTTGTTATTATAAATATCATTGTTCTATTGATTTTATTTGAAAAGTATTTTTGATTCCGGTCTGGTAGGATGAAATGAGGCTTTCGGATTCTGTCAATCCGTATGAAATATCTCAAAATTGCAGAGTAATTGGAAGATGGAGAGACTCAACACTTAGGTTTCTCTTAGGCAATATGTGAAGTTAAGAAAAATCTAGTCACCTTCATATAGCAGAGTAGATAGAAGGAACGTTGCGTTAAAGCACTCCGTTACTCACTCTTCGCCCAATTTTTAAAAGATTGAGTGGCGGAATTCTATGCCACGCTTTGTCTCCCAGAACGAAATTAAAATAAATCATTCCTTCTAGTGGGAAGTAGAGGGAAGTACCGTTGAGTTAAAAGCACCATACTTTTCTATCGTCTTCCATCATATCTTAAAATTACCAAAATTTTCCAACTTAATTTTATGTCATCTGCTTCGTATTCCACTAAGATCGAGATTGAAAGTTTCCATCAAGACCTACCTAAGTCTTAAGCCCACAAGCAATTAAGAATCTTTTGTGAAGTCTGCGTAAGCTTGCACTCTTACACTGACAACTATAATAAAGAATCACATAAAATTACATGACGAAGTAATCGCGGCGGTCGCCTCGAACAATGCCTCTGTTAATTGAGTCTTTTGTCTGTTCAAATAGAAAATTTCATGTTCTACGCTGCAAAGAAATAGCGTTCTTTTGCGCCAGTTTTAATGTAAATCATACGGTTTATGTTCGGATATTTGTCTGGGATGAATTTAATAATGCTTTTTCGCCATAATTCTTTGATTTTTCACTTTCTTCATCCTTCTTTATTGGTTCTTTATTGGTTCTTCACTTTATTCATCTTGGTTGATTCTTCACATTCTTCATTCATCCATATAAAATATACAAGTTCTGTGTGACGGAACTTAACGCTGATTTTCATCTATTTTGTTTTCAATTTTATCTTTTTCTACATACATATCTTAGATAGATATGGCTAACTAAACAATGTATATTTAAAAACAGTCTGTACAGTCTGTCCGTACACACCGCGACGGTTTGTTATGACGTGAGCGCGTGAACCAAAGTTATTGTATTTTTAAATGATCTTCCACGTTCACATTCCTAGGAATTCGGCATCGGCGTGGCGCTTTGATACGACAGCGTTTAGTATCAGCTCTGCCTGGAATCCCGTGTTTGTTTGGCGCGTTGTAAATCCGTTAGTGATCGTAAATGATCGTGTGTGGTCAGCCCTTACGACGAATCCTGAACAGATGGACGGAGATCAAAAGATTTGTACTATAAAAAGTGCGTTAACGCGCAACAACTGAGTGTAGCACAAGTTACATTTAACGCGCGCGTTTTTTATTAGTTTTCTTATGAACGGTTTACCAATTCATTTAGTTGTTTCGGTGTTTTTTCGTCGTCTTGATCGATTTTATATGAGATGTCTTGTTAATATTGCGAATATGGTATTCTGATGATGAACGCGAGGGTTGTGGGTTCGATGCCCCGACGTTGGAATGACATATTTCTCATTTCCACATTCTCTGGTAAGACAAAACCTGGCGTTTCATTGCCATTCAATATCACAAAACGGAGTGTCTGGACACTATTTTCTAAATGTCTATCCTGCAAAATGCGGGATACAGCGTGAAGTAAAACAAATTTAATTTAGCAGTTAAACCATATGTCGTAAGGAAATAAGTAATGGGTATAAGTTGAGTTTCGTAACATGCAATTTCCACCCTCACAGGATACATCGGTTCAAGTATTATCCTCATACACCGGATTTAGGTGATACCTTTATTATCCATTGAATCCTATATTACTTCTATAGTATGAAACAAATTACAATAAAATTACTGTCTGTAAGTATATATAAGTTGAAAAAAAAATCATATTGATAAATCAACTCTCGTTTAATAGCTATTAAACGTCTTGTACATACATACATACATACATACATACACACATATACATACATACATACATAATTTTCATAATTTAACGATTATTTTGTGTAACTATAAGTTCTACTTCGCTACAACATGCAATTATAAGTATATTACCAAGTAAGCGTAACCGGGGCGCGGAACACTATTAACCGGGATTACGGGCTTCCATACGAATCCCCAGATGCCGGGATTTGCTTCGGGATCCCGAATCCCGGGGAGCAAAAATGATAAGAGATATGGGACAGTACCTATCGGTAGCAAATGATCGTGAGCTTTCGATTTCGCGAAGATTTGCTCTCAAAGTTATAAATAACAATTTGACTGGTTTCAGTTTTTTTTAAACGTATTTTAAGTTACATTTTTAGGATTTGGTTTACTTTTTTTATTAGTTATGTGAATCTGTGCATTATTCTGTTGTTTTTTTTAAATTAATTTTTTAAAGATAAAATTTTCTTCCTTACTTTTTTCATTTAAAGAAAAACCCAAAGAAAATGATAAAGGAAATTTCATACTACTTTTCAAATTTTTTTATTTTAGCCAAATATTATTTTAGTTGCAAGTAATGAAATCTAGCGTTATTAAAGAGCTTGGCAATAAAACATTCTTCATTGGATTTGAATCCACATCACTGTTCACGTCAGACGACACCGCTACCTACAGAATAGGAGATTTATTCATTACTTCAATACTATTCAAGGCCATCGGTTGTCAGTTCGATTCCCACTTAAGGGAATGAATTCCCTGCTACTAAACTAGCAAAACTAAATTCAGATTTGAGTTTTCCCATTTAACTTCTTCTAAATTTTGAATTGAATTCTGGTGGAAAGTGAAAAGCGGAGAGTCATGTCACCAGGTTCTCTCCGCCAACTTATACAGCTGAAAAGTAAAAATCAACGTAGTTTAAATTATTATCGACTACACTATTCTGTACATGTATCCATTTACTACATCTGTCACTGACAAAAATAGATCAGGGATCATTCAAATCCCAAAAGGACGAAAAGTGACACGTTTTGCAAGCAAAGTAAGTAATGTATGTATGTATGTATGTATGTATGTATGTATGTATGTATGTATGTACGCGTTATCTACGGAACAAGCGATTGCACTTAGCGTCACTCGCCTATCGCGATGCATTAAGACTTTTAAATATGTTATATATTGCATATTTACTAAGAACAGTGATGATTAAAAATATTTATTATAGACCTTACTGGCACTTTCGGAAAGTGACTGTTGAAGCCATTGACCCGTCGTGGCGCAGCAGCGTTTGATGTGACGTTCGCGGGTTCGATTCCCACTTGGGGAAGATTGAATTACTTACCTCGTTTTGTTAGGAAAATCTAAGCGCGGCGTTGAGTTCCGCAATTCAACACGCAGTGTCTCCAAATTGGGCGGAGGGTGGGGAACGGAGAGTATCCCTCTTACTTATCCTCTTTAATAGGATACTATTAATGATACATACAGATTGAAGCTAAAAATATAATATATTATAATTATACAGAACTGTCAGTGATATTGAACCTAAGACCTCATTCATCCCGTTTCAAATCCACCTGAATCAAAAAACTGTGCCGTCGGTTGTTGTCGTTGTCATACTTACTACGGGTCACGTATAAATAGCTTTTCAAAGGTCAAAAGTTAAAATTAACCCTATTCGTTTGTAAATAAAGTTTAATTTCAAACAATTGCTGTAAATTCCTGTTATTGTATATAAGATTCTTAATAAGAGTGACTCCCACTCAGGCAGGCATGCAAGCGTATAAACGTTGTTTTACATGGCGATTGTGTCAGACATAAACAAGATAATATATATTTACTTCACATACAATTCTAGTACTTTACAACGATTTAGAACCAGTCATGGTTAAATGGAAATAATTAAGAGCTATGTATGAAATATTCTGCATTGATAACAGTTTTCTAACACAAAAAAATATCAACGCCAATCAGTAGTTCTTGAGATTATCGCATTAAACCAAACAGACTCTTCAGCTTTATAATATTAGTACGTTACGTTACTCAATACGTTTCACAAAATGACAGAAAAAGCCTAAATTTAATAAATTACAAATACGCTCTAGTACCTAACAAATGAACGTACCATACGTAGCTCAAATCCCAAAAAAAAATAAAAAAATCGCACCATGTAACCCCACTGGTAACAGTAAGTGGAATCATACGTACATTTCCAAGTAGGGCTGCGTCACACCGGCCGATGCCACCGCGGGCTTAACTGCCGTAGTAACCTGAGATTTAAATTGAAAGTATAGGTAAATCTTGAATATAGCTGGAAAACGGAGAACGGAAGGTCTTAACAATAGAGTCTCTCTGTATACAATAATAACTTTAACGTAAATTCTCTTGTCTAAGTCTTGAAATTCAAAGGTTACTTTGGTATTTTTTTTATCTTTTATCATTGATTTTTATCACATTTAGCGTAGAAGATAAATAATATTAAGATCGTGTACATAATTTATATATAAATTCGGCGTTAGACACTAAATACACCTATAAAATAATTATAAAAAAAAAAAAAAAAAACAATTTCGCTTTCTTTTTATCAACTGAACTAATCAAAAAGCAAGCAGAGCCACATCACAAAGCAAGTGTTTGTGTACAGCTATAAATAACTATCGAATACGGTATACGGTATAGTGTAATAAAGACACAGACGGAACACGTTGGTACCGTACACTGTATATGGAATGTAAATAGACGGGCAACAACCGCTCAGCAAAAACGCTAAGCTAAATTATTTATCATTTATGCACAGCATAGTCATGGCTCACGGCTTTCACTGCTAGAACAACATTACTCTGTGTAATGTTGCTGGAAGTATGGCAGTGGTATAATTAATAGATTACTTCATGGTATTACAAGGTTTAATATAAATGGCGTTTTTTTCAATAGATATGTGTTTTAAATTAGACGTAGTGCTATTGTATTGATATACAAAGTGCAGCGTTGAGCTCCGCCATTCAATATTCAATGTTAGGGAAACTTTATTAATATGTTTGTTATTCGAATGAAATTTGAACCTGTAGTCATAGTTTTTTAAAATTATAAATATTTTTGAATAAGTCGGAGACAAATCAAGATTAAATCCTACTTAAAGTACTCATAGTAAGTCAAATAATAAATAAATCACGTTTAACTTTACAACATATTATTATTACAAAAGTATGAGAAATCCATAATAAAAAGAAGTTTCATTTTGGTAATTACAATAAATATACATTTCTCTACAAAAAAAATGCATTTAAAAACAAATTTTATTGCACAAAACTAAAATGTACATCCTTTATACTCTGTATCCCATCACCTGTCAACCTGTCAAGCTGTCATTCTGTCAAGTCGATATGATAGTGGTGTTCTTAGTACTGATAACGATGATAACAGCCCAATATAGCCCCTTGATGAAATGTTTCAGTTAAGAATATTCTAATCTTGGTGACAAATGATATTTCTTGGCGAGCACAGCTCGTTTTAAATGAAACAATTATACTATGGGTACTTAATTTACTTTAGTTTATCTTCTTACATTATACTTATATGTTGTATGGCCTGTAAACAAATAGGTGTTATAATTTGTAGCTTATTTCTTTCCAAGTGGGCCTCAAATTCGCGAAAGCCTAAAGTCCAAGACGAGGTCTGAAACATCATTGGATAATAAAAAAAAACTAATCGATACAGGTTTTTGACATGAACAATAGAGTGCTTAGAAAGGCGGTAGCATTTTAATTAACGAGAAAAGTCAACTCAACACCTATATTGGATTAGTTTTTCGTCTGAATTATGCGACGAACAAACATTAACTACATAATGTTGCCGTAATACAACATTAACACTTACAAAGTTGAAGGTCGTTCAAGTGAGCAAATATTTCACATTTTTCTCAACGCCGTGCACTAATTGCATTCTTCCATAATTGCCGTGCAGGTTCTATTTATAAACAAAATACACATAGAAACTATACTTAAATATATTCTTGGTCTTGTTTCAGATGCTATGGGTAAGTTCGAGAGAACAGGAAGCTCCATAAATCATGGTGAGGCAGTAAAAAGATCATGTTAACAAAAATTTCCAATCTTCATAAAACTTGAAAAATAATTAAGGTCGTGGGTTTTTTCAACGCGAAATAAGTTAATCGGGCAACACTAGGAGTCGAGGATTCGCCTCGCGTCATAAACTTTGATTAGGTCATTAAAGCATGTTAATTTATTAGCGTTCGAACAACTTTCATTTGTAATAAACACACAAAAATCGCCCATAAAACTTTTACGTTACCGTTCTTTATGCGGCGTGGCGGGTGACGGCCTTTACGACTTTTTAAATTGTTGCCAGTACGAATCGAAAATCACCTCACCTCTGGACTCTGGTACGGTTCATTGTCGGTATTGCTGATTTAGAAATATTGCGTTCTTAACGCAAGGTAAATGCTAAAGAAATATATATATATATATATACTTGAAAAGCTTCAACAATTCTATTTGTGTTCACACATTAAAGCTCTTGACAAAATTAGAATAATTTTCACAGAATATACACATATATAATTAATTGCTTAAATCTAAATAAACAATGCCAAAACAAAGCTCAAACAGATTAAATATTAAACAGTTCCCGTAAAAACCGTAATGCCGTATTCATATTCATGCGTGTCAAAATGACGTATTCATTCCAATTTCAAAAATCAACGTTCGTTTCCGTTTAAATTTTTGAAATTTTGTCAGTTCGGAAACTGGGTATTCGTTTGGCGGGAACGCGTAAAGTGAATTAAATTGTATAACAACCGACACGGGAACACACTCAACCACTTTTATATTTATTTTAATTTAACCAAACTAGTTGCCATCGTCGTAATATTTTAAACATAAACACAACTAATGATTTTTTGTCGTTATGTTAAATTTCCAGTATATATATAGTAGTTTTTTTATTGGCAGCAATTTACCAATAATAAAATGGAGCAATTTGAAATTGTTGATATAACTGCTAAAGTTGGTACAAATACCAATTCATACTGGCTGTATTTTTTTGCATTTAATTAGACAAATACAATTTTTTTTAAACGTCAAGTCAATAATGTCATATATACAAAAAAATGTTAATAATGTCAGTCTTGAAGGAAGCTACTGGCTCGAAAGGTAGTTCAGTATTTGAAATAAATATATAACACTGATTGGCTTCTCAAATTAGCATCAAGTATGATTCTCTATTACAGTTAGCATAATATGAAATTTCTTAAAAAAATATATATTAAAAAGAGAGACATTGAAATGATACACAATTTTTTATTATGTATTTTTATAGTTATTTTTACAAGAACAATAGCTAGATTACTACGAATTCGTTTAATTTTTTTATTTGTATTGATTTATTAACACACGTGACGCCATCTATTGTCACATAGAGTAAATAAATACAGACTATGTGTTTCTCTATCACATTTTGACTTAAGCAAAAATCTAAACTGCCAAGTTATTTTTATATTCAACAAAAAATATACTATCTAATATTATTTAACGTTAGATTTTTCATATAAGATTACCGTTAACAGTAATATCTTTTATTACATGGTAGACGTCGGTGCAGCATTGTCTTGTAATCACTTCTTTATGATTAATGATTCTATAAGCGACCAGCGACCTACATGTGGCGTATCCATACTATTACATGGCATCTGTAGAAGTATTTGCTTTTATATTTTATCTGTAGAGATTCTTTTAAATATTATTTAGCTATATATTATAATTTTTTTCATAATACGTACGGTAATTGTAAATTCTGTTTTTATATAATCGATCAGTAAGTAAAATTAAATTGGCTCTGACTGAATAATGACAGCTTGACGTATCCTCCATATAGCAGGGTAGGCGGAGACTGCATAGTGTCAATACACTCCATTCACCGCTTTCCGTCCAAACTCGAGACATTACACTTTGTACTAGACCAGGGAAATAATTAGTTCACTATTTTATTTGAATTTTAAATAAATACCCCAAAAAATGAACACTTTATTTACACATATGTAGGTACCTACATATGTGTTATCAGATTTCAGATAATTCTTACCAATTTTATTAACTTGAAATGAAATAAAAACTGACACAAATTAAGTGTTAACGTGATGTACATCTACACATTAATACTACTCATTAAAATTATCGTGGATTGCAAGTGAAGTTGATTTTTAACAAGACAGCTGAACATACTAAATTGTATTTACATATATATATATATATATATATATATATATATATATATATATATATATATATATATATATATATATATATATATATATATATATATATATATATATATATATATATATATATATATATATATATATATTGTATATCGTTTATGGGTGTTTATGACAGCTTTCTTTCTGTAGCCGCGATAGTTGTGAGTTCTATTCCAACTCAGGGGAATGTTTATATTAGATTATTATCATTTTCACACTTTTTTAGGTAAGAGAAAACGCGGCGTTGAGTACCGTTAATTGACATGTAATGTATATAAAGTGTCAATTCGGGGTTAAAAAATTTGAAGATGATTCGGATTATTTATATTTAATTGACTTGCAAAGTAGGGGCAGTCGTCCAATTGAGATGTACCTACATATATGTATTATTATGGATTAAAATCTTGGCCCGGTGAATGTTTTTATGGAAGGCATGTTTTTATGGAGGAGATTGGAGTATTCTAACTCTCCTTTTATTTCTTCAAAACACTAGAAATATGTATAACTTCCGCTGTAATAGTATGAAAAAAAATCTTTCCTCAAAAAAATCCTTCTCCATTCTTCTCCCAGTTTCAAGTAATTACGTGTTACTTGGCGGAGTTCAACGCCGCGTTCTTAATTTAAATTTAAATCGAACATTAATTTTAACGCTAAATTAAAAACACTAGAATAATTGGTATACAAGTATAACCTTTTTAATTCATAGTATTAACGCAATAGACAAGCCATCAGCAATTTGTATAATTGTATATGTACGTCAGATCGACGCTTTATAAAACGATATCTAGATTACAATTACGAGTATGTACAATGAATAATGTTTTGTACATACATTTTTCGTTACGCTCGCTTTTACTTAATTATTATTGATGTAAATTTGATTATAGTCGTTTTTTTTTATATTAAAATTAAATATTATACTGCTGTCATTCATATATTTATTTAACAAATCCACCCGAAAAAGTATTTAGTGTACAAGACGGCGCCATTTCTAACACAATCGAATCTAAAACAAAAAAACGCCTAAATTTTATGACAAAAATGACCCATAACACAATAGAACACCATAATAAAACAACACACCACAACGTGTACGTTGTAACAGATTCAAATTTCATTCAAGATGGCGACCTTCGTCGTATATCAATAGTGATTTACGCCACGGTCGAGGTCGACGAACGAATTTTCGTTCAGAAATGCATTCGTCGAATAATTTATTTGTGACTATCTATTATTTTGTAGACACCCAAGGTCCTAAACGCAGCTGATGCTAATATATCATTTTACGACGGATACTAGTGGGCTGCGTCTCGCTCGCACACGGCCAAATCACTTAGGCTGGACAGAGACAGCTATGGGGGCGAGTTGATCGCGTTTTCACTTTTTATAGTAGCAATATATTTGATCAGCTGATCGCCATGACGTTTAGTGCGCGTGTATGTAATGTTATTCATAATTTATATGTATAATAGTCGTTGTTGGTTATTTTTATTTGTGTTAGCTAGGTCACGGTTTTATTTATAATGGGTAATGCTCCTAATGTTAGTATTTATGGTATTATTGCCCTGTTGGTGGAGGAACTCGGACAGCGGCGAGCGTTAATGATCATTTTAAAGGGGCCAAGTAAGCTCTTTGGATCGAAGCTCCCAGGCTCCGAGCTCCTCTCCCTGCAACACGATGATTGTGGATGTCATTTTAATATAAAGTTAACTTTATTTTTTTGTTACATTTAAATGATAGAATGATACTATTTTTTTTTTAAATTCTGAAGAAGATAAATATAGCTAGTTCTTTAACAGTTGTAGGTATATGTTTAATTTAGTTTTTAAATATCACATTCGCCTGTAACTTGGCATACAAATTTCATATATGATTATATGTATTTTTAAATTGGTATCGTTATTTTCGTTTGCGTTGAATGCGAGTCGAGAAGTTTTTACGTCTCACTCCAAACTTGATCCCAATTAACCTTTGGCAACGGCTATAAGTGCGAAAAGTGGACGCCATTTTATGTATTTTACGCGTGACGCTTGTGAAAAGTCAATAGTAAGTTTGAAATTCTAATAAATCAATGTTTATTATATTGTTCTTTGTAAGAAAATATAAAAAAATTATAATTTCTAACAATTCTTTCAAGTAGATTGATATGTCAATAGAGATGATACCAAACTGTCTGGAATTCGAGCGGAGAGCAGTGAGCGTAGTGTCTTAACACTAGATTCTCTATGGTTGGGTAACCATAGAGGAGGCTAAGGGAGGGTTCCCTACCTATAATATCCGGGATAAGACTTAAAGTAAAAAATAAAACGATTGTAACGAATTTTATCCAATTTTGTAAATTTCAAGCTTAAATTTAAACTAAGCTTGAACTAAATGAATTTTATTTGGATGGTTCTAGTTATAGCTGTAGCGCTTGTATGTAGTGTGTGGAGCGCACGTGAACCCTGTAAATATTTTTGGAGGCAATCGATTTCCGAAATCCATTCTCGACGTACCCTCGCGGCGCCGCGGCGTATCCATAATGAGGATACGACTTTATAAATTTAAATTTTATTCCATTAAAATAATTATTTCAAGTATGTTATACTTTATATATTTAGTTTTCCAATAACATATATATATATATATATATATATATATATATATATATATATATATATATATATATATATATATATATATATATATATATATAATATAATATGTTAGTTATAAATGGATTCTTTTAGATTTTATGAAGATTAGGTTAGGTTAGGTTTTTATGACACTAGACAGAATGACTTTTTTTATTTTATTGCAATTTATGTTTATATTAAGTTATATATATATTTGATAAGATATTGATATATTTTCTTTATATTATATAAATATTAAATCTAAAAATCACTCCTTAGAGCATTAAGTATTTTTTTTTTAAGTATAAAATATCATTGACTCCATGTTGTTATAAAAGTATAAATATTACCGTTGTAAAATTAAAATTATGCAAATGTTTCTTTGTTTTACGTCAATTGTTTTTATATTTATAATTTAAATTAATTATGTTTTTTTTTCTGTACTCAGCTGCAATTTTAATAAACGTGAAGTAGGTATTGACGCAAAAGTTAGTACGACTTTGTCCGCACGCAACCATTGACAGTTCAGATGGAATCTGATAATAGAATATTATTATTTTAATTACTAAAATAAATTATTGATTTTCTGTCCCTACTAAAATATATCATTAAGATTAAATGCTTAAAAAGTCGCCCATTTAATACTTAATTATTATGCAAAAATTGCAATTACAAAAAAAAACAGGAGATAGTCCACAGTAATCTTGCAGCATTAGCGCGTATCGCACAAGCCTAGCATCATTAATCTACGTGACAGTTCAAAATTTAGTTACAGAGGGCCCTCCCTCCCTCCGGCCCTCGCAGTGGCAGGCACTCCCAAATACGTTGATACTGTTTACGTTAACATTTCTTACTGCTTTTAACGATTCGTTCATTTATAATTGTAAAATAAAGCTGCATATGCCATTTTATCCACAGATTATAAATATATTTTGACATTATGACTAAAGGTTTGGGATGACAGCTAAAACAACTAAGTCCAAAAGGAATGGGATATCTGTGCTAGGCTTATAATCTATAACCAAGAAATAATACTCGAAAAACTTTAAGGAATCTGTTTGTTTTGACCAAAGCAAAGCTATAGCCCTTTTATGGTTTATCTCGAAGAGGGCTGAACCAATTGTTATTAGTCTTGTGAATTGTTTCGAGTTGCGAGAGATGAAACGATATTCTTGAAATAATGATATTGCAATTTTAATAACTACGCTTTTAAAATGTTGAATAATGTGACTTATTAACATGTTTTAGGTTTTACATAGAAATAAATTAAAATATGTATATGAATATTAATAGCGTATATTTAATTAGTGTTAATATCTGTATTATTTAAAGTACGCTTTTGTAAATGATAGATAACTTTATAGCGAAATTATTCTAATAATTGCCAGTTTATTGAACGCGAAGAATATTTCTATAGAAAATATATATTCTGCTGCTCAAACATAAAAAAATATAATTCATATGAAATGACAATACCAGTAGAGAAATAAACACTCCTAATAAATTTAAAAAAATACAATTTATACATACATTACATGATTTATTTTAAGATTTACATAATAGAACAAACACGTATTACAATAAATAACATTCAATAGTTATCTTAGCATTTATACATTATCTGTCTTCAGCTAAGATGGCGCCGACCCCCCGCCACGCTGCCACCGGCAGATGTCACTACTGTTAATTACATCTCAACCTGCCTATGCCATGAGAGTGGCAATTTTGCCAAAATCAGAACACAATGTTATTGTAAACTAGGTATCTAATATTGTATGCTATAGCTTGTTAGTCTACAGCTGCTTTAAAGTTTCTAATATTAGATATATAGGGCAATCTATGAGTTTTGGTTAATGTTTAAAATATAACTGGCTGACATATATATGTATATATGTATGTATGTGTGAAAAGCGTTCTACATTTTCTTAAGTGTTTTGGGAATTTACTTTTTTTATAAGTTGATAAAATTTTGTCTGAAAGGTATTTGAACACACTCACCTATATTAAATAAGCAGTTCTCTTCACAACACGAACACGTATGGTTTCGCTATTAACCAATAATAACGACTCAATACTTTTCATAACAGTTGTTTCCAGACAGCCAACTTGTTTACAACTTTAAATTGCGTCTTCAATTCGACAAAATCATGTGTGCTTTGGACACATCTCCTCAATCAAGGATGATGACCTAGAAACATGAACTAGCTGCGAACGTATACGACCTCGTGTAGCCTGTAATTTTTTACCAAAGTCGGCATGAATAATCACATTTTTCTATAGGTACGTTTCATTTCGTTGTTGTAACAGCCTGTATACGTATAGTCGGAACAAGTTTTGCAAATTAAACCTTGTATTTATGTGCGTAAAGTGTATATTTAAACGGTGGATGGGACCGTGAATTTTGTGCTAACGGTACCGAAGTACCTACTCACCGCCGATCCTCGTGACTGGCACAATTTTGCTTTGAAGTAGGTACATACGTACGTATATTTTCGCTTTTTTATTGCGTTCCGTAATCCCTTGGTGAGTGTACAAGTTTAAAAGTATGTTTCAAATGTTTGGACTTAGTCTTCATGGTGTAGGGACTTTGATAGCCTTTATATAAGATAGACTCAAGAAACTTCACGATATATGAATCATTGAATGCCCACTAGATCAAGAATATATGGTTAGGTTAGGTAAAACAAAAATTAGATTACACAGTTATGCTTTTAGAAAAGCTCCTAATAGTTTTGCTTTTATATATTGTCAATCAAATTAAGAGGTCGCTCTCACTTGCTGGTACGATCTCTATCAAAATGTCGTCACTAAAACACACCCTCGATACTTTCCAACGTTTTATATTCATTTGGCAAATACCCCCTCAGTCGGTAGCGCTTTACGCCTCTGCAAGGGATGAAGCCATTGGTCAGTCAATTTTTTTATCGTTAGTGTCTCCTATAAATTTATATCTATA